>SJYO01018757.1:2277324-2524793 GCA_006410555.1 Capra ibex | reverse complement strand
CAGGTACACATCTCAGAAGAGAACACAACAACCTTCTCCCACAAACGATACTGGTCACGTAAAAGAACCGTTTTGAGATAATCAGAAACGGGACGAAGTAAGACGTAAGGTTCCGGTTTAAACGGACAATGAGGTCCACAAAGAACTGAAGGATGACAACGAAGGGTCAGGGGAAATTACTTTTCCTGTAGAAAACCCCCACAATCAAGATATTCTAGAACATTCAAAAGTATCTTTGAAAACTGAAGTCGAAGAAGTCACAATGACCAACCCCGTATCTGAACCTAATGACACTATAACTTACCAAACGGAACCTTTACTTGTCTCTAGTAAGACAGCAAAAACTCTAACGAAGGTTCATGACGTAAAGCCTGAGAAAACAACTGGTACTACCGATGAGGTAAAGAAGATTTCCTAAGGACGGGTGTCATCATCTATGTTACCAGTCGACTCAATTTCAGTAGGTAAGTTCAGGTAGAATCAACGACTAAGGATCTTACAGTTACAAGTGAGAACGGTAGAGGACAAACTGGTGAAGGTTAAATGGAACTAAGTACCTGGATTGTAAGGTCCAAGGATACGTTATAACGAGAAATGTCGTAGTTTAGAACGACAATAGTGGTCAGGGTAGGTGTTGACCCACAATAAAAACGAAACCGAGGTAGAGAAGTAAGAAAGACCTCAATAAAGAGGTGACTAGAGGTCCTCGTATAACCCGTGGATGACTGGACCCCTCAAGTAGAAAATCACAGTATAGAAAAACGGAAAAGTACGACAAGTACCCCAAGAGTTCCGTTCTTATGACTTCACCAAACGGTAAGGGAAGAGGTCACCTGGTGTAAGACGGTCTCTAGACCAAATGGTCATGTATTCAGCCGATTAAAAAGATCTCGATCCTAAATACAAGAAGGAACAAAACAATATCTGGGGTACCAAAATAGAAACACATTATACCAAAAACTTACTGTAACAGTGAAAAGATTCTAAATAGTACATAATCCTATTGTAATCATTCCAATGATTTAGAATTTTAATATAAAATATCACGAATTATCATTTAGTACGAATGTGACTAATTTAATCACTAGGAACTTACAGTTTGATCTCTTACTCAGGAAATTGTCGATTCCCCCTACAAAGTCCATCCCCGTCCCTGTAATTTTCTCTATACTATTCGAATCGTGTTAGAGTCTGTCATCCCACTTTTCATCGCAAGTAAAATCTTCTCTGATCTCCATTCGTTAGGTTTTCGATTAAATTCATCAGAGAGACTTTCTATTGTTCCACCAGTGATTGTGTCATCACCGTTCGCACCGAGGACTTAAAAGAACAATGATGCCCTCCTGTAGACGTATGGTATTATTTCACGGTATACCCTTGAATCGAAGCCACTTAGTCATGTTTTGCACGAGGACGTGTGCTAAATTAAACGTACTTGACTATGATAAAATGGACTCACAGAGGGAAATTTGTCAACAAGAGAGGGTCTCTCGTGACACGGTAGAGATTAATAAAGTACTCTCGTTACTTCACCTAAGTAGAAGTGTAAAATCTCCGAATACGTATATACGGACTGACTTCGGTAAAAATAGGATCCCCATAGGTGAGAAAAGTACAACTTAAAAGAAGGTAGACGGGTTTGTAAGTCTTACACTTCTTATATAAACTAGTATAGGTTTAACGAGAAAGAGAAAAAATAAAACGATTCACCTAAGGAGATTTCTTTCTGGAGAGATGTAAAATATTCTAAAATTAGACAGAACCTTTGTATCATTGTTACTCGGGGAAAACAAATTCACGAGAATTTTACGATAATTAAGAATAAATAATTTGTCCTTTCTTGACTAGTGAAGATTGTAGTATTCATCTTTCTCCTTGTTTATATATGAATTCCCCAAAATAGTCATCTATAAGTACACTTTAAACATGTCAACTATCAAACATTAAACTACTTAATTAAATTGGTAATTATTAGGTATTGAAATTTTTTTATGTATTTCCATTTTTAGAGTCAAATATTTGAGATAACACTTTCCTTGTTTCTTAATGAATAAAAATCATTGAAATAATTCAAAAGTGTAACTCGAGGGTAGGAGAATCATAACTCGAGTCATTAATAGTATAGGAGGAAAGAGTAAACGGGACCAAGGTTCTCGGATACGTAACGGTCGGGTGACCGTATTCACCAAGACCGAAGATCAATAGATACAGGTTGCCAGTGGTTTGTAGAACGTGAATATAAGCGAAATCCAGACCACCGAGCGACAGTAAGACCATTTTAATAAACATTTACCTTTAAAGACAACGTAAAACTTCGAGATGTGGATCCCGGACTTCATTGAACATTAGTAAAGAGACATATTAGAACCACGGGTACAAGGGTCTACTGACGGGTGTCGAGACAATACTTCGTTTAAGACCAAAGGATAAGGACATCTGGACTTCTGGAAAGGGACCAAAGAGAAGACTCCGGTTCCTTCAGAGGTATATTACCCTTTTTTTTTAGGAAGAAGGTAGGGTAAAGTATTAGTGGACGAAAGTAGACTTTGAAAAGAATATGAGGAAATCTATTCAGAGATTCAAGAGGATTCTCACGTTCGATGACTTTCCCTTGGTCAAGAAGACACATGGGGAGGTTCACGAAGGGAACCTCGATACTTTATATCTATTTTGACGGACTTCCTCTTTCTACGACACCAGTCTGAAAGTCCTCTTAGCAGGTGAGTGTATTCTTTATGATGTCAACGTATGTGTTATTTTACATAGGTATTCTATAACTAATACTCCTGAATGACTGAGTTATATTTATATGAATACGAATAAACATTTACTTCTATTGAATCCAACGGTCCCTTTCATAATGATATGTTTTATATGTAGATAAGAAATAGTCTTCTTAGATATTAATTATGACGATAAGTGAGCTGTAAGTCATTATAGTAGGAACCTTCTTTCCTGTACCAATCCTGTACATAGTTTAGAGACTGGTACTATGTCGTTTTGATTCGACTGGGTGTCTCACTTACTACCAGATCGGGACTACTGGGACTACGAGATTTTTCGACAAAATCAATGTTTTGTGGTTTACAATTGTTGTATGTATGTTTCGTCGTCGTCAAGTGATGAACAGGATTAAAAGTACATAGTGTCTAAGTCTTCTTATTCATTTTAATTAAAAAAACACACCAACTAAGGGAATAGGGAAACATAAACGAACCTCGTATTCTTCAATTTAATCAGATTTCACCTTCACTTTCACTTCAGCGAGTCAGCACAGGCTGAGAAATACTGGGGTACCTGTGGTCCGAGGAGGCGGGTACCCTAAAAGATCCGTTCTCACCCAACGGTAAAGGAAGAGGTCCCTTAGAAGGATTGGGTCCCTTGCTTGGGTCCAGAGGACGTGACATCTGTCTGCGAAATGACAGACTCGGTGGTCCCTTCAGGATTCTGTTTAATTAGATTTAATCAGATTTCTGTCTCTGATTTGACGGAAACGTCAAATCAAACAGAAATGTGGAGGTCGTAGGATAGTCACCCCCCTCCCCCTTAGTGTCAAAAAGTTTGTTATCTTAGTTTAAATATAGTTGTTTTTATTTAGATTTTTGTTTTTATCACAGTAATTTAGAAACGGAATTAAAAAGACAAAGAGTAGTATTCAGGTCTAATGGAACACAGTCGTACCGAATGACTAGTGAGTTCCCAACTTATCTTTAACACGAGTCTGAGGAACGTAGGGATTCCGAAGGAGAGACACACTGTCTTGACCCTTATACCATAACTTGTAAAAGTTCGGACGGAATCGAAAATGAAAGACTAGGTCGAGTCTGAAGAGACTCGTACGCATGAAAAAGGGTCAGTCGGTTCTTACATACTCCTCGAATTAAAAGTTCCTAGAAAGTAAATGTTTCTAGAGGGGAGCTTCCAGGTCGAACTAGTGGTGAAAAGGGTAAGTCAAATGTTGGAGTCCGATCGTCTCTAAACTAACATGTGGGAACGAAGGATAAGTTAAACAATGAAAATAAATTGATGCCACATCCCATACCGAAAGGTGAGACAAGTTTTAGTTGGTTCCATCGAAGGAAGTAGTCGTTTCTATAATCAAGGGAACCAGTAGATGTGGAATTAATTTGATAATACGACTAGTGTGACTCTCACTTCACACCCTAACCCCCCGTCCTTTTCCTTGTCAAGGTCCAATCCTCTGATATCTTAGAGTGACGAAAATTGTCTTTAAGATCGTCAAAAAGATCTATTTATAAAGTGTTAAACGAAAAACGAAAACTAGTCGAAAGTCACAGGATTGTACCAACAGAAGTTGTTATAACATGTTAAAATATGAACGAAAAAAATCTTCTTCTAAAAGGTTGTAGAAGATAGTTAGTGACGACCTTTAGGACGAAATAAGAAACGTAACAACTCTTTAATACGTTACTAGAGTAAAATAGGAGTGTGAGATCTTAATTACGAAAATATAATATTAGAATATCCTGGTCTTAGATACTTGTTACCTAAGTCTTCACGGTCGTCCTCATCACAGATGTATACGAGTTTCCATATATTAACCTAACGAGGTCTTTTGAGTAAATATGGTTTCACTATCTTTTAGTAAGAACTGTAATTATGTAATACCTTTTGTTTTGTCTTGGTACCACGAAGTCTTTATTTGTGTGTGTAAGTGTGTATTTCAGGAAGTGGAAGTATTGACTCTTGTTTTACTAGAGAAAGGTGATGGGGACGTAGTGAAAAGGAGGGTATGTTATAGGTTAAGAAAAGTCGTAACATTATATAATTAACTGAAAGAATTCACATTACTTACGTAGACTTTAATCCTCGTATGAATCTAAGGTTTCTTTTCGACCTTTGACGAATAAATACGTTGCACGTTGTTTTTGTGTCGAGGTAATCCTTTTTGTGAAAAATTTTGTGTCGTATTTTCACTATTTAATAAAATCGTAGATTATTAGTGAAATTAATACATAAGGTTAAGATAGTAACACCAACCTATGTATAAAAGTATTTTACAAAGGGTGTAAAAGTAAGTCAGAAAGGTATTTCGTGAATCAAAACACTATTTTTGTATCGAACAAAAATTACACCTTTAAGACCCATCAGGTTTATCATGTTAAAGACTGTCACTTCGATTCACGATAATTCTCTATTGTACTTTGTTTGTTAAGATTTAAGTATAGTGGAAAAGTCAAATTAACTTTTCTATGTACGTTATAGAGTTAATATTAAACATAAAACTATAAATCAAAACGACTCATATACTACGTTATCACATCGAATCTAAATCGAATCTTACAACGAAATCGGTAGAAGTCAAGTCAAGTGAAGTCAAGTCAAGTCGACGAGTCAGTACAGACTGAAAAACACTGGGGTACCTGACGTCGTACGGTCCAGAGGGACATGCAGTGGTTGAGGGTCTCAAGTGAGTTTGAGTACGGGTAACTCAGTTACTACGGTAGGTTGGTAGAGTAGGAGACAGCAGGGGAAGAGGCGGACGGGAGTTATAAAGGGTCGTAGTCCCAGAAGAGTTTACTCAGTCGAGAAGTGTAGTACACCGGTTTCATAACCTCAAAGTGGAAGTTGTAGTCAGGGAGGTTACTTGTGGGTCTTGACTAGAAGAAATCCTACCTGACCAACCTTGAGGAACGTCAGGTTCCCTGAGAGTTCTCAGAAGAGGTTGTGGTGTCAAGTTTTCGTAGTTAAGAAAACGTGAGTCGAAAGAAATCTCAGGTTGAGAGTGTAAGTATGTACTGATGACCCTTTTGGTATCCGAACTGATCTGTCTGGAAACAACCGTTTCATTACAGAGACGAAAAGTTATACGACAAACCGGTATCGAAAAGAAGGTTCCTCATTCATAAAAGTAAAGTACTAACGTCAGTGGTAGACGTCACTAAAACCTCGGGGGGTGGGGTTTTATTCCAGTAGTTACAAAGGAGACAAAAGGGTAGATAAAGGGTACTTCACTACCCTGGTCTACGGTACTAGAAGCAAAAGACTTACAACTCGAAATTAGGTTGAAAAAGTGAGAGAAGAAAGTAAAAGTAGTTCTCGGAGAAATCAAGAAGAAACGAAAAACGGTATTCCTATCACAGTAGACGTATAGACTCCAATAACTAAAAAAAGGACCGTTAGAACTAAGGTCGAATACGAAGAAGGTCGGGTCGTAAAGTACTACATGAGACGTATATTCAATTTATTCGTCCCATTTTTATATGTCGGAACTACATGAGGAAAGGGATGAACCTTGTTGAGACAACAAGGTACAAGTTAAGATTGACAACGAAGGACTGGACGTATGCCTAAAGAGTTCTCCGTCCAGTCCACCAAACCATAAGAGTAGAGAATTTCTTAAAAGGTCAAACACCATTAGGTGTGACAGTTTCGGAAACCGTGTCAGTTATTTCGTCTTTATTTACAAAAAGACCTTAAGAGAACGAAAAAGTCATTTGGTTACCTACAACCGTTAAACTAGAGACCAAGGAGACGGAAAAGATTTAGGTCGAACTTGTAGAGATTCAAGTAACAAGTACATGACAACTTCGGACCGAACCTCTTAAAACTCGTAGTGAAATGATCGTACACTCTACTCACGTCAACATACCATGAAACTCGTAATAAACCGTAACGGAAAGAAACCCTAACCTTACTTTTAACTGGAAAAGGTCAGGAAACCGGTGACGACTCAAAAGGTTTATACGACCGTATAACTCATGTCGTGAAAGTGTCATAGTAGAAAATTCTAGACTTTATCGAGTTGACCTTAAAGTAGTACTGGTACTGATGAAAAAGAGGATTATTTTTAAATTATAAATTATATTTTGTCAAATGTACCTCCATCATTGATAATTTGTGTAGTATACTATAAGAACCTCCAAGGAGAGACGACAAAAATAGTAATATTATATAAGGTAAATGGTTAAAGTATTTATGTGTCACTATTTAAATAGAATTGAGACGAAGAAGTAAGAATAGAAAAGTTTCCTATTGTTTCACCTTTCTACTCTCCAAAAACTCGTGACCCATTTTATTTATGTATCGTACTTAGGTTTTACTATATCGTCACTATTAACTTTTAACACTATTTTTATAAAATACAGGTTGATGTTTATAAAAACAATTTTATGTGTGATATTTAGATCAAACTTTGTCTCGAATATGAAACTATAGTCAAAAAGGACAAAATGTTGAAAAATTTTAACACAGTGGGAGGGAGTTAAACAATTTTGATATATAAAACCTCTTTCGGTCGTAAGTCATAACAAAAAATGTTAAACTGACAGTAATACTATATTAGAAACCTTCGTGACATCGGAAGAAACGAACTCCCAAAAACACTGTAAGGTTTAGCAATATGTGTTTAAAAATCGACCGTAAGTGCCGGGAGGTGGGATACTATATCTGCCTTGTGATAGGAAGGAAGAGGAGTGAGTAGGAGTGACCGGTACAGAGTATAACAAGGTGAAAGGTCCCTCTGACTTAATTTATGATGGACGACTTGTTAGGATTTAGTGAAAGTGTAGACACGGTAAAGAGTACGACAGGAAAAGGTCCTTATTTTGTGAGTGTGTATATTTTTGTGTATACCTTCTACATATATATATATCATCCCGTATTAAGTGAAAAATGTAAAGACTTAAAAGGATTCGTGAGAACGCTGAAGTAACTTGGAGGTTAGTATAAAGTATTGATTTAAACTTCTGTTTAGAAAATTCACAAAACTTCAGTCTACTTTGTTTGGTCTTAGTGTGTTTCCTGGTAAGAAAAGTACAAGGTACTTTCATATAACAATTTCTGTAAAAGTAATACATCAGTTTCGAGAATTTAATTTTTTTCTACATTCTATGAAAATTTTTTACAAGATATATAAGACAAAAAGAACCAGTATTTTACTATTAACACACCATTAATAAAAACAAGGAAGTTCAATCGATCGAACCTTCATTTAAATTATAAGTTAACATCATGAAAATATGTTTATAATTGCGAGTCCCCCCAAAACGAATAAGTATTCTACAACACGTATCCTCTTGGTGTCTGGGTTCTTTACGGTATGAGTTCTTAAGTTTAGGATACGATCATGAGTCACTTAATTTTAGGATTCGTATGTCTACAAATCTCTAAAACTAGATACCCACGTACAATTTTTGACAAAACCCTCTTTTCCTTTCCATGTAACTTTATAATATTATCGTTTCGTTGTAATATTATGTAAGATAGACTAGTGCCACTCCTTGATATTCATATTTCGACTGTCTTTACTCCGTTCTTAAGTAAGACACCAGTCGACCAGCCGACACATCGGTTCTCCAGTAAGTTGGGATTATGTTCTCTTTTGTTTGAGTCTGGAACAAAACTTTAACTGTGTGATGAGTACACGATCTCATGACTACTCTTTTTTTGTTTTCGGGACGAGAGTACTGTTTATGTAAGAATATATCTCAGTGTCTTTTATTTGTTTGTGTGATAATAAAGTTTCTCACTATTATCAGTTTTTCGATTTATTTACACCTGTCTTACACCAGGTGACCTCTTCCCTTACCGTTCGGTGAAGTCATAAGAAGGGAACTCTTGGGGTACCTGTCATACTTTCCGTTTTACTATCCTATGGTTTTCTCCTTGAGGGGTCCAGTAATCCACGGGTTATACGATGACCTCTAGTCACCTCTTTATTGAAGTCTTTCTTACTTCCCTACCTCGGTTTCGTTTTTGTTATGGGTCAACACCTACCCTGACCACTATTGTCGTTCTAAACTACGACACTTCTCGTTATAACGTATCCTTGGACCTTACAATCCAGGTACTTAGTTCCATTTAACCTTCACCAGTTTGCTCTACCGTTCTTACTTGCGGTTGTAAGATCCTTAGTCGCTTGATTTTACCTGACCTTACCCACTTAAATTGAGTCTACTGGTAATATAGATGATGACGCCCGTCCTTAGAGAGTCTTCTTTATCTCGTCGGTAGTACCAGTTGTTTTCTCAGGTTTTACGTCATGAACCTACGTTAGAGTTTTTACTGTCTTACTAGAGACAAGTAGAGGTTCCGTTTGGTAAGTTATAGTGTCAATAGGTTCAGATACGGGTTTGGTCATTACGACTTCTTTGACTTAAACTTGCCAAAATACTTCTGGATGTTCTGGAAAATCTTGATTGTGGGGGTTTTCTACAGGAAAAGTAATATCCCCCGACCTTTCGTTGTCATCCTTCAGTTCTTTGTGGACCTCATTGTCCGTTTAAACCGGAACCTTACGCCTTACTNTTAAGCCGGAACCTTACGTTTTACTTCGTCCCGTTTCTGATTATCTCAAAACGGTTCTTTTACGTGACCAGTATCGTTTGTGGGTGAAGGTTGTTGTGTCCTCTTCTGAGATGTGTACCTGTAGTGGTCTACCAGTTGTGGTTTTAGTCTGACTAATATAAGAAACGTCGGTTTCTACCTCTTCGAGATATGTCAGTTGTTTTTGTTNTAGTGGTCTACCAGTTGTGGTTTTAGTCTAACTAATATAAGAAACGTCGGTTTCTACCTCTTCGAGTCATGTCAGTTGTTTTTGTTCTGTCCCTCGACTGACACCGAGTCTAGTATTTAAGGAATAACGATTTAAGTCTGAATTTAACTTCTTTCATCCCTTTTGGCGATCTGGTAAGTCCATACTGGATTTAGTTTAGGGAATACTAATATGTCACCTTCACTCTTTATCTAAAGTCCCGGATCTAGACTATCTATCTCACGGACTACTTGATACCTTACTCCAAACACTGAAACATGTCCTCTGTTCCTAGTTCTGGTAGGGGTACCTTTTTTTATACGTTTTTTGTTTACCGACAGACCCCTCCGGAATGTTTATCGACACTTTTCTTCTCTCCGTTTTTCGTTTCCTCTTTTCCTTTCTATATGGGTAAACTTACGTCTCAAGGTTTCTTATCGTTCTTCTCTATTCTTTCGGAAGAACTCACTAGTTACGCTTCTTTATCTCCTTTTGTTGTCTTACCCTTTCTGATCTCTAGAGAAGTTCTTTTAATCTCTATGGTTCCCTTATAAAGTACGTTTCTACCCGAGCTATTTCCTGTCTTTACCAGACCTGGATTGTCCTCGTCCTCTGTAATTCTTCTCTACCGTTCTTATCCGTCTTTTTGACATGTTTTTTCTAGAAGTACTGGTTCTATTAGTACTACTACACTAGTGATTAGATCTCGGTCTGTAGAACCTTACACTTCAGTTCACCCGGAATCTTTCGTAGTGATACTTGTTTCGATCACCTCCACTACCTTTAGGTCACCTCGACAAAGTTTAGGACTTTCTCCTACGACACTTTCACGACGTGAGTTATACGATCGTGTAAACCTTTTGAGTCGTCACCGGTGTCCTGACCTTTTCCAGTCAAAAGTAAAGTTAAGGTTTCTTTCCGTCACGTTTTCTTACGAGTTTGATGTCGTGTTAACGTGAGTAGAGTGTACGATCATTTCATTACGAGTTTTAAGAGGCTCGGTCCGAAGTCGTTATGAACTTGACGCTTTAAGGACTACAAGTTCGACCAAAATCTTTTCCGTCTCCTTGGTCTCTAGTTTAACGGTTGTAGACGACCTAGTACCTTTTTCGCTCTCAAGGTCTTTTTGTAGATAAAGACGAAATAACTGGTACTGTTTCGGAAACTGACGCACTTAGTGTTATTTGACCTTTTAAGACTTTCTCTACCCTTATAGTGTGGCGGACTGGACGGAGAACTCTTTAGACATACGTCGGGTCCTTCGTTGTAAAGCTTGACCTGTACTTTGTTGTCTGACCAAGGTTTATCCTTTTCCTCCTGCAGTTCCGACATATAACAGTGAGACAAATAAATTGAAGATACGCAGTACTCTTTACGACCCAACCTTCTTTGTGTTCGACCTTAGTTCTAACAGCCCTCTTTAGAGTCATTGGAGTCTATACGTCTACTGTGGTGGGAATACCGTCTTTCACTTCTCCTTGATTTTTCGGAGAACTACTTTCACTTTCTCCTCTCGCTTTTTCATCGAATTTCGAGTTGTCAGTCTTTTGCTTCTAGTACCGTAGGCCAGGGTAGTGAAGTACCCTTTATCTACCCCTTTGTCACCTTTGTCACAGTTTGAAATAAAAACCAGAGACGCCTACCACTGACGTCGGTACTTTAACTTTCCGCGAATGAGGAACCTTCTTTTCAATACCGGTTGGATCTATCATATAAGTTTTCGTCTTTGTAATGAAACGGCTGATTCTAGGCAGATCAGTTCCGATACTAAAAAGGACACCAGTACATACTTACACTCTCAACCTGACACTTCTCCCGACTCACGCCTTCTTAACTGCGAAAACTTGACGCCACAACCTCTTCTGAGAACTCTCAGAGAACCTGACGTTCCTGTAGGTTGGTCAGGTAAGACTTCCTCTAGTTGGGACCCTAAAGAAACCTTCCTTACTACGACTCCGACTCTGAGGTCATGAAACCGGTGGAGTACGTTTCTCAACTGAGTAACCTTTTCTGAGACTACAACCCTCCCTAACCCCCGTCATCCTCTTCCACTGCTGGCTCCTACTCTACCGACCTACCGTAGTGCCTGAACTACCTGGACTCAGACTCATTTGAGGCCCTCTACCACTACCTGTCCCTCCGGACCGCACGACGCTAAGTACCCCAGCGTTTCTCAGCCTGTGCTGACTCGCTGACATGACTTGACTTGACTTGACTTTCCTTTTTTTTTTTTCTTTTGGGTGATCTAATCTATTATATTTATCAGTTCTGGAAAGTTCAATCCACTTTATACTGGTCCCCGGACATATTTTATTACCTCCCTCGATATTTTTAAGGACTCATAACATGTAAACTCCGTCGGGGGACAGATCATTCTTAAATGAACCAAACTTCTGGTCGTTCTATCTTTACCACTAAATCCTACTTCACCTTTCCCTCTCACCGTTAAACACCTATTCCTAAATTATTTTATAAAATTACTTATAATATTTTCAATTTATTTCATAATATAGGTAAATATTTCTCATCATCTTAAAAATTTTTACAATCTCTAAATTTAATCCTTACTAATAGAGGATAGATAGATATAGGTGGGGTCACGTCAGTGGAGTAACAATTTGAATCTCACTTACTGTTGTTAAATCGAGTGTAAAGAACTATAAAACACTTGACATTCCCAAGAACATCATGGATCTTAAATAAACATGTGACTGTTCATATTTTTCATGAATTCTTTCAATAGTAGTACAAAGAAGAGATTATGTTCAAGAACCTTTGTCAAGTACAGACCATTCGAGTAAAACTGAAAGATTGAAAAACATCAAATTATGTCGTTATAAAAAATAATACTCTATTGTTACGACCCTATTTTTATGTAAGAATATTTTATTAAGTTAAAAAACAAAGAAGATTGATGTCCTCTATATGTCAAGTAGTTTTTGTCATATCATCCTTTCATACTCCCTATAAAAATAGATAAAAAGGTCTTTTAAATTCTTACTCTAGTAAATAGGAATAAAAATTTGGTATTCTAACTTCCTTAAACCGTATAGGAGTGAGGACCCTCTTAGAGTAATCGTCCTGAATATCATAAACCTATATTAGATCCTGTCAACTCGAAAAGATATATATTGACACTGACTAAACTGTCGTTAATAATCATAATTTTCAACTTTATTCGGTCTTTCTACTGATATTATGAAACCAATATTTATTACTTTTTACATGTAAAAATAATGATCGAACAATTATTCATGACGAATAAATTCTTCATGTCTACCTATATATATATTTCTACATCTAATTCACTTTGTTACTTAATAAGACAAAATGACAAACGATCCCAAACACGGATGTCGATATTGGTTTTTATTGTAATAGACACAGAAACATTTGGAAAAAAAAAAAATTAAAAAGGTGTTACTGTTTGTTCTTAAATTATCTATACGAGTTTTCGTAAAGCTTCACATTTATTAAAGGCAAGAACCATTACAGTCTGATCCATTTAGATCTGAGGTAGGATGACACTTATTGGTCCCCTTTTACCAATTTCACACTGTTGTTTACACGAAATTTCGTGACTTTTAGATTGTTCTAGGATTTTTGTATACCAAGATTCTAGACTCTTCTTTTCATTGACTCCAGTCACTCATCGTAAACCCTCGACGAAAACGTTATTCTTGTCATAGTCAAGACCTTCTCTACTGAAACTCATAATCTTTGGAACTTCTCGATTCCTTTAGTTAGATTCTCATGTCCCAGGTAGTTCCTCTTCTGTGCGGACTCTTAAAATGTGTATATACCACCCCACTAGACATCTCGGATTGACATCCTAAGTGTTATCTCTTCTATTTACAACCGGTCCTTACTTAGGATCAAAATTTTACACTGTTGAAGACTAACTTACTCCGCTAGATCGTAACAGTTCCAGTACGATAGACGATGGGGATTACTAATTTCATCGACGACGACGACGACGATTCAGTGAAGTCAGTACAGGCTTAGACACGCTGGGGTATCTGTCGTCGGGTGGTCTGAGGGGGCAGGGACCCTAAGAGGTCCGTTCTCGTGACCTCACGCAACGGTGAAGGAAGAGGTTACGTACTTTCACTTTTCACTTTCACTTCAGGGAGTCAACATAGGATGAGAATCGCTGGGGTACCCGACGTCGGATGGTCCGAGGAGGTAGGTATCCTAAAAGGTCCGTGCTCATGACCTCACCCCACAGTAACGGAAGAGGGCTAATCTCATCGTAGGTCCGAGTTTATTATAGATATTACGTGGTACATTTTAAGGACCTTGAGTCGTTCTGTTAGTCCATTTACTCGTCTATTCTGTCACAGTAACTTTAGACACACCTTGGTGTCGAGGGTCTTCACAGAGAATGACCCTTAGGACCTTTTACATCGGGTATCGTAGAGAAGACACTACATCCCCCTCCCGGGACTATTCTTTGTGGAACCATTACCTCTCAACTGTCACTTGGACGGAGTGTCACCCTGTCTAGACTTGTACTAATTTGAAGTCAATTGGGTATATCTGACGACGTGGATTAATCTCATTAAGTATAAAATTTTTAGTCAAACATTCTTAACATGTACACTTGGTTTTTCCTCCAGAGTTCGTTAAAATTTCTTGACTTTAGTATACTCATTGAAGTGATAATTCTCTCTTTAATTCGATTTTTATTCTGTTAATCGTTTATTATCAAATACAAGGCCTCTTTCGTGACCACTGGGTGAGGTCATGAGACCGGACCTTTTAGGGTACTACCTCCTCGGACCATCCGACGTCCGGTACCCCAGCGATTCTCGCTGAAGTGAAAGTGAAAAGTAAAAGTACGTAACCTCTTCCTTTACCGTTGGGTGAGGTCACAAGAACCGACCTCTTAGGGTCCCTGTCTTCTCGGACCCCCCGACGGTAGATACCCCAACGTGTCTCAATCTCTGCTGACTGTGTTGAACCGTCGTCGTCGTCGTCGTCAAATACAATTACTTTTTATTAATCATTTACTCATGATCGTTATAACGGTCTGTGTTTCAGTGACACATTTTAGATCTATATAAAGATGTACGTTTCCAGTCTTTTTATTTAAAATTTACTATAATAAGTACTCGACGTCCCAGAAGGGACATCAAGTCTTTCATTTCTTAGACGGACGTTACGGACTCTGGGTCCAAGATAGGGACCCAACCCTTCTATGGGACCTCTTCCCTTACCATTGGGTGAAGTCATAAGAACGGACCTCTTAAGGTACCTGTCTCCTCAGACCACCCGATGTCAAGTACCCCATCGCTTCTTAACCTGTACTGACTTGCTGACTGTGAAAGTGACAGTATGTACTATCGTTATATGTGTATATGATTGTGTATACCCTTATTTCAATTATTCATAGTCTTAAGGTTGTTTTGAAATTTTGTAAAATTCTCGATAAACTACAATATTTATTTAGTTTCTTATAAGGTAAACGTTCTATAAAGTTTCTATAAAGTTTATCGTAAATTACGTTAAGGTTATTTTTCAAGTTGTCCAAACACACCCACACACACACACTCACACATGTACACGTTTAATTTGACACTAATAATTTAAACATGTTTTTTACACTTCCCAAATCTTATCAGTTTAGTGAGTACTTTTACTATCAGTTTAGTAAGTAACTTGATCCTATTTCCTGATATGGGACACTCCAAGGAGACAGGTGACTTAAGGTCCGTTCTTATGACCTCACCCATTGGTAAGGGAAGGGATTTTTAGAACCCATTGGTAAGGGAAGAGGTCCCGAAGAAGATCTAGGTTTCTAGTTTGGGTCCAAAGGACATAACGTACGTCTATGAAATATTAGACTCGGTGGTCCCTTCATGTACTATTTCCTGTTACAAAAATTATTTTCTGTTCTTTTTAAATAGACATATTTTTATACTTTGAACTTATATGAAACAATATAAATTTATATTTATGGTTCTTGTGATGTCTAAATTAATATTTACGGTTTTATTTCACCATGTCTATGTATGTATGTATGTCGTAGATCTAACATCATATCATTTTATTTAAGTGTTAAAACACTATGGCTCGCTGATTGATCCTGATTTTGTATAGTAACTTTTATTTATTTTTATAAATATCCAACGTGATGTACTGACCTCTTCCGTTACCATTGGGTGAGGTCATGAGAACGGACCTCTTAGGGTACCTGTCTTCTCAGACACCCGACGTCAGGTACCCCAATGATTCTCAGCCTGTGCTGACTCACTGAAGAGAAAGTGAAAAGTGAAAGTACGTAACCTCTTCCTTTACCGGTGGGTGAGATCACAAGAACGGACCTCTTAGGGTCCCTGCCTTCTCAGACCACCCGACGATAGATACCCCAGCGTGTCTCAGTTTGTGTTGACTTCGTTGAATCGTCTTCGTCGTGATGTAGTTTTAATTTTCGGTAATTTAATCTTTCTTTCATTTAGATCGTCACTCTTTTATGAGAACGTTATGTACATTGGTTGTTTCTCTCGTATCAGTGACGTATACTTACTCAATATTTATTGAGTAATAATGGTTATTCTTTTACTACTTGTTAGATGGTCCTTGTTTAACAGTTTCGGTGTCAGTTTATGAAATATTTAGTCGAGTTGACCGAGTATTTGTATCTTTTTTTCACAAATTTTGAATAAATTAGTCTCTTTATTTGTGGTTAACTATAGTGTTTTTTATGGCGACGTATACATGATTTGACAATTTTTTTTTTCATATCTCAATTCATAATCCTTTCCATTCCCTGTTTCCCGGGTGAATTTGTCACGATTCTGACAATTAAGTATATTAGAGGTTATATCATTATATAATACTGAGTTATTAAGGTAAGGATCCGGATAAAAGTTATTTTGATATGTATATTTTTCAAATAAATTCTAACAAGATTCGTCATAATAATACTTGCTTATATGATTTTTATTGGGTTTACAAGTAGTTGTCTTCTTATCTATCTATTATAACAAATCGTGTAAGTATTTTACATTAGATGGGGTTTTACTTTTATTTACTTTATGTCGAAGTACTGTGTTGTACCTATCTAAAATGTTCGTGTTATCACTCATTTTCTTGTGTGTTTTAAATATATTAAGTACTAACAGTCAACTCCTGTTTTCGTCCGATTAGAAAGACTAATAATTTCAATCTTATAACCAGTAGAACTCATTCTATCTCTCCCATTATTAACCAATCTCAGTTCTCTACTAAACACTACACGACTATCGTAAGAGAGAAGTCTGGACCCACCATCAACGTATTTAAAAGTCAAAAAACAGAATGTTAACCAAAGTGTAAATAAAAGAACATGTAAAAACGACATGTACACAAAATGAAGTTAAAGATCACAATTAAAAAAAGACAAAAATAAAAAATATAAAAAATTTAAAATAAAATACAAAATGAAATAAAATGAAATGTTATGACATAACCAAAACGGCATGTAGTTATACTTGGGCGGTGCCCACATGTACTCAAGGGTTAGGACTTGGGGGCAGGGGGGAGGGAGATCCAGTAGGCTCACGTGGTCGGGGTTCGTAGGACATAGGACTTAGTTTGGATCTGACCGCTAAGTAAAGAATGTACTATAATATGTACAAAGTTACGGTAAGAGGGTTTAGTAGGATGGGAGAGGGAGAGGGTGTCTCAGGTTTTCAGACAAGATATGTAGAGACAGAAAAAACGACAGAGTGTTCTTTAAATATTTGTATCGTTACAAAGATTTCAACGGTTGAAATCGGTATATAGGTTCTTTTGTTCCTTAACACCGATTACATTTCCCCAAAAAGAGACAGAAAACGAAGCCTTGTGTTTCCAATAATGTTGTTCACTAATATCTCGATCTGTACATTAGGTTACCTACTCTATATTAATTCCTGAGTTGTCCCCTAGTTTTTTTTTTTTTTTTTCTCTCTCTCTCTCTTTCTTTTCACAGAAGTCTTTTAGTTGTGTAATGACCGTCGGTTTATCACGATACGTCTTTTTGTACGTTCAAGTTTTAGTTTGGTGGTTATTGGTACTGAAAAATAACGTACTAAACGTCAGTTTATTTAAATTTAAATTTATAAAATATCAATACACTAGAACTAGTACAGTACAAAGTTATCTAAACTCGGAGTTAAAGGAGTTGACATTTTTGCAGTACAATATAATGTATCCACAACAGTCTTTAGTTATATTTGTATATTCTTAATCAAATCACATTATATATTATGTATCATAAAGTTCACCAACACTTATAAAGACCATTCTATTAGTCTCCAATAAGAGTGACAGAACTTGTAGTTTAAGAAAATCCACGCACGTACGTACAATTCAACGAAGTCAACACAGACTGATAAACGCTGGGATACCTGACATCGGAAAGTCCGAGGAGAGAAGTACTCTGAGAGGTCCGTTCTTATAACCTCACACAACGGTACGGGAAGAGGTCCCCGAGGAGGACTGGGTACCTAGTTTAGGTTCAAAGGACTCAGAGCGCGTAACGTCCACCTAAGAAATGATCGTGGTGGACCCTTCGGGGATAATCCACTGTGAACGAATTATATTACTATTTCACCTCTAAGGACGAATATCAAGGATTAGAAGGAAATGTCCCATTGATGTACATTTGTGTTAAAGAGATTTATGTTGGTGTTGGAAACTTTATAGAAGTAGAACCAGAAGACTTATAGATACGATTTTAAACATATCAATGAGTCTACCATTTCTCTACGAACGTCACGGTCTCTGGATCCAACTGAGGACCCAGTCCTTCAAGGGGACCTCTTCACCTTGATGGACGACATCATAAGAACGGACCTCTTAGGGTACCTGTCTTCTCGGACTACCTAATATCAGGTACCCCAATGGTTCTCAGATTGTTCTGACTTACTAATTCGTGTGTGAGGAAGTGGTCGTAAGAGAGTCAAGAGACGGATTAATGAAGAAGATAAGACCCATTAACTATAATTTCTTTTAGAATGTAAAAACAATCTATATTCAGATTGAGAAGAAATATCTTTACCCATGAAAAATACGATTATCCCCTGGTAGAAAGTGTACTTTATTAGAGGGTTGTAAGTTCGTCGCGACGACGACGATTCAGCGAAGTCAACACGGGCTGAGACACGTTGGGGTATCTACCGTCGGGTGGTCCGAAGGGACAGGGACCCTAAGAGATCCGTTCTTGTGACCTCACCTAACGGTAAAGGAAGAGGTTACGTACTTTCACTTTTCACTTTCACTTCAGTGAGACAGCACAGGCTGAGAATCGCTGGGGTACCTGACATCGGGTGACCCGAGGAGACAGGTACCCCAAAAGGTCTGTTCTCATGACCTCACCTCACGGTAACTGAAGAGGATGTAAGTTCGTCTCATCTGGTGTTTTCACCGAAACACCGACTGGAGAGGATTGTAGAGATCAAAGTAAAATTTAATGAGAAAGAGTGACACGAAACTATATACTCTGTAGGCCCTTTGGTTCTCGTAAAAAAAAAAAAAATTCAAATGGTTGATTCGGAACCTGAGGTCCTCCATTGAAATGGTTCTGGTCGTCTTCCAATTCTCTTTTGGAAAAATAGATTGGAAATAGATAAAATAATAACAATAAAAATGAAATGTTATAACATAACCAAAACGGTGTGTGGGTACCACCTAAGTACAACTACACACCGTATTGGAAATAGCTCATATTTTGGGTAAATATGACTACTAAATAGAATACGGGTAATAATATTCTTACCCTCTTAAATTAAGTCTACTGGTAATATAGATGGTGGCACCCGTTCTTAGGGTATCTTCTTTACCTTATCTTGAATATCAACTGTTTTCTCATACTTTACGTCATAAACTCACGGAGTTTTTTCTTACTAGAGTTAAGTAAAGGTTCCGTTTGGTAAGTTGTAGGGTCATTAGGTTGTGATACGGGGTTGGATACTACGATTTCTTTGGTTTCAACTAACCAAGATACTTCTGGATGTTATAGAAGATCTAGATTACGGTTTTTTCTATAGTAAAAGTAGTATCCCCTGACCTTACGTTTATATGTTTCAGTTCTCTATGGGTTTCATTGTCCGTTCAAACCGGAACCCCATGTTTTATTTCTTCCGGTTTTCGATTGTCTCAAAACAATTCTCTTGTGTAACCATTAGTGTCTTTATGAAAGGGTTATTGTGTTCTCTACTGAGATGTATACCTGTAGTGGTTTACCAGTTATCTCTTTAGTCTAACTAATTCAAGAAATGTCAGTTTTAACCTCTTCAAGATATGTCAGTCGTTTTTGTTCTTCATCGTGATTGAGACCGAGTCTAGTACTCGAGGAATAACGTTTCAACTGTGAATTTAACTTCTTTCATCTCTTTTGGTAATCCGGTAAGTTCATACTCGATGTGCAACTCTTATTTAATTTAGGGAATATGTCACTTCCACTCCTTATCTAAGTTCCCTAAACAAGACCATCTGTGTCACGGACTTGTTCATACCTGTCTCCAAGTATTGTAACATGTCCTACGTCACTGGTTTCAATAGGGTTTCTTTTTACGTTCTTCTGTTTCATCAACAGACTCCTCCGATATGTTTATTCATTTCTTTTCTCTTCCCTTTCCGTTGTCTCTTTCCCTTTCTATGTGAGTTGACTTACGTTTCAAGGTCTCTTGTCGTTCCTCTGTATTCTTCCGGAAGATTTACTTATTACGTTTCTTAATCTTCTTTTGTTATCTTACCCTTTCTGATCTCCAGAGAAGTTCTTTTAAGTTCTATAGTTCCCTAGTAAAGTACATCCCTACACATAATCGGTGAGTCAGTACAGACTGATAAACACTGTGGTACTTGACCTCGGGAGACAGGTACCCTAAGAGGCCCGTTCTTATGACTATCCGTGTCTTATTTTCTGTCTCTACCATCCGTTATTTATTTTCGTCTTCTCTAATTCTCCACTGTTCTTATGTATCTTCTTGATACTTTCTTTCCGGAATTAGTGAGTCTATGTTGTTACTATACCAACGAGTGGATCTCGACCTGTAGGACCTTACACTTCAGTTCACCCGGAATCCTTCGTAATGATTCTTGTTTCGATCACCTTTACTACTTTAAGCTCGACTCGATAAAGTTTAGGATTTTATACTACGACACTTTCACGACGTGAGTTATACGGTCGTTTAAAACTTTTGAGTCGTCACCGGTGTCCTGATCCTTTTCAATTAAAAGTAAGGTTAACGTTTCTTTCCGTTACAGTTTCTTACAAGTTTGATAATATGTTGACGTGATTAAAGTGTACAAGCGTTCCATTACGAGTTTTAGGAAATTCAATCCGCAGTTGTCATGGACTTGGTTCTTGAAGGTCTACATGCCTGACATAAATCTTTTCCATCTCCTTGGTCTCTAATTTAACGGTTATAGACAACCTAGTGTCTTTTTTTGTTTCCTTAAGGTCTTTTTGTGGGTTAAGACGAAGTTAACTGATACGATTTCGGAAACTGAAACACCTAGTGTCGTTCGACACCTTTTAAGAATTTGTCCACTCTTATGGTCTGGTGGAATGAACGGAGTCCTCTTTAGACATATGTTCAGTTTTTCACTGTCAATCTGGGTTTACACCTTGTTACCTGACTAAGGTTTAACCCTTCCCTCATAAAGTTCCGATATATAACAGTGGAACGAATAAATTGAAAGTACGTCTTATGTAGTACTCTTTACGACCGGACCTACTTAGTGTCGACCTTAGTTCTAACTACCTCTTCTAGTTATTGGAGTCTATACGTCTATTATGTTACAATTACCGTCTTCCACTTCTTCTTGATTTCTCGGAGAACTACTCCACTTTCTCCTCTCACTTTTTCGACCAAACTTTGAGTTGTAAGTTTTTTTATTTTAGTGTCATTGGTCAGAGTAGGGAAGTAATGTTTATCTATCCCTTTGTCACCTTCGTGACTGTCTAAAATAAAAGAACCCGAGGTTTTAGTGACGAATACCACTGATGAAAGTACTTTAATTTTTTACGAACGAGGAACTTTCTTTTTGGTATTTTTTTGATCTATCTTATAAGTTTTGTATCTGTAGAGAAACGGTTGTTTCCAGGCACATCAGTTTCGTTACCAAAAAGGTTATCAGCATATACCTACACTCTCACTTTGGTATTTCTTCTGACTCGTGACTTCTTAACTACGAAAACTTGACACCACAACCTCTTCTGAAAACTCTTAGGGAACCTGACGTTCCTCTAGATTGGTCAGTTAAGATTTCCTTTAGTTGGGACTTATAAGAAACCTTCCTGACTACGACTAAGACTTCGAGGTTATGAAACTGGTGGACTACGTTTGTCGACTGAGGAACCTTTTCTGGGACTACGACCCTTTCTGACTTCCGCTTTCTCTTTCCCCCTGTCTACTACCTACCTATCCGTCATATTGACCGAGTTACTTGTACTTAAACTCTTCTGAGTTTATCTCTCTCTTCTTGTCTCCTCCGAGCCAATGAGTTTAGATCCAGTGTTTGTCAACCTGTGCTGAACCACTTACTTGTCGTTGTTGTTGTTATAATGTTCTAACTTCTGTCCCTACGTCAAACTACAAGTGGGGAACCGATACATAACCACTAAAAAAAATTTTTTCACATTATCAAGAATTTTTGTTCTGACTCTATGAAACACACTTAGTTTAAGTTTAACTTTCGACAAACCAAATTCCTTAAAGGACTTATTCACTTCATTTAGTGTTCTTGTACTAAAAGTATTGACTGCCAAATTTTATATAAATTTCATTTTTATAAAAAAGAGTATAAATTCAACGTAGTTAAAATACCATCAAGGCTTACTATCTCGTAAAGAGTCACCTAGGGTTGTAGGTAGGAATTAGATTTTTCCAAACTAAAATACTTCTGATATATTGAGATAAATGTACTACTTTACTCGTATATATAATTCTTTCTTGACCTTGTTGACACAATAACGGTTAAGTTAAGTAGTTAACTATAACACGTACATGTGTCGATTCTAAGGGAGTATAAAAAATCTTTCTACATAAATTTTTAATAAATTTTCACCATTTCTAATTCTAATTAGAGGGAAGGTTTGAACTTTTACACCGAAAAGTTCGATATTAAAGTTCCCTTTTTCTCATTGAAGATCCGTATACGAATAGTACAAAACACATCTCTTACAGTTCTTTTTTTGATAATTTAGTTTCACTTAAAAACGGAACTTTACGTATATTTCTTAGTATCTTGATTACCGTTAAATTTATTTCTCGAAATTATATATGACTCCTCGTAAGTTACATTGTTCTTTTGAGTACTCAGAACTTACGTGAACTAGATGGACCCAAAGTCAAGAGATGAGATTGAACCTTCTCTGACTAATTATAGAAAGGTTGAAATTTTAGTATACGATAAAGTAACTTTAATCTGTCTTTTCTTCTGAAAGTTTTTCAAGAATTTAGGTAACAGAAAAACGAAATTTTTAACTGTAAAAACAAATTATAGAGTCTGGTTTTCTTATTTTCACTATTTATAAAATAGATTATATTTTCGAATACTACATCTCAGTGACAATATGATTTAACCAGTAGAATATAGTTAGTTCATAAAGTGACAGTTATAAACTTTTAAAAGGTCTTGTTGAAGATAAAAGTTCATATAACAGAGTACAAAAGTCTTTAATTCTTTCACTACACAGGGTTCACAATTAACTTTTTATGTTAGTGATTCGAAAATTTTATATATTATTTATACTATAATGTATACATCTTATAATTCATTAAAACTAGGATTTATATATAATGTATATTTTATATCATTTACACGTACGACGGTGGGCATGATATTTGACTACTTTCTGTATCACATTTTCGTGTTGTTCAGAGTTATTTTATATAAAATCTCTTCAAATCCCTTTAAAAACATCTGTCCTGTACGACGGTTTATTTGATCTTTGAATAAGACTTTTGATCAACTGAGGTCATTTGGAAGAATTTTCTCAAAGATCTCCTACATACTTATTGTCTTTTGTAGTGATATATTTACTTACGAAAGTAGTCCCAGATACATAATGTACAGATAATATCCAGGGCTAAAGTAAAATAGTGAGGTGTATCAGTAAGTCGAGAGGGGGCTCAGGGCACAAAAGGAAAGATTGAACAGGTAGTCTACCAAGGACCGAATACTGTCGACTGTTCCATTTTTATTTTAGGATCAGTGTTTACAGAGAAGATGGATAAAGGATCCACTCAAGAGTTTAAATTGGATGAATTCTTAATGGTTCTCCCGATCACTTTCGTAGGTAGGGGTCTGTGAGGCCAAGTTACGTAAACCTTACCATGATCTTTCACATGTAAAGATTGTTCAAGGGTTCACTACGACTAGGACTTCAAGACACTTGGTGTGAAAGTCTTCATGACAGCATTTGTCATACTCATAAATCCACTCATAATCCACTCATAAATCTACGAGTGGATTTAGATAATCTTCAAATTTAAAATCGGTTCGGACAAAGAAGGTAAAGATTTTATAATCTTCGAGTGATATATTTCATAAATATTCATTAGTAAATAAAAGATAAAAAATATTATTTGTTTGACTTATTGACGACTAAAGTGGTCTCTCCGTGATAGACAAACCGGTTTAGTTCGTTGAATTGTTACTGGTTGAAAGACTGTCAAGGTTGGTCGACGTAATCTATTCTTAGTACTTAAAATTCTCACAAAGGTTTTCAACAAATAAGATTGACCGAGAGTGTGAAAATGTTTGACTTGTATTATCACAAAAAGAAAGGAAACATATATTAAATACACACAAAAAAATTACACAAATAAAACAAAATCCTTTTTTACCTTTTTCGTTTTAGAAAGAAATTTGTCTCTGTTAAGGAGAAACTACAATTAATCGTGTTAACTCCCTAGTTATAGAGTCTAAAAAAAAAAACAAAGTAGAAGGAGGATTGGGGACGGTGAGATCTATTTCGTCAAGTGAGATTTTATTCTCCGATTGTTAGGTCTGAAGGCTGAAGGAAGATAATGGTTTCCTTTTTTACATGTATGACTACAGGTGTTTAGATATTGAAACTTTTGACTTCAATGTTCAAATTTTCTGTTCAATTGAAAAGACTAGTAATGTAAATACTCGTGTCATGTCCCTTCTACGTCTTCCCGGTCGAAGAGTCGGACCTAACGTAATTTTGAAGAGTTTGTTTGGGAAAGACCTGTCGGGTAAGAATCTTTGATCTACAAAGGTACAACATTGTCAGAACTTCCTCTAAGTACGGGACCGTGAGATTCCTATTATCTTATGACCACTGTAAACAGTATTACTACTGTAATATAATATAGTCAATGATTCTCTTGGTTCATTTCGGAGATAACCCCCCTTTTTTCTCACTTCTAACAATGGATACTAATTTACGGTGATAGTTTGTCTCTTTCTACTTAATATGTGATTTCCTCGAACAAAATGTTCTTGTATGGTAGTGATCTCAGTTAGTCTATAATGAAGTTTTTTAAAACAGTAACTACATACTATGTTTCATACAAAGATTTCTTTATTTCGTAATAATTACTAAAATTATGTAAACAAAAAAAGTAATTTACAAAGTGAGTAAGTCGTTTTTAACCTGAAATCATCCATCAAAAGATTAAGATATACTCTTGTTACTAAAGAATTGACTTTTTTTAAACTTTTATAAAAACACATAGATCTATAATGTATTCTAGATCGTTATGACCCTTAAAAAAATAGGGATCTATATAGTCATACTGAAATATCATACTATATATAAAACGGAGACATAAAATGGGAATATTTTACATATCCATATGTACAAACAAACTTATAGATATTCGGTCATAATCCCACATATTAAACATCCTAAAACCTTTTTATCCCCACACCTCTAACACATTTTGTTTGGTGTGTGCCTTTCTTTCTTTTTGTAATTTTAGGTACTGTACGAATATTCGGTTTCCCTTCGGGTTGTACAAAACGTAGAGAATTTTTAGGTGAGAATCTTTACAAAAATCATACAAGTTCTTTCGGTGACACTATGATAGTAAGTTTCTATCAGAAGAATAAAGATCGACACGACACGGGGACCCTTTTCAGTCAGTAACTTTTTGTTAAATCTTATTCCCTTTTTCTTTTGTTTATTTATTTTTCCGATCTATACTAAGGTCTTAGGTGGGTAATTACTGTACCTTCGAACTTCTTTTATAAGTTGGAGAGGTTCGAAATCAAAAGTAGAGTCCTTGGTGTATTTGAACAATCGTAAAAAAAAACCAGTGAAATACAAAACACATCGTGACCTTTTTAATAAAAAAATTTGACGGACCAAGATTCTAATTTTCCCCTTGTCATGTTCTTAGATACCTTACTCCTATATATCTTTGTACATTAAATTTTCTAGTTTTGAATTCTACAATCGAACATTTCTTCTCACTTGTGTTTCAAAAGTCACTGAAGTTCAAAAATAATTTCTATCGATGCCAAGTTGAAAGATGGATAATACTTCTGGGTAAATGTACAATTTCTTGAATACTTTCGATTCTCGTAATCTTTAGTCATCTTTCCTTCTAAAAACAAACGAACAAACAAATTAAATCCTCGAAAATACTTTATGTAAAGATATAAAAATTTGTTTATTTAAGTAAGACTTTTCTTGATCTTTTTATGGATACTTTTCTTTAGTCTGTACAATCGATTACAGAATCTTTTATTTAAATTTTACGTCTTAGTTTCCCCGATAACGAAACGAATGTGACGACTTTACAGATCCTTTTTCTTTCGTTATTTTAAGTATATTAAATTTAACTAATATTTAATCTCTCGTCAACATTAAAATGATTCCCTACTCATTTATGTCTCATGTGGTTTAAGTGTGTAAGGAGTTCCACAAGGTCTCTATTGAGGTGTTAATGTAGGAGTGTACACCTAATCATGTTGAGGAAAGGAACGTCAAGTCTATAATGAAAACCGAACCTTGGTCCCTGGTCCTTACTTTTTTCCTATTAAAATAGAAAAGTAGTAAAACGGTTAAAGAAGAATGTCAGATGGAAAAGATAAGTGATATGACAGAAACCAAGAAAGTTTTAGTTCCATATCTTTGACCCATATTGAAAAATTTTTGTTCCTTTTATTATAGTAAGTACTCAAAGAGAACCAACAAGTAACACTATCGTCTTGTTTTCGACACACAAAGAACTCTTCTGGTGAGAAGTTTCCCTTTAAGACGAAACTTGAGTAAGACTTTCTAACTAGTAATTATAGTATATATAAACAGGAAGGTTTAACTGACCTTGAACGAAGAAAAAAGTGACGGTACCTTCAACCAGATCGATCACTGTGATCTGAAGTTATAAGAATCCTATTCTATACCCGTGTTTATAATATGGATAAAGGTGTTTTCAGAGGTGTCACGACGCTGAGGGTGCAAAGATCGTCTTGAGAGAGTACGAGAGAAATCACCATCGTACCCTGTTGGGATGTTCAAAACGTAGTATTGTGTACAGGAAGTGTCTCAGGTCGAAAGAACCTCTGTAGTCTTTATAGAAACACAAAGAGAATGACTGTAGACGTTTAAACCCACACTTTCTTCACATACGAATCCAAACTTTGTAAAGTCGTAGGACCTAAGGATATTTTAGAGAAACTAATTAGTTTTAAGAAGATCACTTAGACGTTAAAAATATTCGTTATACCTAATATGTCACCTCCACTACTTATCTAAGTACCCTAATCTAGTCTATCTGTCTCACGGACTTCTTGATACCTGTCCACAAGTGTTGTAACATATCCTCCACCATTGGTTTTGGTAGGGGTTCTTTTTCTTTACGTTCTTTGGTTCACCAACAGACTCCTCCGGAATGTTTATCGATTCTTTTTCTTCTCTCCGTTTTCCGTTTCTTCTTTCTCTTTCTATATGGGTTGACTATGTCTTGAGGTCTCTTATTGTTCCTCTCTATTCTTTCGGAATAACTCAATTACAACGTTTCTTTATCTCTGTTTATAACTAATGTGATTTCTGAAATTGATACACCAGTGTTTTTGAGACACCTTTTAAAAAGTTCTCTACCGTTATAGTCTAGTAGAATGGATGTGGGACTCTTTGGACATACATTCAGTTCTTCGTTGTCAATCTTAGTCTGTACCTTGTTACCTGACCAAGTATTAACCCTTTCCTCATACAGTTCCGACATATACCAGTGAGACGAATAAATTGAACATACGACTCATGTAGTACGTTTTACGATCCCACCTACTTAGTGTTCTACCTTAGTTAGTTCTAACGGTCCTATTTGTATTTATTGGAGTCTATACGTCTACTATGGTGGGATTACCTTCTTTCACTTCTCTTGGATTTCTCGGAGAACTATTTCCACTTTATTCTCTCACTTTTTCGACCGAATTTTGAGTTGTAAGTTTTTTGATTCTAGTACCGTAGGTCATGGTAGTGTAGTACCGTTTACATACCTTTTTGTTACCTTTGTTACTGTCTGAAATAAAGGTACCCGTGGTTTTAGAGACGTTTACCACTGACGACGGTACTTTTTTTGTTTTGTTTTGTTTTGTTTTGTTTTTTGGTTGAACAAGGAACCTTCTTTTCGATACTGTTTGGATCTATTGTAAAATTTTTCGTCTCTATAGTGAAACGACTGTTTCCAGACATATCAGTTTCGATACCAAAAAGGTCATCATTACATACCTACACTCTAAACTGGGTATTTCTTCCGACTCACGGTTTCTTAATCACGAAAGTTTAATACCACAACGATAAATGTTATCGATCTTGTACCTTCATTGGATCTACCAGTAAATGTCTACTTACCCATTTCTTCGAAACCATGTATATATGTCACCTTATGATGAGTCGGTATTTTTCCTTGTACAAACTCAGTCAATATTACTCCATCTGTTTGGTCCTCGGATAATATGGCTCACTTTATTCAGTCTTTCTCTTTATATTTATAACATATGACTACGTATATGTACCTTAGATATTTCTACCAAAGCTACTTAAATAAAAGTCCTGTCGTACCTTTTTGTCTGTATCTCTTGTCTGGTTACCCGTACCCCTCCTCTCTATCTCACTCTACATACCTCTCTCATTGTACCTTTGAACGTTATGGTAAACATTTTATCTATCGGTAACCCTTAAATGACATACTGATTTCCTTGTGTTTGCCCCCGAGACACTGTTAGATCTTTCCACCCGACCCCTCCTTTTACCTTCCCTCCAGACCAAGTCCTCCCTCCCCTATACCTATATGGATACCGACCAAAAACAACTACTGACTATCTTTTGGTGTTTTAAGACATTTCGTTAATAGGAAGTTAATTTTTATATTTATTTCACCTTTTTTTTAACACCACATCGTCTTCTGAGAACTCTCATACAACCTGTCGTTTCTCTTGTTTGGTCAGTTAGGATTTCCTTTTTTTGTCAGTTAGGATCTCCTTTAATTGGGACTTATGAGAAACCTTCTTGACTACGACTTCGACTTCGAGGTTATGAAACCGGTGGATTATGTCTCTACTGCGTAACCTTTTCTGGGACTACGACCCCTATCTAACTCCCGTCTTCCTCTTCCCCCGTTTTCTTTTACTCCACCGACCTACCGTAGTAACCGAGTTATCTGTACCTAAACTTGTTTAAGACCCTCTATCACTTCCTGTCCCTTCGGACCGTACGATGTCAGGTACTCCAGCGTTTATCTATACTGACTCGTTGACTTGTTGTATACCTCAATATACGTGACGTGACGAAAATAACGGAGAGTAATACGGGACGTTTCAAAACAGACGAGACGCTGACGAGACCTTTTACATATACGTCAAGATGGGTAATAGAAGTCCAAACCGAGGGGACCATTTTTAAGTCTCTGTTGTACTTTTATGGGAACACTCTGAAACAAGGGTAATTTTTCGACTGGTTATCCTTTTATAACTAAGTTACTCGTTTTCATCCCCCACTTTCCTTCTTCATCTCCATTTTCCTCACTTTCATATAATTATAGGAAAATTTCGGATTTACATATCGGACCTTTTAACTTAAAATCAACATACTATTTAGTCATCAATGTCTTTTCCTATAAACTTTAGATAATAGTAACTAACGGAAACCTTAAATGGGTCCCTTGACCCTTAATTTTTCCGAAAATTATAATACAGTAGAAGATAGAGAACTTTCTTACTACCAACACGGGGACAAGTCTTACGGGAGGCAAAGACACACACAGTCACACGTACATACGTGTACACTTAGTCTTGTCAACTGACTGACTGATTATAAGAATATATCACCCATTAAAGGACGAGATTAGTCTATAATCCAGTTAAAAGGAGTTTATGTCTCTCACCTGAATTCATATGTATTTCCTATAATAAAAACAGAATTTATATGGTTGTCTCATGAATCATCTTCTCTATATAAGTAATAAGTAGAATAATTTGTCAGAAAATTTTAACGAAGAACAAACAACCTGTCATTTCTATATTTCCAATAATTCTATATGAGAGATATAAAGTTCTTTTATATTATATGTTCTCTCACCTTACAAAAATTGTTTCAAAAGTACCATTTCAAATCTGTTAAAGAAATTGTATATCATTGACAAAGTGACTCTTACAACTTATTCATCAAATTCAGAAAAGGTTCAAAGAAGTTCTTTTTATTTAATTTACTAAATGATCTAGATGATCTAAATCTAAATAATCTAAATCGAAGAAAAAAATTTTGAGAGTATTTTTAAGTACAATCGTAGTCTTAACTAATTTAAGAGTAGTATATATGAACGTGTGATTTGAATTCCCTTTTATAAAAATTTTTTATCAAAGTACTTAATGAAAAATTTCACTAATTTTTGTGACGACAGGTAGGTATTGATTATTCTTGTCTAAAACTTCGAAATCCCCATAGTTGAAGGAACTAGGACCAGGCATGTACTAAAAAGATCGTTTTGAGTCCATGACGTCAATTTTACAGATTCGACAGGGAAGAGGATCCCTGTCTCTACAGACTAATCTTATGAAGACGGAAGACGGGTAAGGATGGAAGGTTACTCTTATTGGTGGATAACATAAATTGATGAGGGAAGTCTGTTGGACAGACGTAAACCGGTGATTACATTAGAGAATAAATTGTAACGTACGTTCGGTACAAGACTAAACTATAAAGACTATTGAGTTCCCTCTTAAAATATTGTAAAAAAAAAACGGTTAAGGTTCATTTCTATTTTTAGAGACACTTGTCATAGGGACTAAGGTAATAACGAAATGAAGAGTAGTCTTATATTTGTATTCTCGAAGAATAAATATGTGACGTGAAGGTGCAATGTAAGAAAAACGATGGTTATACTTCTAAAGGTATGTTGTATTGTAACGAATTCATATATACAAATTTTATCTTAATCATGGATAAAAATTCGTTTAGTGTTTTAAGTTTTACATACTTCCCACCTTAAAACGATTCAAAGATTTTAATAATTGAATGAGGTAAGTGAAGTTCTTACAAATCGTTCACCTATGTTACACGGTTCCTAAGAAGATCAGTAAACCCATATAGACACATATTTTCTCTTATCTAAAGATAGAAGTACCTCGAATATAAAATTGTTCCTCTATCTGTTATTTTGACTACATCGTTTACGTAAAAGATGGTAAATATTCTTACTTCTAACTTTTTTCGAATAGTTATATATCTCTAGTTCTCACAGTCCTCGTTAGAATCACTCTGGGTCCTCGGACACCCTCTCCGGCGACGTTTGGGCGACAACTGGATGTTTCTGTACTGATGGTTGTGGTCGGGGTACGTGGGGATGAGATCAGAGCCGTAGACTCTGATCTGTTGAAACACGGATTACTGACGGGGTGGACCGTATAGGACCGACCGGATAAGAGGCAGAGACCTCAGAATCAACACCGGTGTACCGACAACAGTCCCGTACGACGCCAACAGGGTGACCCCTGAACCACCTCTGACAGGGACACGACAAAACGTCATACACCCAAGTAAGTGAACCACTAACTCCCGACCAAGTCGGAAATGGTGCGCCTGGAAGAACCTCTGGTTCGGTAGAATAGAGTTGAGACCTTTCTCATACGGTTCCCTCTGTCGGCTATATAGGATTTACTATTGAAGTACTATACGTACCTCTGACAGTGCCGAATGGACACCCCTGGTGAGTCGGACACCCACCACTAACGAAAAGAGGCGGGAGTTGGGGAGACGAAACAGGATGTCGAACACCAGAGACAGCCAGTCCATATACCTCTACACGAGATAAAGGACTGTCTCATGACACTACCTAAGGTCGTGCCCCTCGACCCGGTGGGTGAGATGAAGACCAAAATGAAACAAAAGAACTTACGGGACACCAACCACGACGGGCCTGAGGAGTATGACCTAAGATATTTCGTTGAACGAGTGCGGGTCTCGTATGACCTACGGTTTCGGGGGTTTCGGTTCTCGTTCGTCTTGATTTCTGACTACTTGATCCGAATTTGTCACCGATAGCTCCTTGAGAGAGGTGGACGGTCTTCTAAGGTTAGGAACGAGGGTGTCCAACCTTCCTGTTTAGCTTAACTAGACAGTTTGAGTCCAACTACCCACCCGTCACCCTTCTTTCCTCGGTAAACCTCGGTGACAGTCCTCGGTTACCCTGTTTCCATGTTCTCTTGGATCCTTCAGACACTACCCCTGTTAAAAAAAAAAAAAATTGAAATGTTATGACATAACCAAAACGGTATGTAACTGTACTTAGGTGGTGTCCACATGTACTCAAGGGTTGGGACTCGGGGGAGGGTGGTGGGAGGGGCACAGTAGAGAGACCCAGTAGGGGCACGTGGTCGGGGTTCGTAGGACATAGGACATAGCTTGGATCTGACCGCTAAGCAAAGAATGTACTATCATATGTACAAAGTTACGGTAAGAGGGTCCCTGTTAAAAAATTTAGTCCTTTATTTCTAGAACTGGGATTTTTTTTTTTTTTTTTCTCACAGTCCCCGACCCGTTGTACTCCCATGATAATTTATCCCACTATTCTGTTAAGAACTTTACTATGTCAAACTCATTTCTAAATTCTTACATTCAACAAATCAGTATACCTAAAGATCTAAATAAGGTCCTCTTTGTTTATAGTGTATATGTTAGAAATGTCCCGAAAGGACCACCGAGTCACCATTTCTTAGACGGACGTTACGTCCTTTGGGACCAAGATGGGGACAAACCTTCTAGGGGACCTCCTCTCGTACCGTTGAATGAGGTCATAAGAACGGACCTCTTAGGGCTCCTGTCTTCTCCGACCACCCGATATCAGGTATCCTATCGTTTCTCAACCTGTGCTGACTTCACTGACTCGTGTGTGGTAGAAGTACCCTAAAAAAGGGTATCGAGTCTACCATTTCTTAGACGGATGTTACGTCCTCTAGGTCCAAACTAGGGACCCAACCCTTCTAGGGGAGTTCTTCCCTTACCATTGGGTGAGGTCATAAGAATGGACGTCTTAGCGTACCTGTCTTTTCTCAGGCCACCCGATGTCAGGTAATCTAACGTTTCTCAGTCAGTGCCGACTCGTGTGTTCGTATATGTCAGAAATGTCACCTTGGTTTCTCCGGTCACACCGGTCCTGTAAACTAAGCCCCATTCCTGTCCTTTTTATCTTTTACTTCAGTATCTCAATTCCTCCTCAACCTCCCCATTCTAATCTATGTCGAAGTATCTAACGTATTGCCAACACTGAAAATGAGACTTACTTGAGCCTTCGATAGTGTCAAGTCTCCACTGTGCGAGACTGAAACCGAATCTCACTATGGAAGGTAAGATCACCGAAGACATATAACTAGCATAGCCTGATTCCCATCTTCATTTTCAGGTCAATCCATCGATAACTTCACTAGAGTCAATCTTCTCTTCTACTTCTCAACAAACTCCCTCCATGGTCGTCTAGTCCATTCTTCGAAGTTCTAGGATCTCTTCTGTTATAACGGTCCTTCACCTCTCCTCTCAGTTCCTCCTTAGGTCTTTAGAACCACGCTTCGTTGACTTTCCTACGTAAATCCATATTCACCCAAACCCTCCTCTTTTTTGTTCCCAGTCATTACGTGTATAAGACAAACTTCCAGTTTTCCTTATTGTTTGATTTTTATATTTACCTCCTGGTAACTGTTGATATAACATGAACTTCAATAATCCGACGTGTTTGAGTGGTTCCCTCCCTCCCATCACGGTCTTCTCCTTTTCTGTTTTGAGACTTGGAAATTTACTCAACCCTTATATTCCTATTTGTCGGTCGTAATTATTCCTTGTCGACACTACATATCGCCCGAAGGGACCACCGAGTCTGTGATTTTCGTAGACGGACGTTACGCCCTCTGGACTCAATCTAGAGACCCAATCCTTCTCGGAGACCTCTTCCTTTACCGTTGGGTGAGGTCATGAGAACGTATCTACGTCGTTGTATATCATCATAGAACCTCTTCTTCACTACTTTATATAGTCTCCTCTCTTACTTGTAGACACACTTCTCGACAATTGTCTAAGTTATTTTACCCCGGTACTTTATTATTAACCTAAATTCCCACACCTGTCGTGGTCACTTGACCTGTTCTCGTCGTTATATTCTTCATTCTTTTGTTTTCAGTCTGATATCTCCCTAGATTCTTTTCACTTTTCTCTCTTAATTTCTTTACATTATACTACTTATGAAGGTTCCTCTAAGTAATGTTTTCTTTCCTCAGAAAGTTGTATTCTCAATAATCCTAAAATATCTACTCTTCTTGTTTTGACTATCTTATGTATTCATGTTTCAGTTTGTCAAACATTCCCTATCTTTACCTAAGTTTAAGTTTGGATGGACAGAGAAAAATAACATGAGACGATAAAAGTGTTTATCGGTTTCTTTAACCTCTCACTAGTCAATTAAGAATGAAATACGCTAAGACACTCTTAACACTAAATAAATATGTTTAACATACCGTATTTTAGTTCGTGTAATATCCACTCTTTATGTCCGATCTAAAGAAGAGGATTACAAGGGATGAGGACAAATGACAGACTTTATATGTCTCAATAACCCTTTACATTTCGTTCACAAATAACGAATACTTGGTATACCATTTTAGTTTGTAAGTTGACCGATGATTTTCTTGTATACTATAAACGTTGAATGCAAAGAAAAATATTGTCTCCCTATGTTCTTTACATAAAAACAAGTGTAAAACAGTAATCTTTTTTTCCTTATAATCTAGGATAGGTCCGAAGGGACCCCCGAATTAACTATTTTTTTAGACGGACAATACAACCTCTGGTCCTAAACTAGGGACCCAGTCCTTCTAGGAGACCTCTTCCCTTACCGTTAAGTGAGCACAATAACGGACCTCTTAAGGTATCTGTCTCCTCGGACCACCCGATGTCAGATTTGTTTTACACCCGGATAAGTCGACTGACTATTATGATCATGAGTACATATTAAATATTTGAATGTAATGAGATTTTTTATCGATAAGTAGATACATTCCTTCTTTCAATCTTAGAGGATAGTCAAACAGAGATTATAATAAATTTCATATAAAAGAGAAGATTTAAAAAAAACAAATTACTGTCCTGTTAAAACTTTTACTTGTAATACACCAAACCTTTATAAGTGTAATAAATCTATTAATAAAGCCAATGACTTGTCTTCATATTTTTAATTAGATTTATACATATTTTACTATAAATTCCTAATCACTCGTATGTACTAATAAATATAAAGTTGTGGAATCTTTTTATCGTGAAACTTTTACGTCCGTATACCAGTTTCAAAATCTACATAAATCCTTTATCATTGACCAGAACAAAACAACCTTGAATCTGTTTGTCTACTTAATATCTCTGTGTATCAACATATACAAATATATCCATACCAATTCTTTTATTATAGTCTTATCCGGAAATTCTTAACGTTCGAAACGTCTAGGAAAGGTTATGTCTAAGTCAAGTCAAGTCAAGTCAGCGAGTCAGTACAGGCTGAGAAACGCTGGGGTACTTAGTGTCGTACGGTCCGGAGGGACAGGTAGTGGTTGAGGACCTCAAGTGAGTCTGAGTGCAGGTAGCTCAGGTACTACGGTAGGTCGGTAGAGTAGGAGACAACAGGGGAAGAGAAGTACGGGAGTTAGGGAGGGTCGTAGTCAGAAAAGGTTACTCAGTTGAGAAGCGTACTCCACCGGTTTCATGATCTCAAAGTCGAAATTGTAGTAAGGAAGGTTTCTTGTGGGTCCCGACTAGAGGAAGTCTTACCTGACGAACCCAGAGGAACGTCAGGTTCCCTGAGAGTTCTCAGAAGAGGTTGTGGTGTCAAGTTTTCGTAGTTAAGAAGCCGTGAGTCGGAAGAAGTGTCAGGTTGAGAGTGTAAGCATGTACTGGTGTCCTTTTTGGTATCGGAACTGATCTGTCTGGAATCAGCCGTTTCATTACAGAGGCGAAAACTTATATGACAGATTCAACCAGTATTGAAAAGAACGTTCCTCATTCGCAGAAAATCAAAGTACTGACGTTAGTGGTAGACGTCACTAAAACCTCGAGGCTTTTTATTTCAGACCGTGACAAAGATGACAAAGGGGTAGATAAAGGGTACTTCACTATCCTGGTCTACAGTACTAGAAGCAAAAGACCTACAACTCCAACTCCGGTTCTAATCATTACAATTTTATGACAAAGAAGTTTTAATGTAGGATGGAATCCCCACTCCTAACCTTTCTCTGTTATTTATACGTTTATTTATTCAGTAAGTACCTACAACCCCTAAACCTTACGAATGAACTAAATGTAATAGTCCTCTATTGATAGAATCCCTTATAAATTGGAATCTCGTTTGACTGTTCTTCTTCCATCAGTACGTCCATAAAACTTGTTTCGAAAGATTCATTCTCAATTTCGTTCACATTTCTGGAATTTATATAGTGTCATAGTAAGACTTTAAATATTTAGTCTTTTTTTCCTCCAGAGACACGTTTTACGTCATTCTTATAATCTTTTAGTACCCTCTCTAATAACCTCTTCAATCGGTCTGTCTAACGTGTCCTGGACCATACGGTCTCATTCTCATACGTGAAGTAACGTTACCACTACCCTCGGAAATCTCTTGACCATTCAACATCCTACTCCACTAAATTATTTCCGAAATGTTTAGGAGACCGACTAAATACGTCTTACCTAGTCTCGTGAATATTTTCGGATAATAATCTTCCGACAGTTACCTCAATTCTACTGACTGTTCCACTACACTTCATACTGGAATCGTCTCTTCTGTTTTATATGTTCGATCTATGGTATTAATGACCAAGTCGGTTTTTAAATAAGTTCAGAAAGGTATTCTATACTTTTTGGTTTACTTTAAAAAACGGTTAGGTTATTTTGTCTACTTGATTTAATGGATAGACAAAACATTTTACACCGTAACACACTTTCCCTTCTCTTTTTTTTTTTTGAAAGTGACTAACCCATGTGGAGTCAAATTTGTCTCAAACTCTCTGATCGTCATCTTAAGCCTTTCTGTGACTTTTAGTTCTAATTTTAAATAACATTTCTCTCTCAGTCAGAACGTCAAACCCCGTTGTAGTCGGATCTCTTTAGTAATTTGATAATCTTTCTGACCGGAAAGGGATCCTGTTCCCAAATCCCGGAAACATCTTGTGAAGAGAAAATACTACGTTTCAGAGATTTGACTTCACCCTTTCTCTTTCAAAATCTAAGATAATACTTTCCTTTAAACAGGCACCCTAAGAGGTCCGTTCTTATGACCTCACCCAACGGTAAAGGAAGAGGTTTTTCCGACTACTTTCACACATTTTAGTGCTACTATTGACATGAATCGTCGTGTCAGCGTTATTTCGTAGGGACTCTAGACTCCTTCATAATAGAAGAATCCTTAAGGACGAAACCTGACTCAATCGAACTCTGTCACTTAATGAGGTCACAGGATTTAGGTAGTTGTCCTTGTGTCTACGAGATAAACAGTATTTATAGATAATTTGAAAAATGTGACTGTCGATTCGGTACGGCTTAATTCTTAGACCCGGGTGTAAAAGGAAGAGAGGACAATATTAGTGTCGACGAGTCCCGACTGGGGGTCGGGCGGTCCGGACAGACGGCACTGGACTGGAGGGCCAGCCCGAGGACCTGCCCCTCAGAGCGCCGGGCATGTCCGTCGTCCGGGCGTCACCACTCCTGGGAGCTACACTCTGCCGTGTCCGTTCGCCCCCGACGGCCGCGGGGTGGTCGTGAATAGCCTGAGCCTCCCACGGGACGTCCCGACGAACCGGCCCTTTCTCTCCTTCGCATAAGAACGGACCCCTTAGGGTGCCTGTTTCCTCGGACCACCCGATATCAGGTACCCCAGTGTTTCTCAGCCTGTGCTGACTCGCTGATTGTGTACTTTCCTTCTTTCATTACTCTTTCTCTCTGAGTTTAAAGGACAAAGAGTAGTCACCCTAAGGCACCACCGAGTCGACCATTTCTTAGGTGGACGTTACACCTTCTGGACCCAAGCTAGGGACCTAACCCTCCTAGGGGACCTCTTCACTTTCCGATGGGTGAGGTCATAAGAACGGACCTCTTAAGGTACCCCACCGTTTCTCAGTCTGTTCTGACCCTCTGGGTAGTCTCGGAAAAGAAAATACCCTTCTAGGTCTGTGTAATGATACAAGGGTATTGTATTTACCACATAAATAACTACGTTGAATTAGAAATCTTCTCATGTACTTTTACACGTATGATGGGAGTTATTCCAATATTAAGTTAACACTTCGTTTTCGTTAACGGAAGAACGAAAATAAAGTTTTAAGTGTTAATACGTTATAAAGTCTCCTTTCAACGTATCGAATCAGGATTTACCTTAAAAATGAAAGAGTGAAATGTACCGAAAAGAATTGGTCGAAGAGAAACACGATTTGGGGAGACACTGACTATTGAGAGGTAAGTAGGGAGAGTTAGGATGGTATAAAATATTGAGAGGTAGGTAGGGAGAGTTAGAATGGTATAAAATTTAGTAGAACTAAACAAGGGACAATATAAAGATGTACTGACATTTGTTTAAGTCTCAAAAACCGTAGAAACTTAAAAAGTCAGATGTAAAATGACCCTAGGTTGTCTTCTGGTCGTCCTGTCAACTAGTTTGTTTACGAGAAGGTATCTTCCCCATACAGATACACATACATAACAACAACAAGCCTTATTCCCCGATGTTTATGAAGATATCATTAATAAAAAACAGGGACTCTCTACTCTATAGTAAAAAATCTTAAAAAATTTATGTGTGTTTTACACACTTCTTAGAAGAGTGTTTTCTATATATAAGACTTTAGTACTTCATCGATTTAAAAGGTAGGTGTCAAAATTTAAGAATTCATATGATTCGGTCATTAGTCTTTGAGTGTGTGAAAGTTTTTTCCTATCTTTTTGTTAATCAGAAATAGAATTAATTTACTACTTCGTTAAGTTGGTTGAGTCGAAAATTTAAATTAGTGTTAATTAGATTTATCCATATGTCACGACATCGTAAATCACCAAGTTATTCTGTGATCCGTAGACCGTCTTAGTAAGGTTGAGATATCCAACGAAGTAAATAAGTTTTTCACTATTGTTCCGTCTTTCAGTAATTCTTCGAAAAACAACACTACTGTCACGTAAAAAGTTTCAAACAGAACTCTATATGATTTTCTACATTTGGAGTATATGTAAATCTCACTTTTTTAAGAATCTAGACTATAGTTTTCGTACTTGGTGTTTTTCTTTTTTTACTTTAGTATGGAGTATTTTATAAAACGGAACGTTTTCCGATACATTTTATTGTTATGTCATTGATCTCGATATTACTTCCGAAGTAAAAAAATGTATACAGTTAGTGAATAAATTAAATTACAAGAATACATCTGAATATATTTCCAGGTTGTATTATCGACACAACATGACTCTCGTTAAACTCTATTTTACACTATTCATAAGAGTAACAAAAGTAGTTTGATAAACCAAGTTGAACGAATCAGATTGTAATGACTTCCGTCTTCAAAAATTAAGTCAAAAGTTTCATAGTAAAGTAAGAGGTACAGATTTTGTCATTTATAAAAGACGTTTTCTACATAGTAGTATTACCTACTTCTTCCGTAACAGAATATAATAACAATCTACTATTAAACCTGTCTATTTCTCTCTCTTTCTCTCCTCTGGACAAATATCCATATTACGTACATATCTTAGACCCATTTGTATTTGAGGACTAAACTCGTACCACTGAGTTTTTCTCTGTTGTTTATACTTTTTTTAATGTATTTAATAAGTAATAAGATAAATAATACGAAGAAGTAAATAATAAAAATTTTTTACTATCGTATTCACATTTCGAAAACCACTATGTAACGGTTCGATATTCAATCCAATTTATTTATTTTGTTTTCAATTTATCCCTTTCCGATACGAACTTTTAGACTCGTAGTAGTTCTTCGTCCTAATAGATTTGTTGTCTTAAGAAACACTAATACTTAGAGTTTTACTTCTTCTCTTTAACACGGACTACTTATCAGGTTTAATAATGTATATAAAAGTTTCTATACCTACTCAATTGTGACTACGATGATCTTATTAAAAACTTATAGATATTTAATTGTAATTGGAGTACTACTTGTAAACCTAAATGAAAATGAGTCGTTACTTAATGAATATTAGTTTCCTGAAAAGTTGTTGGTCAAGACCTCTTACATGTATCCGTTTTTTGTGTTTTGATTCGATTTGATTCGTTTAGTGTCTGGATATATCCCTTATATTCCATATGTATAAGAGTATAAAAAACTCCTATATGACTGACTATTACTCTTGTACCGAAGCATGAACCACCCGGGAACGGGTAGTTATATCAAAGGTTATAATAGTATTGATGACTTTTGTCTCGATGGAGGAGGAATCGTCTTCCTTCGTAGAAACTCTTTTACTTCTTAAAGAATGTCTCTTATCTACAAGAAGACGTCACCTATTCGTCTAATTTAGAATACTTTCTATTACTCTATCAGACGTTAAATTTTTTACAAAAGATGAGTACATAAATATAATAAAAATTCAAATATCTGTTTTAATTAACTATCCAAATTAAACTTGTATAAATTATCCCTGTATAACTCACCAATCAACTCTTCCGTTCAGACTTTACGTCTTCTTTACACTATGGTCGTCTTCTTTCAACTACGGTTCTATTTAATAGTCATCCATCTACCCTAATGTTCTACGTACCTACTCATTCTAGTAGGAAGTACCCAATATTCATACCCCAGTCCCGTCTTGGGACACGTCACCGATATTAGATTTCTGATTTTCGCTTTAGTTCCTCTTTTTACATTGGTCTATAAGTCGTTTATAAACTTATTTTAGATTTTCCTTTTAGATTTACAACTTATATGTTTTTGATTAGAGTTTACAATAAACGGAGTTTAACGTAAAGGGTAGGAAAATAAGCAATATATATTCTTATGACTCGTAGTAAATGGAAGGACTCACATGTGTATCTTATATTTTATGACTGTTAAACTTCTTTCCGACTAAGTATAAAGATTAGAACAAAAGAAACGATAATAATGTATGAATAAAATTGTTGTGAAATTTTTACAAATTTAAATTTTTCATTTCTTTCTAACCCTAATTTTTTAAGATATCGTTTAGTAATGGATATCGTAAAGTTATTACTGTAATTTTAAAAGGGACTAAAGTTTACTTAAAATAAGGGGGAGTCAACTTAGTGTAGTATCTAAAGTCATCAAGTGTTAAAAAAAATTAAACTCCTAATAAACACTATAATGACTTTTAACACTTCGGAAAGATTACTTTCCGACGACGACGACGACGATTCAGTGAAGTCAACACAAGCTGAGACACGTTGGGGTATCTGCCGTCGGGTGGTTCGAGGGGGTAGGGACCCTAAGAGATCTGTTCTTGTGACCTCACCCAACGGTAACGGAAGAGGTTACGTATTTTCACTTTTCACTTTCACTTCAACGAGTCAGCACAGACTGAGAATCGCTGGGGTACCTGACGTCGGAAGGTCCGAGGAGGTAGGTACCCTAAAAGGTCCGTTCTCATGACCTCATCCCACGGCAACGATCTATCAGTTTTAACGAGAACTTAAAAAGAATTTTCTAGACTAATTCTTAAGTAGACATATGTCCCTATACGTAATAATTTAATTAACGTGAGTCTTGATCTTTTATATAGTAAATTAACTCTTTAATATAAGGTTTAATTTAGTAAATTCCCGAATTGGTGAATTGTAATTGTAAAGTCATTAAGTGATTTAGTGATGATTGAATAGATGTTAACTTATAAAACAAATTTAAATTTCCGTAATTTCTAAAGTGAATGTAACCATTTTCTCTTTAACGATTAAAGACTGTTCATCTCCGTTTTTCCCCGAAAGAACCACCGAGTCTACCATTTCTTAGACGGACGTTACGTCCTTTGGATCCAAGATAGGGACCCAACTCTTCTAGGGGACCTCTTCCTTTACCGTTGGGTGAGGTCATAAGAACGGACCTCTTAGGGTACCTGTCTTCTCGGACCACCCGATGTCAGACAACACAACGTCTCAGCTTGTACTGATTGCGCGTGCGTGCGTGTGTGTGTGTGTGTCTCCGTTTTGTCAATAGATTTAATGGTGACTATCGGTGAATTGTTAGTTCACGAATATTCACAGTTCTGAGACTCACGGATCATCTTTCATTTATATTTATGGTCGATACTCGTGTACTAGGAACGTTAAACTTCAGACATACTCAACTCATAAAAGGGAAATGGAATTTTCAAAATACATACATAGATAATATTATTAAAACAAAGAAGGACAGAGGGTACGGGGATGGTAAATCGTATCATACATAATTAACAAAACCTGGAATGTAAAGTCACAAATTCAATATTTTATACTTTTATCTTCAAACTGTTTCAATTTTCTTTTCATTTGTGATAGGTTTCTACCTTATTTTCTCAACATAGGAGAAAACTAATCGTCAAAAGTTAACACGTTGTCTGCATGAATAGGAGAAGTCAAGTCAAGTCAAGTCAAGTCAAGTCAAGTCAGCGAGTCAGTACAGGCTGAGAAACGATGGGGTACTAAGCGTCGTGCGGTCCGGAGGGACAGGTAGTGGTTGAGGGTCTCAAGTGAGTCTGAGTGCAGGTAGCTCAGGCACTACGGTAGGTCGGTAGAGTAGGAGACAACAGGGGAAGAGGAGGACGGGGGTTAGGGAGGGTCGTAGTATCAGAAAAGGTTACTCAGTTGAGAAGCGTACTCCACCAGATTCATGACCTCAAAGTCGAAATCGTAGTAAGGAAGGTTTCTTTAGGGTCCCGACTAGAGGAAGTCTTACCTGACCAACCTGGAGGAACGTCAGGTTCCCTGAGAGTTCTCAGAAGAGGTTATGGTGTCAAGTTTTCGTAGTTAAGAAGCCGGGAGTCGGAAGAAGTGTCAGGTTGAGAGTGTAGGTATGTACTGGTGTCCTTTTTGGTATCGGAACTGATCTGCTTGGAATCAGTCGTTTCATTACAGAGACGAAACCTTATATGATAGATCCAACCAGTATTGAAAAGAACGTTCCTCATTCGCAGAAAATTAGAGTACCGACGTCAGTGGTAGACGTCACTAAAACCTCGGGGGGTTTTATTTCAGACTGTGACAAAGGTGACAAAGGGGTAGATAAAGGGTACTTCACTACCCTGGTCTACGGTACTAGAAGCAAAAGAGAATCGTCTTCTTACCCGAACGATAACAAAAATGAACATTATATAAGATCAATGCACCTCTTCCTTTACCGTTGGGTGAGATCACAAGAACGGACCTCTTAGGGTCCCTACCCCCTCGGACCACCGGAAGGAAGATACCCCAGAACGTCTAAGCCTGTGTTGTTCACTGAATCGTCGTCGACGTCGTAAGATCAATTCTCTCTACTCTTACTTACAGTTTAGCTACTCTATGTCTCACACTGAAATATGACCCCGTGAAATCCTTTCGACCTTAAGACAAAGGACGTGAGAGAAGGTCCTTTTACCTTCGTTATTCTCTTTAATTACAAACACTCTATACCTTTTACATTCACTTCGTCGTCGGTATAAAAGGAGGAGACTGTCAACCGCGTCCCATTAACAACCAGAAGAACGTTTGACATAACCACACCTCGTCGTAGTGTGGACGTTGAAGGTCGGAGACGGGTTAGAGGAAGTCGAAAGGGTTCAGAAATCGGTTTACGTGTACGTTGGGGTACTACTTCTCTTGATCAAAGAGGGAGTCTCTGACCTTCACCACTTTTTGTCTACGTTCACGACCAAAAGAGAGTCAAACAAGTACAAGACACGTACAGTCAAAAGAAAGGGGTAACGACTTGACTGATTGGATATCGTTTAACCTGGTCTACATATTGTATCTGTTGTAGGTACGTGTCTATGGAAGTGGTTGAAGTGTCGATACATTCCCGACTAAAAATGTTATAGACATAGTAAATATCACAGAAATAAAGAGAATTACTTGGGACTCAATTTATTATCTCTTATTTTTATTACTGTGACCTTCTTCGACATAGTTTTTCACTATAAAGTTATGTACGTAACCAGATATAATAGATATAATGTATTCTTTCATCGAATACATTCAAGGTTTTAAACTCATCTTTTTGTTCTTTTGTTTGTCTGGTTTTACTCTATCCTTTTATTTTTTATTTTTATTCTATCCCGTGTATAAAAAGATTTCAGAGAAACACTTTGTTTAATTTTTAATTTTGTCCGGGAGTTTAGTAGGCTAAATTATTATTGTTATTTTTTTAAGTACTACATTGTCGAAGTACTGGGCAATAAATTTACCATATCTTTTTTACACTGAGATCTCATTGTAGTGGAAACTTTACTGAATTAGATTTCAGGTATTTATAAAGACAAAATTATATCATATATCATCGGACAGAAATTTTCCCTACTTTCTTGTTCAATTTTATTACTGATATATCAATATGAAAATTTTTATACACAAAAAAACGAACCGTGTTTACGTTAATAAATAACACACAAACGAACCTGGTCCTTGATTTATGATGTGATTATAAAATATAAGTAAATAAAAAACAATGTTAAGGAATATTTAATATAAACATAGTATCAAATATTTACCTCTTTCTTTGTGTCCTTTTAATTTATCAGACGGACTTCTCTATGTAGATCATTTCTCATGGTTTACAACTTGAATTAAATAGACTGGAGTCTGACGTCTATCTACAAGTGAAGAAACTGTAAGAGTAATTTTAAAATAAACTTTTTATATTTTTATACTTAGTTGTGGTTGTTTTACAAGCCAAGTAATAAAGTTAGACTCCTTAGTAGAAAAATTTTAGTAGTAAAATAATCCAATGAACTCCTCTACTCCAATTCCTCTACCTTTCTTCCCAATCTATTCTTCCCTTCCGATTTACAGATATGGACACATATTCAGATATATGTATCTATACGTATAGTTATATGTGTATATACACATATATACATAGTTTACCCATCCTAATCTATCAACTATTACTTTGTGACTTCGTGAAAGTCTATGAAAGTCATTAAAATCTATTAAAAAGGAGATAGACTTCAAGGTAATGATTTAAGAATGAAAACGAAGTTATAGAACAAAGTTAAAATCTACAACATATCGTTAGAGGATGATACCTTCTATGAAATCTGGAGGAAACAACGTAATTTTTTTTTATAAAGGGAACGGAGTAAGAGAGTTACTAAAACTTAGTGTCGAAAAACAATTCATTTGTGAACCAAATGTAATAGTGCTAGTATATTTATAACCAGTGTAAACTGGAGATATTACAAGATATAAGTGTATTAAACTCTCCCCGAATTTATAACCATAATAGACCCATCTTTTTAATAGTATAGAAACCAAAGAGAGAAAAAAGATAAGGGTAGGAATTAAGGAGGGGTCCGGGATTTTGATATAAACCAGATCAGTTGGTATAAATTAGAGATTAAATTTTTTCTTGAATTAAACTTTAGTAGAGAGTACCTAGAGAGGGAGACGGAGGAGGACCCAACAAACTAGTGATGGTACCTTTCTTTCGAATAACCTTCACCCATGCACACTTGAGTACGAAATAGTTCCCTATTATGTTGTTATGTAACCAGAGACGTAATTTTCAGGGGATTTTAAGTCCCTCATAAAAGAAAACTCGGAAGGTGAATTACGACGACAAAGATCCGTCGTAAAGTAGAAACCGGAGTTACCCTTGTTTATAGTGGTCTTGTGTTAGTATAAGAAAAAAAGTCTTAACCTATACTTACCGATGTCCGTTTGTGAATTCGTCAACTCTAGACAAAGAATGACTGGGAAAGTGTTATTATACAAGTGGGTGTGAAGACTAAAGTCGAGGTTCTAGTGTAGAGTGATGTAAGTTTACATGGACCACGGAAGTCAGGACCTCAAAGAGGTCTCAAAGAAGTTCAAATTTCAGTCGAAAGACACCTAATAATACAATCATAAATTAAAAGGTATCGAGACGTCCACCAAAAATGAAAGGGGTAATATGATAAGAACACTGACAATTAAAAAATAAGAAAATAAACGTGATAATTTATGAATTGAGATCTTCTGAATTGATACATATAATATATTAGTATCATTTGATCTTCTTACAAAGACAATAAAATTAAATTGTGAGTTATACATAAAAAGACATATCGAACCTACCATACTAAACATTATTTTTACTAGTCTTTAATCTTTAGTTCGGACTTTTAAAGTTGTTTTTGGAACTGACGTTAGTTTAATACTTCGGTTAAATAACTGAATGGACAACAAAGATTTATTGAATAAATAGATTTACATTAGAATGATATGGACTCGAATCATATCATAATATTTCTTCTCAGTTAGACTTATTAATTCCACCCTCTACTACATTTAATTTAAGTCAAAGGTGTCGTTATATCTCTGACAAACGTACTCTTCTTTGTATATACGTTTATACTATAACTCGAATATTGAAAACACTTAAGAAAATTATTTACTTTACAACTAATTAGTAGTTCGAAACTCTATTATATTCTTCATGGTCTTTGTTTGAAGGTCGAACCTTTTCTTTTGTAAACCTTAATCTTCTTTCCCAGTACAATGTATCCTAGGACAGATCACAAATCCAAAACAAAAGACAAAGACCCCATCCCCTCATTCCTACCTTCAAAGTCGTGTATAAAAACTTGAGAAGAGGGCTGAGGAACCGTGTCATTGAGTCGGTATTTTTAATGGAGTTAATTAACAGAATCGAACGATAATTTTCTTTAGAGGGTTCATGGAAAGTAAAAAGTAATTAAGAGGTGACGGGTCGTCTGAGACTGTCGGACTAGAAGAGTCCGTAAATACAAAGAGTGTGGTTGGTTTACTTCACTTCACCGAGTCAGTACAGACTGAGAAACACTGGGGTATCTGACATCGGATGGTCCGAGGAGATAGGTACCCTAAAAGGTCCGTTATAATGACCTCACCTAAAGGTGAAGGAAGAGGTCCCCTAGAAGGGTTGGGTTCCGAGCTTGGACCCAGAGGACGTAACATCTGTCTACGAAATGGTAGACTCAAAGATGAAGGACACACTGTATCCTTTCTGGTACGATTTATTTATTGTGGTACCATTTATTTATATTCAATTCTTTTAAAATTGGTTTTATATACGCCAGGGAACTCTTATATGTTCATCTCATTAAGGATTCTTTCATGGTCTCCCCTTTTATCTGTGACACCCCGTGTTACTAGGTAATTCGTCTATCTGTTCGGTGACAGTCACCATTTACTCCTTCGACCCAAACCTCGAGACAGCCACTCGTCTTCTGATTTGAAGAAGGGTTCTCAAAATTTGTGACATTACCTGTTTTCCTATCATCTAAAAGAATCCATGGAAATTGATAAATCAGATTTAGATTACTTCGTCTCCCTGGACCCAGACCGACCCTGACTGTCACCAATCTGTCTGTCAAAGTCTATTGTGTTCATACCAATCTTTTCCCTCTCTACCTGTTTGTCATGAATGACTTATTAAATTTTGAATTTATGAGGGTATAAGAGAGTTATTTTATGACTTAAAATAATTATATTGAATGTGATGTTAGTTCTCTTTTAAAAAGATCATTTAGAATATATTACTACAAAGATATACAAGTTACATCACAACTTATTATGTTTACTCAAAGGAACATGTGAAAGACACTATATATTTATTAGATAATTTATATTAAAACACTATATTTCTCTATCCTTAATTTCTTATAGTTTCTTTCACTATTTCTCTTTCTGTTCGAAATACCCTCGTGGTGACGTCAGACATTTCTACTCTAGAGACGATTATCGTTCAATGGTCTCAGGATCAGTGAGTTCTTAGAGTCCAGACGTTCTAACACTGAACACATTGTGACCTTTCGTAAAACGGATCAAAATAAATGACTTTTAAACATTTTAGGTCTTAGTATATCACCGACATATGTTTTTTTACATCTGTGACCTTCACTCTATCAAGAATCAATTCCCTTTTATTGTTATCTTCAATATTTTCGAGAGGCTAAAAGTAGACTCGTCCACTGTAAAACAATAGACCCGAAGAATCACTCTCTCAGTTACATCCCGTCGACGTTAGTCGTCGAGTATTCCGTTCAGACCATGGAATCGCAGTTTCAGGATTCAGTTATAAGTTGTTATCAAAAGAATTAATCTGATTCAAGATTACACCCGAAGGAACCACTGAGTTTTCCATTTTTTTTAGACGGGCGTTACACCCTTTGACCCCAAATTAGGAACCCAACCCTTCTAGGGGACCTCTTCCCTTACCGATAGGTGAGGTCATAACAACGGACCACTTAAGGTACCTGTCTCCTCAGACCGTTCGATGTCAGGTACTCTTACGCTTCTCAGTCTGTACCTGACTCACTTGATTGTGAAAGAGTACATCACTTTCAACTTACATGTTTAACTATAAATTTTACCTTTTTTTTTAGACATCTGTAAATCACTTTTACTTCAGTGAGTCAGCACGGATTGAGAAACGCTGGGGTACCTGTCATCGGACGTGGTTCGAGGAGGCAGGTACCCTAAAAGTTCCGTTCTCATGACCTCACCCAAAGGTAAAGGAAGAGGTTCCTTAGAAGGGTTGGGTCCCTAGCTTGGGTCCAGAGAGTGTGACATCTGTCTGCGAAATGGTAGACTCGGTGGTCCCTTCAGGTATCTGTAAATCATTTGAAATAAGTTAGTTATTCAAACTCAAGAACTAAATAAAACAGTACTAAAGATCTGTCTCGTCTTAGAACGAATTCAGGGACTGACGGACTCAAACTTAGGACCGAGATTTTGGGTGACGACGACGACGACGACGACGACGACGATTCAGTGAAGTCGGTACAGACTTAGACACACTGGGGTATCTGTTGTCGGGTGTTCCGAGGAGACAGGGACCCTAAGAGGTCTACTCTTATGACCTCACCCAACACTACAGGAAGAGACGATTTTGGGTAATCCAGGTACCTAAACCCGTTGAATGAGTTGAAGACACGGAGTCAATGAAGTACATACTTTTCCTTTATTATCATATTTGATAGAGTACTCCAACGATACTTCGTTGGTTGAGTTTTTAATCAATCAGACATATTTAACGAATCCTATTATGGATCGTGTTCACCAATGGTATTTTGGTATACGATAATAATAATAGTAATGGTAATAAAACTCTATAAAATATTTAAAGTCAAACATGGTCCGTGATAGTTTTTAAAGAATCGAGTAGGATTATGGTTGAAGAAGAGCAGAACTTTTTTCTATTATAACTTAAAACGTGGATTGTAATATTAGTTTATATTAACGAGAACCTATCTTTTTATTTACGAAAATTATTTACGATAGTTTTTACTGGTCTCATTCACACACTACAGTCATACACCATCGTTTTCATCCTGATACCAGTTTTAAGAGTTTCAACAGTTTCAATCCAACTACAAATCAAGGGACAGTAGGGACAATGACACACACACACACACAAATGAAAAACGACCATAATAACAGAAGATTCTAACTACGAGACACAAGGTATACCCCGGGAATAGATCTATGTTTTCTTTATTAGATTCGTTAATTAATTATCAATCACTAAGTAACTGAAATTGAACCGGAAAAGTTTGTCATATTAATTCCCTAAAAGTTACTGGTCTCCGTGGGTTATCGTAATTTTCTATTAAGTATCATATAATAGCCTCTTCCGTTACCGTGAGGTGAGGTCATGAGAACGGACCTTTTAGAGTACCTACCTCCTCGGATCATCCGACATCAGGTACCCCAACACTTCTCAGTCTGTACTGACTGACTGAAGTGAAAGTGAAAAGTGAAAGTACGTAACCTCTTCCTTTACCGTTGGGTGAAGTCATAAGAAAGGACCTCTTAGGGTCCCTACCCCCTCGGTCCACCCGACGGCAGATACCCCAGTGTGTCTCAGCCTACGACCCCAGGACGAGACCAACCTAGGTCCCATAGGTTTCACACTGCCACAGTCACTTACTTACTTACTTACTTACTCTCTCCTTTCTTATCTTCGACTATAAGGAACCAAATGTGTCTTTCGGTTATTTCGGCGTCTGTTCCCTGAACGAGACAAGTCCCTCCGGCGTCCGCGGGAGATCGACCTCACTTCTGTGTCTCGTGGAAGAGGTAACCCAGAATCTTCAGGTCCGTCCTTTCGCTTACGTCTCTCGGAGACACAAGGTTCCCTAGTCGGACTTTTTCTTTCCCTCCCTCTCCCTCTTTCCCTCATTCTCTTTTTTCTTACACTGGTTCGAAGGTACTCACTCCGGGTATTGAAATAAAAGTTTTCTTTGAAAATATGGAACTGACATGTATCTCCCTTTACTTTCTACGTCACAGTATGTCTCAATCGGGTTTGTAATGTGGTCAAACAGAAATATCTTTGGTCCTAAAAAAGACGTATGGGAAGGTTATTTGTTACAACACATGTAATAGAAGAACGGAACCTCTGGACACCTGTAAAATACTGGGAGAAAACTATTTCCGACGAGTTGGTCTTTTGACTAAAAGGGAACTTTACAAAAAAGAAATATAAAAAGTCGATACAGTCTGAGTCTTTAATAATTTGTCTCAATGTAAGAGTACCTCGTTTCCACGTTACTCAATGTTGTTTCTTTCTTGGTTAATCGAGTTTCCAGACTATACCAATTAAGGTTCCGATAACGAATAAAAAGAATCTTAGGTTGATGTAATTGATAACATGAGGGTCCACGTGTCACCTATGTTCTATACCTTTCAATCATCGTTCGTAACCGAGTTGTCACTTTAGGATGTGGTCGTGATGAGATTATCAAAAATTGAGAAGTTTTACGAGATATAAAAATCTTACAAAGTCCGAAGGGTACGGAGATTGTCAACACTCCAACACTTATTAGTGTATACATCGACGTTCTCAGACCTATTTGGACAGTCCGTTCGATCTTACGATTGTCCCCCAAACTTAACTTTATGAGGAAAGTACGGGTTCTCTGTAATCGATCTCGGGATTCGACTAAAAGAGGTCTCTTTCCACCAGCCCCTATCGGGGGACGATTACAGTTTGCTCAACGACTTTCCGTATTTTATCATTCTGTCTGTCTAAGACCAAACCCCTATCTACGAGCTCGTCTAGGTCCCCTAGGGAGCTCAGGACTTCGGAACGAATAGTCCAGAGAAGGCGTACTGGAACAGTACCCACCCTAGAGGACACGACCGAGGGCCGTTGACTATTGTTAGTCGGGTAGTCAGTACGTCAAATTTTCTATGGTCAAAAGGACTATACCAAGATTTTGTCTAAAAAAGTTTTTCAGTAAAAAGGTCATTACAATATTCACCTTTATAATTATATTCCCTTTGTAAAAATACGTGTTGGTAGTGATCTTAACTTATCCGAAAATTAATATATGAATTTCAAAGAAGAACGTTTCGTGATACTTCATTTTTATCTAAACTGTGTTAAAAGATTAAGAAGTAAGAAAAAGGTCTGTTAACCATTGATCGGAATATATAAATGACTAGTATTATTGTCCGGTGTTGTATATAAGGGTACGGTACATGACAATCGTTAGTGAATCGTCGGAGAAGTCGACTCATCCACTCTGTGTCGTCTGAGACCTCTGTGATCGGTTACTTTCACTTTTACTTCAGCGGGTCAGGACAGACTGACATCGGGTGGTCCGAGGAGGTAGGTACCCTAAAGGGTCCTCTCTTTTGATCTAACCCAACCGTAAAGGAAGAGGTCTCCCACAAGGGTTAAATTTCTAGCTTGGGTCCAAAGGGTATAACGTCCGTCCGAGAAATGGTAGACTAGGTGGTCCCTTCGGACTGAAATAACTTAGACGATCGTCCATCTAATAAAAGTTTGAACTTGGACGTCCCTAAACCAAAGACTTCGTAGACAACCTACAAAAACGATATAGAAAACATCGTGACTTAAAGTGTGATCATGTGTGAGAGTTCTTTAAGACTGTGTATCTCTTCCCTCTTAACGAGTATCAGTCCCTCGTATGTGAATTGTGACCTCTTTATTTGTACCTGTTAACGTTAATACACCAACACCGTTTGGTTTGAACCCTCGGATAAAAATTATAAACCTGAACGAACGAACGATTCAGTGAAGTCAGCACAGGTTGAGACACAATAGGATACCTGACATCGGGTGGTCGGAGGAGACAGGTATTCTAAGAAGTCCACCCTTATGACCTTACCTGACGATACGGGAGGAGTGGGTGTAGAGAATACTTAGAACGTAACCGTCCGTCCAAGAAATGGTGATGACGGTGCACCCTTCACCCCACTGAACTATATTTTGTTGAAGTTTATGCTATTTCACTATATAATTCATCTATGATGTTTTATTACTTCTTTTTCACATTGATTGATTTACGAAGAAGAGTGAGTTTTAAAGAATTCGTTACAACTCAGACTCTTTATCGTAAAACACTAATAACGTCGGTCATCGATACATAAGGAATCGCAGTACACGTAATAAAGATTAGGAGTGTTCTTAGATAGATCCATCAGTATAAAATAAAATATATACTCTTTTTACTCAGATTCAATTAAATTCATAGAAAAGGTATCGATTACAAAAGTACTGTAATATTTTACCAAATACTTTGTCTTTTAAGTTGACGTAGACTTAATTTGTTATTTCTTAAACAACCGAGATTCTGATCTTCTGTGTCTCCTTCTCAAACTGGATCTTCCAATTATGCTTTTAGTTTCTGGGATAAAGAAAAATAAAGAGGTAACATAGTGGGTGTTAAAACAGAACCAGGTTCCGACGACGTTTGTATTCTATCTAGGGTCGTTGTTGGTTACATGTATCCGAAGGAGTAATACAGGTGACAATTACTGTCTCTTGGAATTATATGTTAGTTGTTTCTTTTCAAACTCGAAGTGTAATTTGTTTAGACTTTTGGTTATTTTACGTGGGTCCCTTACCTTAAATTCTAGGATGAGCATACTGTTTGGGTGTCGTTTGTAATAGGAGTTACCACTTTTTAACTTTCGTAAAGGGGATTTCAGTCCTTGTTCTGTTCCCACAGGTGAAAGTGACGATGATAAGTTGTATCAAGACCTTCAAAACCGGTGTCGTTAGTCTCGTCTTTTTCTTTAGTTTCCTTAGGTTTAACCTTTTCTTCTNGATGAGTACTTGTTCCTGTTACTGGATTTCACTCCTTTTAGAAGCATAAAAAATTTCTTTAAAGAATTTACTGTTACTTTTTACGGTTAATTGTGACACTCTTTTTCGTTCTCGTTATTTGTAACTCCGACCTCCCTGACTGTACTCGATTTAATATATTTTAGAGTATCTGATATGATTTCTAAAACCTAAAACAAGATTTAAATTACTCATTCATAAGTGTCTAAGATGTAATTTTTCCACATACTACAGTTGATCCAAAGTTTTACTAATTAGACCGAAAACACACACTTATACTACTGTTTTAACTTCTTGACTACGAAAACTTGACACCACAACCTCTTCTGAGAACTCTCAGGGAACCTGACGTTCCTCTAGGTTGGTCACGTAGGATTTCCTATAGTCAAGACCCGCAAGTAACCTTCTTAATTACAACTTCGACTTTGAGGTTATGAAACCGGTGGACTACGTTTCTTGACTGAGTTACCTTTTCTGGGACTACGACCCTTTCTAACTTCCGTCCTCCTCTTCCCCTGCTATCTCCTACTCTAACAATCTACCGTCGTGGCTGAGTTACCTGTACTCAAACCTTTCTGAGGTCTTCAACCACTACCTGTCCCTCCGGACCGTACGAAACCAGGTACCCCAACGTTTCTCGGTCTGTACTGACTTGACTTGACTTGACTACTACCACGTCACCATTTCTTAGACGGACGGTTACGACAACCAAGGTGAGGACCCAGTCATTTTAAGGGACCTCCTCTTTACCATTGGGTCAGGTCATAAGAACGGACCCTTTAAGGTACCTGTCTCCTCGAACCGTCCAATACCAGGTACCCCAGTGTTTCTCAACCTGTTCTAATTCGTTGACTCGTGTGTCGTGTACTATCGATACCATATTTTCGTCTTTCAGAACAAACATAATCATCAGATCCTTTCTCTATCACCAGGGTCCCTGGTTTTAACATAGTCACGTATATCCCTAACCATTTAACTGTATTCTATATAAAATATCTCTCTTAGTTATCCTGTACGTCTACATTAATCACTATATAATAATCCATGTAAAGATAAGTTGTGAGAATACCCAAAGTTTCTAACAGAAAATTTTATCTATTTTTACGGGAAATCTATTGATACCAATCCTTTTGATTGTTAAGTCACTTTTTTACTCCAAACCATTCTTTATAATTATACTGATGACACATTTATTCACGATATGTGTTTTCACCTTTATTTCTCTTCTTTGTTTGAATCAGGATTGTTCGGACTCCCAAACTCTCCTTTTTTATGATCTTGTGTCTTTTATTTAATAAACATAACCATCTTTATTAGTGATAAGAGAACAAATAGTAGTTACGTTTAAACAGTTTCCGTGTGAAGTCGTATACTTTAGAATTTTATATTAGATAGTAGAGGAAAAAAAAAAAAAATTTGTTCCTTGTCTTGGAAATTCAGTCACAAGGTGAACTACTAGTGTCAGATAAACATATTTGTTTGAACAAACCGACACCTACATTTGTGTTTCAGGTTTTAACGAAAATTATGTAAAGTCCGACTGTAAATAACTTGCGATACTGAATTTCGATTCCATTCACATAAAGTCGGAGTTATTTTTGTGTTAAACAACGTTTAGTAGAGAGTTATTCAGTGACAACCCGACAGTAGGTCAGTAACTTGATCGTAAATGTGTTACGAATCACACACCCAGTCCGTGAGTACTGTTCGTGATTGCTATGTTATTTATAAAATTCCTTTTGCGTAAGTATGTTTCGTCTACTTAGGACACTTGACTCCCTCTGTTTCCTTTTACATTAGCGTGTCTCCCCTGTCGCATACATTTCAATATATGATTCTCTTCGGTACCGCTTATACTCTCCGACTTTCTTTCGGTGACACCGACGACAATCCCTCTTATAATGTATCTCCTCAAACCTTCAATCCACACACGGTTTTGTATGTCCCGTAAATGTGTAGCTACATACAACAGAGGTGACATTTTTGCTCCTCTTCGGTGACTTTCCGAAATACATACCTCACTGTGTGAAAATAAACTAGAGTATTTTCTAACGAGACTCAGGTTTTTTTTTTTTTTTCTTTTAACTTCCCCATTTATACACAACAGTCTGATCTGATCTCTTCTTTACTACCGTTGAACCTGATTCCCTCTGTCTACACAAGTTTGAACACTCTAAAAATTGTCCAATTTAGTCATCTGAAAAGGTCCTGACCTATAGTCTTTGTTCTGTCTCCGTCCACAGTATTTGTTAAAGAGTCAAAGACCGAATGTATTGGACCACCCAATACGTCGGTAAACATTTCATTTTCCTATCGTTTCTTGATCCATACCACTATTTCTAATATTCAAATCAAAGACAGAAATAACACATTGTCCCAGAAACTTTATGGGTTCCTAAATAAAGTTAATTCATCAATTTATAATAGTCCTCGATTTTCCTTTAAAACTGGTCTCTATAGTAAAAAAACTCATTGGATTGATTACATTATTACCGTCAGTATGTACACTTACTTAAACGGATTCCCATATCAGATCGAACACTACTGAATACTAGGACCCTGATTCTAAACTGTTTAGATTATAAAGTAACATCTAACATCTTTACTCTTCATCCTCATTTTTATACCTATTAATTTTTTATTTTAGATTTATCTTTCAAAACTCTTATTACATCACAAACCGTTATTAGATTTCTGTGAGGGGCGGTGGGTGGGTGGGCTGAGGCCCACCCTTCTTCTGATTAGAGGACTGTGACCTTCATTATTCACTTGAACCTTCTTAAAGTCATTATCTGTCTACTTCTGGTTATCCATAACGTTACTCATCTCTCTCTTTCTTTTCTTCCTTTCTTCTTTCCTTCCCTCTCTTTCTTTCTTCCTTCCTTCCCTCTTTTTTCTTTCCTTTATCTCACTTCACACTTCGGAAACCTCTCAAAACACGTCTTACTCTTACTTCTGACTTAGACTCCTCCGTCCATTCTGAACCGACGAAAGGAAAAGAAAAAAGTAAAAAGTATCCTATATGAACTTGACGAAATTGTTCGGTTACTCAAGGTTCAGTGAAGTCAACACAAGTTGAGAAACACTGGGATACTTATGATCCGGGAAACCAGGTACCCTAAGAGGTCCGCTCTTATGACCTCCCTAAACGGTACGGGAGGAGGTCCCCTAGAAGGACTAGGTCCCTAACTTGGGTGTAGACGTCGAGTATGTAAGCAATAGAGACTCGGTGACCCCTTCGGGAATGTTCGGTTACCTCATTACGTTAACACTCATTTGAGACTTTCCGTTTTATTCTCATCGACTATATATAACATTATTCTTTCGTCTACTCTACCTTAGGTGTCATCTCTACTTAATAGAAGTTTGTTCTCCTACTTAAGACAACATTATATTCTTTCGTCCTCTCTTACCCTCGTTTACTACGATTATTAGTATTTTGTAATTATTGTCCGCGATTGGAAGTTTTTGGTATGTATACCTTTTGTTATTCCGTGTTCTTTAAAGTAAAAAGGGTTCCGATAGTAAAATTTCTATCATCTTTCTTCAATTTTAAACCTATAAACTCACGTTATCTTATTTCAACTTATTTTGTTATTATTACAACTTCTCTGCGTCCTCTCCGTCGCTCAACTGGTTTGTACCTTATCCTAACGTCTTGTCACAACCACTGGGCTTAATTCCGTCACCAATTCTTAAATATCACTTTTATAAGACAAGACAATATACTTGTAAAGTACGTCATTAATACTCTGAGTTTTAATGTTTTAAAACGTTATACACACACTGTTTTTAAGACTCTTCTCTGTAAATATATATGGTTTGTATGAGAACTATCTTTAGTAATACTTTAGTTATTTCAACTTGTTTTTTCCTTTACTTTCACTTTTTTTCACATTCAGCGAGTCAGCACAGGTTGAGAAACACTGGGGTACCTGACATATCAGGTACCTCAAGAGGTACGGTCTTATGACCTAACCCATCGGAAAGGAAAGAGGTCCCCTAGAAGGGTTGGGACCTTTCTTGGGTCCGGAGGACGTAACGTCCGTCTAAGAAATGGTCGACTCGGTGTTTCTAAAAGGTAGTCGAGTGTGAGATCCTATATGTAAAACAAGGAAATTTTTCTCGACAAAGGTATAAGTACTTTTATCTCCGGACCTGAAACAAGTCATATAGGGAGGGGTCTACCCCACTCCCTCTGAGACCGTGCAAATCTTTGAGGACTCTTTTGTCGTCTCTCAGGGTCAATGGTGAATTTCCTACTGACTATCTTTACAAACCAAGTAGGTCTATCAGGGTAATGCCATCACCTAACCCTTCTTTCACCCGGTCCCCGAAGTCACTCGTGTCTCTTTCAGCGACGTCACAGGTTTTCTTTAACTGACCAACCGGGGAGTGTCAATAATTATGTGACCCAAGGAGTCCATATTAATCTTACCCTCGGTTGAATCTGTCGTATAATTTTTCGTCTCTGTAATGAAACGGTTGTTTCCAGGCAGATCAGTTCCGATACCAAAAAGGTCATCAGTACATACCCACACTCACAACCTTATATTTATTTCTTTCGACTCGCGACTTCTTAACTACGAAAACTTGACACCACAAACTCTTCTTGAGAACTTTCAGGGAACCTGACGTTCCTCTAGGTTGGTCAGGTAGGATTTCCTTTAGTCAGGACTTATAAGTAACCTTCCTGACTACAACTTCGACTTTGAGGTTAGTTAGTGAACTGGTGGACTACGCTTCTCGACTGAGTAAACTTTTCTGGAACAATGACCCTTTCTAACTCCCGTCCTCCTTTTCCCCTGCTGTCTCCTACTCTACCAACCTACCGTAGTGACTGAGCTACCTGTACTTAAACCCACTTGAGGCCCTCAACTACTACCTGTCCCTCCGGACTGCACGACGTCCCCCAGCGTTTCTCAACCTGTGCTAACTCACTGACTTGACTTAAACACACCCCTGGGGACCCGTGGAAGTCAGGTCTAACAGGACTCTCGGATTGGGGACCCCGGATGTGGAGCCTTTACTTCCTTGATAGATTACTTAAACATCTCTCGTCTGTAAAGTTCATTGATCTTTAGGACTATTTTATATTATATACTTTATCATTTACTACTTTTGTCGTCTTATTCGGTATTTCTTTCCTCCGTACCGTACTTCACCCTAATAACCTAGTCATTAAAAACTTTTGACTAGTCTAAGTCCCATACTTTTCTGAGTTCCCTACTGGTACCTTCACCTGTTAGATTCACCCTTTCTATTTCTTCGAGAAACTCATAGTCTTTAAAATTTTGGATTCCTCAAGATCTTGACCTTTGTCGTACGTACATACGTACACTTGCAATGTACTTCACCCCTGAACCCTATTTGTCTCGTAGATTTGACCCATTGGTTTAGAAACTCTTCACCATCTTGGTTTGGTCTTGGAGGTGTCTATTGTCACAATCTCTCTCGCTATGTCGTCTTTGTGAATTAGGAATTACGGAAACAAGACTTTTTTCTTACTTCATGAGTATCAGTCAGACCTTAACGATTACATCTTCTTGTTTTGTACACTTAAACTTCCGCCCCCCCCCCCCCTGTTTTTTTGTCCTTTTCCGTAGTTAGTTTGTGGGATATTCCACTTCCCGTAAGAGTCTCACTCCAGACGAAAGGTCTCTTTCCTTCGTTTTTCTCACTGTGTTTTCTTCTGTTCCTTCCAAATATGTATACCGTCCCTTTCAGGTCATCTTTTAAATTCCAATTATAAGTGTCTAGTTATCTGTCTACCTTTCGAATTGTTAAATTAAAGTCGTTTGGGAAACTCTCTGTTCGTCCTTATATAGAATAAACCGGTCTCACTATATCTGGGATAACATTTAAGTTATAACTTTATGTCACCCCTTATAGTTACATAAATCACACAGTGTTAGGTCATAATCACTTTCTTTTTATATGTATACGTATATATATATATACGTAATAGATAGTTTAATGATATAACCGAACCATGGTTTGCTGATCTTCGTATTGTCATTTCTTTCCCTTAGTGACTCACCCGGTTCCCTCTACAGAATTAGACCGAAAAAAACAACAAACAAACAAAACAAAACAAAATTTAAGAAGGTCGAAATAACTCTATATTAACTGTATATTGTAACCCAATGTGAACAGAATTGTGAACATTCCTCATGTCAAACTACTAAGATATATGTTTATATAACACTTTACAAATGGTGGTATTTCAATTAATTGTGTAGGAAATGGAATATATGAATGGCAAAACAACAATACCACTATTTTAATTTCGAAGTAAAAGTATCCTTGAAAAGTAAAATATTATGATACAACAATTGACACCGATAGTACGACTTGAAACCTGAGGGGTCTTGAATAAGTAGAATATTGACTTTCAAACATGGTAAACTGGTCAAGTCAAGTCAGTGAGTCAACACAGGTTGAGAAACGTTGGGGTCCCTGACCTCGTGCGGTCCGGAGGGACAGGTAGTGGTTGAGGGCCTCAAATGAGTTTGAGTACAGGTAGTTCAGCCACTATGTTAGGTGGGTAGAGTAGGAGACAGTAGGGGACGAGGAGGACGGGAGTTAGAAAGGGTCGTAGTCACAGAAAAGTTTACTCTGTCGAGAAGTGTAGTCCACCGGTATTATAACCTCAAAGTCGAAGTCGTAGTCAGAAAGGTTACTTATAAGTCCTAACTAAAGGAAATCCTACCTGTCCAACCTAGAGGAACGTCAGGTTCCCTGAGAGTTCTTAGAAGAGGTTGGAGTGTCAAGTTTTCGTAGTCAAACAGTCACGAGTTGAAAGAAATATCATGGTGAGAGTGTAGGTATGTACTGATGACCTCTTTGGTATCGAAACTGATCTACCTCGCAATAACCGTTTCATTGCAGAGACGAAAAAACAAATAAACAAACAAAAACAGAGAAAAAAAATTAAAAATAAAAATGAAATCAAATGAAATGTTATGACATAACCAAAACGGTATGTAACTGTACTTAGGTGGTGCCCACATGTACACTAGGGTTTGTACTTGGGGGGAGGGTAGAAGGAGGGGTGTTGTAGGGAGACCCAGTAGGGGCACGTAGTCGGGGTTCGTACGGCATAGGACGTAGTCTGTATCTGACCACTAAGCTAAGAATGTACTATCATATGTACAAAGTTACGGTAAGAGGGTTTAGTAGGGTGGGAGAGGGAGAGGGAGACTCAGGTTTTCAGGTGATATGTGTAGACACAGAAAAAACGACAGAACGTATGTCCCAGTAGTAACGGTAGAAAGATTTAAGGTATATATACACAATCATATGACATATCCACAAAAAGAAAGACCGAATGAAGTGAGACATATTAGTCGAGGTCAAAGTAAGTACAGTAATCTTGACTAAGTTTACATAAGAAAAATTACCGACTCATTATGAGGTAACATATATACATGGTGTCGAAAGAATAGGCAAGTAGACGACTACCCGTAGATCCAACAAAGGTACAGGACCGATAATATTTGTCACGACGCTACTTGTAACACCATGTACACAGAGAAAACTAAGACCAAAGGAGCCACACATACGGGTCGTCACCCTAACGACCCAGTATACCGTCAGCATAAACGTTAAAAAATTCCTTAGAGGTGTGACAAAAGGTATCACCAACATGATCAAACGTAAGGGTGGTTGTCACATCCTCCCAAGGGAAAGGAGGTGTGGGAGAGGTCGTAAATAACAAACGTCTAAAAACCTATCGTCTTTAAGACTGATCACACTTCACCATGGAGTAACACCAAAACTAAACGTAAAGAGATTATTACTCACTACAACTCGTAGAAAAGTACACAACCAATCGGTAGACATACAGTCGGTAGACATACAGTCTACCGAAACAAAACTTTTAATAATTCATATAGGAAACAGAATTTCTGTTACACGACAACAACGGATCGACGATTCAGTATCGACTGAGAAAACACTGAGGTACCTAACATCGGGTGGTCCGAAGTGACAGGTACCATAAAGAGTCCGTTCTTATAACTTCACCCAACGGTAAAGGAAGAGGTCCCCTAAAAGAACAGAGTCCCTAGGTTTGGTGCAAAGGACTAAACCGTCCGTCTAAAAGATGGTGACTCAGTGATAAAATCAAGTCAAGTCAAGTTAACGAGTCAGCACAGGCTGAGAAACGCTGGGATACTTAGCGCCGTGCGGTTCCGGAGGGACAGGTAGTGACGAAGGGACAGGTAGTGGTAGAGGGCCTCAAGTGAGTCTGAGTACGGGTCTTGGGGAATTTCTGTTACCTCCTGACATTTTTCTTATATAAATTTATTACGGACTTCTAGTCTGAACTTAAAAATCATTTTAGTGAAACCCTTATTTTATATCCTATCTAACTTTCTACTTGACCTTCTAATTTTAAGGTCAATATTCTCTCAACTTATCAGGTAAGTAAAGGATAGAAATGACTTAAGGGTAAACACATTATCGAGACCCTCAGGATTACTCCCTAAGACGTGAAATCATTATAGACTAAGTAAGGTAAGTCCTTTCGTATCAAAGTACAATCTAATCCTTGTCACTACCCCCTTCCTACGAATGACGTTATGTCTCACTAGTCACTTAAGGAGATCGTTGTACAGTACACGAAGAAGTTCTATGACAAACTCTAAAACTTTATATTAAGACAATATATTAGAATTATATAAGTCAATAACAAGGTCATAAACTAAGGAGGGCCCTTACCCTAAAGTATCGAGACGGGTAACTGAACGTTAAGAATAAGAGTGGTCTTCTTGAAATTATGAATTATGTATAAGTAGTGATGACTGACTCAAACTGGTATACTGTGAAAAACTGGTTATGTTTTGATCTTAGTCGGACAAGATTCGATTCTTAAGTTTTTCATGACACCCAAAAGTAAAGTAGAAGAACTAGTCGAAAGGAGACAGGACTCTTGTTACATAGATTTTATCACTTACGTGGAAGACCGATTCAGGAGTTTACTTTTCCATACACTTAGTCTAAACTAACACTGGAACTCGGTCCGGGTTGACTCGGGTTGGCTCGGGTTGGTTTGAGTAAGTTCGGACCGTCTTAGGTTGTCCAGGGTCCTCCTGGGTCGTCTTGACGTCAACTCTTTGTCACAAAAACCACATTTGGTGACAAAATAATGATAAAAAATACGCAATAATAACTACGTTTTTAACTTATAATTTATAACAAAAAGGAAAACTCTAATGTATGTATATTTATATTACACATATAAATCCATGAATACGTGCATGTAGACGTTTAACACTATGTCATCTAACGTTACAAAATATTTTATCGATTTATTTATGAGAAATTAATAGTTTGGTATGAATACGTAGAAAATTAGAGAATGAAAATTTTATAAAAAGATGTTTATATCTAAAGGAAAGAGAAGGAAAAATAAATTTTGAAAAAGTTCCCCCCCGCCAGGATTCTACCACCTCCTTTTCCTACCCCTCTGGTGAAAGAGGGGGTGTTTAAGTAGTTTTCTTATAAACTTGCGACTCATTTAAGGTGTTTTGTTGAAGACTTACGGTCGTCTCCTGTAGTCCGTGGGTCTTTTCGTCGGGCAACAGAAACTTTCCTCCATCCTTTTTTATATTTTCTATTTTTCTCTCTGTTTTCTCCATCCCTACCTCGAGGTAGGACCGCACCTTCCCTTCCCTCAGAATTTTTTCTCTCTTCAAAGGTTTACGGTCCTTTGTGATAGTGACGGCTCAGACACCGTTCGGAACCTTGGTGTCTCCCGTTGTATTGGTCCTCCTTTTTATTTATTTACTAATTTGGGGTGTCTAATGTACGGGTTACCATTGATGGGGTCATCTCTTCGTCGTGTCTTCGGACGTAGACTTTGATCGTTCACCCCCAACCCGTCCCTCCGCTCCCGACGTAACGAATCTCATTCCTGGTCCGGACTTACGGGGTTCCCGTTAGACTCCCTTGATTGAATCCTATCGTTTGGTCTGACTCCCTATCGATGGTGCGCCTTTCGGGATTGGATTCTGTGGTGGTCCGGGTGAGTGTCTTGTTTCCTGACTGACTGACGACGACGACGACGATTTGGCAAACTCAGTACAGGCTGAGACACGCTGGGGTATCTGCCGTCGAGTGGTCCGAGGGGGTAGGGACCCTAAGAGGTCCGTTCTTGTGACCTCACCCGACGGTAAAGGAAGAGGTTACGTACTTCCACTTTTCTCTTTCACTTCAGTGAATCAGCACAGGCTGAGAAACACTGGGGTACCTGACGTCGGATGGTCCGAGGAGGTAGGTACACTAAAAGGTCCGTTCTCATGGCCTCACCCCACGGTAACGGAAGAGGTTTTCCTGACTGATCTCGATGCATTTTTCAGGTTTGGATTCTGTGGTAGTCCGGGTAAGTGTCTTGTTTCCTGACCCGTCTCGATCGGGCCGGGTAGGGGGACGAACCACTGTCCGTCCGTTCCCGTCGGTCCCGGTCTTCCCCCGTTAGCGTCTGGGTTTCTTAGTAATAGATGGTTTGACGTTCGTCCGAAGTAACGATTAGTTCTGAAGAACCCTAAGACCTGCCAGTTGTAGGTGGACTCTTCCACGCGACCAACATGTGGGTCTTTTGGTTCGCCGTCCCTACCCCTCCGCTATTTAGCGTGACTGGTGTGAGTGGTTTGTGGACCAGTGGACTCGACGAGTCTGTGTTTTGTGTCCGGGTTGGCTCAGACGTGGAGACCCCTGATGGGATCACGGACTTGGACTCGCCGAATCTGGACCCTCCACGTACGTCGGGTCCCGGCCGGAGTCAACTAAGGACCGTCTCGTTGGATCTCGGACTCGTCACACCCGTCTCTCCCGTGTGTGCGACACTCACCCGCATCCGGGTCACACCGACTCTGTGACGCTCGTTGCGGTCGCGATAAACAAACGTCGCAGGGAGGAAGGGGTGTCGCGCTGACTTGTTCGCTCGGATTTTTTCCCAGGTGGTGGCGGGGGAACACAGTCCCATCTTTAATCTGTGACTTCTCTGGTCGTTTGTCTTCGATTTTGTCTCCCTTGGAGAAACCTTCACTGTCCACGTTATCTAATTTTGGGACATCAATCATGACTGATGTCTCCTTCCCCGGAAATCTAGAACTCTTTATGTTCGGTCTAGTTCCTTGATAGGCTTTTACTTGACTGGAGTGTGACGGGTGTTGTTGTGGTCTCTTTCAGGATCTGTATAAAAATGGTCAAAATGATAGTATGAAATAAAAAATTTAAAAATTTAGGAGATAATGAGGAAATTAAAAGTAAAGATATTGGATGATAATGAAACGTCTCTCTCTCTCTCTCTCTCTCTCTCTCTCTCTCTCTCTCTCTTAGATAATTTTTTATCCTTTTCTTTTCGTTTGAAGTTTATATATATATATAAAGAAGACTGAAAAAAAAAGAAAAGAAAAAAAGAAATTATGACATAAAAACTTTTAGGTTGGAGATGAGATCTAAAAATTAGAAACTAAAACCGTAAAGATTAGTTAAAACATGGAAATTCTTGGGTTAGAAGTCATAGGTAAATGAACCCTNAATGATCAAAATGATAGTATGAAATAAAAAATTTAAAAATTTAGGAGATAATGAGGAAATTAAAAGTAAAGATATTGGATGATAATGAAACGTCTCTCTCTCTCTCTCTCTCTCTCTCTCTCTCTCTCTCTCTCTTAGATAATTTTTTATCCTTTTCTTTTCGTTTGAAGTTTATATATATATATAAAGAAGACTGAAAAAAAAAGAAAAGAAAAAAAGAAATTATGACATAAAAACTTTTAGGTTGGAGATGAGATCTAAAAATTAGAAACTAAAACCGTAAAGATTAGTTAAAACATGGAAATTCTTGGGTTAGAAGTCATAGGTAAATGAACCCTTACTCTAGTGACCGGACTAACGAGAGAGACGGAAACCTGAGAGGAAAAAGAGGTGGTCTAGTGGAGATAGAGGGGAGAGGGGGAAGAGAAGAGATGAGTTGAGACACTTAGAGAAACACACAAGACCTGTCACCTCTTATGAATCCCTTGACTAATGACCGACCTAGACAGAGAGAGGAAAACTAAGGGGGTAAAATAGGAGGACCGGTGGAGACAGAGGAAGGAGGGAGAAGAGAAGAGACACATTGAGGCACTTATAGAGATTCCCTAGGTCTGACACCTCTTGTGTATCCATTCACTAATGACCGATCGTACGAGAGAGGAGAAAACTAAGGTGCAGTAGAGTAGGACCAGTGGAGATAGAGGGAGGGGGGAGAAGAGAAGAGGTACATTGAGACACATGGAGAGGACCACAGGGAATGACACCTTTTTGAAAAGTAGTAATTGGATCTACAAAATAGTAGTTACGACATATATACCTCTTCGGAACTCTGATGACATTCTGACTTTTGGTCTTCATCCTCCGAATTCAGGTTTAGGACTCTTGTGGCCTCTTGAGGACTGAGGTCCCTTGTAATTAACTGTTCTCAAGTAGTTTGCGAAGGTATGTTTGTGACTTTGGTTCGTGGTGGGTTCTCTGTTGTTCAAGGTCTCGTTCTGTATGGTACGTTTAAGAGGTCGTTGTGTCCTTGTATCGGGACTCGAGGTTATATGTCCGACGGGTTTCAATGAGGTTTTGGTATCTGTAGAGTATTGAGTAGTGACCTGTGAAGTAACGTGAGGTCTCTCTTCTTTAGGTCCAGATGGGTGGTCTTGTGGTTGTGTTCGAAGGGATTGGTCCTTTGAAACTGTTCGGTGGGTATCTTGGGGTGGGTGTCACTCCTTTGTGGTGTTATTTCCCTTGAGGTGTTTGACGGTCTTATGTCTTTCCGGTGGGGTTTGTGTCGTTATATTTGTTCTACTTCTCTGTCTCCTTATGGGTCGTCCATTTTCTTATCCTATTTAAGGGTTGTTTGGTTTGTTTTCTCCTTTTCTATCCCTTAGATGGACTATTTCTTAAGACTTATTACCATCACTTTTACTAGGTTTTATAAGTTTTGTTTTACCTTGGTGTCTATTTGTCGGACCTCTGTTCCTAACTCTTATACGTTCTTTCCAAATTGTTCCTGGATCTTCTTTATTTTTTCTTCAGTTATATTTTACTTTTTAAGTCATTCACTATAGTTTTTGTGAGATTTCCCTTGGTTGTCATCTTATTGTCTCCGTCTTCTATCCTAATCACTTTATCTTCAATCTTACCATCTTTATTTACTCAGTTTCTCCTTTTTTCTTTTTGCTTAATTTTCTTTACTCCTGTTAGAGTCTATGGAGGTCCTGTTATACTTTGTGAGGTTGTAAACTTAATATCCTCAGGGTCTTCTTCTCCTGTTTTTCTTTCTGGTACTCTTTTATGAACTCCTCTATTATCAACTTTTGAAGGGATTTTACCCGTTCCTTTATTAGTGGGTTCAGGTTCTTTAGGTCTCTCAAGGTTTGTCCTTTTTGGGTTCCGTTTTGTGGAGTTCTGTATATAATTAGTTTAATTGTTTCTAGTTTGTGTTTATTGTTTATAATTTTCGTCGTTCCCTTTTTGTTGTTTATTGTGTGTTCCCCTAAGGGTATTCCTATTGTCCACTAGAAAGTTATCTTTGAGAAGTCTGGTCTTCCCTTACCGTTTTGTATGAATTTCACTACTTTCTTTTATTGGATGTCGGGTCTAATGACATGGGTCGTTCCTATAGTAAGTTTATACTTCCTTTTTAGTTTTCGACTCTCTTAAGTCGTGGTGGTTTGGTCGAGAGGTTGTTTACTATTTCCTAGAAGAGATCTGTCCTTTGTGTTTTTTCCCACATATTTGATCTTGGGTTTGGTTATTTCATTTACCGTTACCCTAGTATGAAAAGTTATTAAGGGAATTTGCATTTACCAAACTTACGGGGTTGGTTTTCTGTTTCTGACCGACTTGTCTATGTTTTTTTTTTTTTTTTTTTTNTTTTTTTTTTTTTTTTTTTTTTTTTTTTTTTGTTTTTTTTTTGGGATATATACGACAAATGTTCTCTAGGTGGAGTTTTGTTCCCTGTATAAGGTATATTTATCTCTGGTTTTCTTTCGTCCTCATCGTTATGAGTATAGTCTATTTTATCTGAAATTTTGTTTCCGACACTTTTCTCTGTTTCTTCCTGTGATGTATTACTAGTTTACTAGTTAGGTTCTTCTATATTTTTAATATGTATATATACATGGGTTGAATCTTCGTAACGTTATACATTCTTTTTACGATTGTTCATACTTTCCCCTTTAATTGTTATTGTTTTATTATGACCCTCTGAAATTATGTGGTGAGTGTGGATACCTATCTAGTTGACTTGTCTTTCAATTGTTCCTTTGTGTTTGAAATTTCCTATGTTATCTAGTCAATCTGGATTAACTATAGACATCCTCTAAAGTGGGGTTTTGTTACTTAAAGTGGAAAAAGAGGTCACGTCATCCTTGGAAGAGGTCCTATGTAGTGTAGGACCCGGTAATTAGATCGGACCAATTTAAGTTTTATTAACTTTAGTAAGGTTGAAGAAAAGACTGGTGTTACGTCATTCTAATCTACAGTTAATGTCCTCTTTTTGAATTTTTAAGGTCCTATACGTCCGACTTGTTGTGCGACGACTTATTGTTTAGTGTCTTTTTTATTTTTTTTTTATTAGTTTTACACCTTACACTTACTTTTACTTTTGTATTGTTGGGTTTTGGACACCCTGTGATGTTTTCGTCACGATTCCCCTTCCAAGTATCTTTATGTCCATATGGAGTTCTTTGTTCTTTTTTAATTTTATTTATTGGGTTGAGATGTGTATGTCGTTGATCTTTTTCTTCTTTACTTCTTGGGGTCCCAATCATCTTCCTTTCTTTAGAATTTTTTAATCCCGTCTTTATTTACGTTTTCTTTGTTTTCTCTGGTATCGTTTTTAGTTGTTTCGGTTTTCGACCAAGAAACTTTCCTATTTATTTTAACTGTTTGGTAATCGGTCTGGGTAGGTCTTTTGTGTCCTCTTTTTAGTTTGGTTATTTGTGTCTTTATGTTTCCTAGTATTTTATGATGATAGTCGTTAATATACGGTTATTTTACCTGTTGCACCTTCTTTACCTGTTTAAGAATCTTTTCATTTTTAAAGGTTTGGACTTGGTTTTTCTTTATCTTTTAGAATTGTGTGGGTAGTGTTCGTGCCTTTAACTTTGACATTAGTTTATAGAAGGTCGTTTGTTTTCGGGTCCGGGTCTGTCGAAGTGTCGACTTAAGATGGTTTTGAAATCTCTTCTCGATTGTGGATAGGATGAGTTTGAGAAGGTCTTTTAACGTCTCCTTCCATTTGAAGGTTTGAGTAAGATACTCCGGTGGTAGTGGGATTATGGTTTTGGACTGTTTCTACGGTGTTTTTTTCTTTTGATGTCCGGTTATAGTGACTGCTTGTATCTACGTTTTTAGGAATTGTTTTAAGATCGTTAGTCTTAGGTTGTTGTGTAATTTTTCTAATACGTGGTACTGGTTCGCCCGAAATAGGGTTCCTATGTTCCTAAGAAGTTATAGACGTTTAGTCAGTTACATTATGTGGTGTAATTGTTTACCTTTTTATTTTCGGTATACGAATAGAGTTATCTACGTCTCTTTCGGAAATTGTTTTAATTTGTAGGTAATTACTATTTTTGAGAGGTCTTTCGTCCGTATCTTCCTTGTATGGAGTTGTATTATTTTCGATACATACTGTTTGGGTGTCGTTTGTAATAGGAGTTACCACTTTTTAACTTCGTAAGGGGGATTTCAGCCCTCGTTCTGTTCCCACGGATAAAAGTGGTGATGATAAGTTGTATCAAAACCTTCAAAACCGGTGTCGTTAGTCTCGTCTTTATCTTTATTTTTCTTAGGTTTGACCTTTTCTTCATTTTGAGAGTGACAAACGTCTGCTGTACTAGGAGATGTATCTTTTGTGATTTCTGAGGTGGTCTTTTAATGATCTCGATTAGTTACTTACGAGTTTGATGGCGTGTTAACGTGAGTAGAGTGTGTGATCATTTCATTACGAGTTTTAATAGGTTCGGTCCGAAGTCATTGTGTACTTGGCACTTGAAGGACTACAAGTTCGACCAAAATCTTTTCCGTCTCCTTGCTCTCTAGTTTAACGGTTTTAGGAGACCTAGTTGTTTTTGGTTCTCTCAAAGTCTTTTTTTTTTTTAGATAAAGACGAAATAACTGATACGGTTTCGGAAACTGACTCACCTAGTGTTCTTTGACACCTTTTAAGACTTTCTCTACCCTTATGGTCTGGTGGACTGGACGGAGAACTCTTTGATATACGTCCATTCCTTCGTTGTCAAGCTTGACCTTCACCTTGTTGTCTGACCAAGGTTTATCCTTTTCCTCATGCAGTTCCGACATATAACAGTGGGACGAATAAATTGAAGATACGTCTCATGTAGTACTCTTTGTGACCCGACCTTCTTCGTGTTCGACCTTAATTCTAACGGCCCTCTTTATAGTTATTGGAATCTATACGTCTACTGTGGTGGGAATACCATCTGTCACTTCTCCTTAATTTTTCGGAGAACTACTTTCACTTTCACCTCTCACTTTTACAACCGAATTTTGAGTTGTAAGTCTTTTGATTCTAGTACCGTAGACCAGGGTAGTGAAGTACCCTTTATCTACCCCTTTGTTACCTTTGTCACAGTTTGAAATAAAAACCCCCGAGGTTTTAGTGACATCTACCACTAATGTCGGTACATTATTTTCTGCAAATAAAGAACCTTCCTTTCAATACTGGTTGGATCTATCGTATAACTTTTCGTCTCTGTAACGAAACGGTTGCTTCCGGGTAGATCAGTTCCGATACTAAAAAGGTCACCAGTGTATACCTACACTCTCAACCTGATACTTCTTTCGACTCGTGTCTTATTAACTAAGAAAACTTGACACCACAACCTTTTCTGAAAACTCTCAGGGAACCTGACGTACCTCTAGGTTGGTTAGGTAAGACTTCCTCTAGTCAGGACCCACAAGAAACCTTCCTTACTAGGATTTCGACTTTGAGGTCATGGAACCGGTGGAGTACACTTCTCAACTGAGTAACCTTTTATGACTACGACCCTACCTAACCCCTGTCCTCCTCTTCCCGTGTTCTCTCCTACTCTACCGACCTACCGTAGTGGTTGAGCTACCTGCACTCAAAGTCACTTGAGACCCTCAATCACTACCTGTCCCTACGGACCGCACGACGTTAAGTACCTCAGCGTTTCTCAGCCTGTACTGACTCACTGACATGACTTGACTTAGTTACTTATATTATTTCAACGTGCCACATTTTAGTTGTGTGTCTTTAGGGAACGTAAGGATATGTGATTATTACTCTTTTATCTTCTCTTTAATTCCTTTACTAAGGTAAGTGGTAACGTTACTTTTCTGATTTTATGAATCCTTATATAGATGGATTTCTTTGTTTTCTGGAGAGATGTGTCTTTTGGTATTTTGTGACCACTTTCCTTAGTTTCTCCTGCGATTATCTACCTCTTTATATGGGACAAGAACCTAGTCTTCTTAGTTATTTCACTTTTACTCGTTTGATGGGTTCGTTAGATATCTAAGTTACGTTAGGGATAGTTCGATGGTCGGTATAAAAAGTGTCTTGATCTTGTTTATCAAAGTTCTAAACATACCTTTATGTTTTTTGGAGCTTATCGGTTTCGTTAGAACTCTTATTTCTTACTTTCACCTCCTTAGTTGGACAGACTGAAGTCCGAGATGATCTTTTGGTGTCAGTAGTTCTGTCACACCATGACCGTGTTTATGTCTGTATATCTAGTTACCTTGTTTTATCTTTCGGGTCTCTATTTGCGTACGTAGATACCTGTGGAATAGAAACTGTTTCTCCCGTTCTTATATGTTACCTCTTTTCTGTTAGAGAAATTGTTCACCACGACCAGTTGATAAACATTTTCTTACTTTGATCTTGTGAAAGATTGTGGTATGTGTTTTTATTTGAGTTGTACCAAATTTCTAGATTTGCATTCTGGTCTTTGATATTTTGAGGATCTCCTCTTGGATCCGTTTTGTGAGAGACTGTATTTAGTGTCGTCCTAGGAGATATTGGGTGGAGGGTCTTATGACCTTTATTTTCGTTTTTATTTGTTTACCCTGAATTAATTTTAATTTTCGAAGACGTGTTGTATCCTTTGATATTCGTTCCACTTTTCTACCGGAAGTCTTACTCTTTTCTATTATCGTTTCCTTCGTTGACTGTTTTCCTAATTAGAGTTTTTATATGTCCGTTGAGGAAGTCGAGTTCAGGTCTTTTTCTTTGCTGGGTTAGTTTTTTACCCGGTTTCTTGATTTGTCTTTAAAGAGGTTTCTTCCGTATGTCTACCGATTGTTTGTGTACTTTTCTACGTGTTGTAGTGAGTAATAGTGAAAAAGGGACTACCGAGTCTCCAATTTCGTAGAAGGACCTTAAGTCCTCTAGGTCAAAGCTAGGGACCCAGCCCTTCTAGGGGACCTCTTCCCTTACCGTTAGGTGAGGTCATGAGAACGGACCTCTTAGGGTACCTGTCTCCTCGGACCATCCGATGTCAGACACCCCAGCGTTTCTCAACCTGAGTAATAGTCTCTTTACGTTTAGTTTTGGTGTTACTCCATGGTAAAGTACGGTAAGTCTTACCGAAGATAGGTTTTCAGATGTTCGTTATTTACGACCTCTCCCACACCTCTTTTCCGTCGGGAGAATGTGACAACCACCCTTACGTTTGATCATGTCGGTGATACCTCTTGTCACACCTCTAAGGAATTTTTTGACCTTTATTTTGACGGTATACTGGGTCGTTAGGGTGACGACCCGTATGTGTGGCTCCTTTGGTCTTAACTTTCTCTGTACACATGGGGTTATAAGTAGCGTCGTTACAAATATTATCGGTCCCGTACCTTCATTGGATCTACAGGTAATCGTCTACTTACCTATTCTTTCGTCACCATGTATATGTGTTACCTCATAATGAATCGGTAATTTTTCATGTAAACTTAGTCAAAATTACTCCACCTACTTTGACCTCGGATAATATGTCTCACTTCCTTCGGTATTTCTTTTTGTGGTTGTGTTATATGATTGTATATATATACCTTAAATCTTTCTATCATTGCTATTGGGACATACACTCTGTCGTATTCTTTGTGTCTACATATCTTGTCAGAAAACCTGAGATACCCTCTCTCGCTCCCAAACTACTAAACCCTCTTAACGTAACTTTGTACATATTATAGTATATACTTTACTTAGTGGTCAGGTCCAAACTACGTACTATGTCCTACAAACCCCGACCACATGACCCTACTGGGTCTCCCTACCATACCCCTCTCTCCACCCTCCCCCTAAGTTCTACCCCTTGTACACATGTGGACACCGTCTAAGTACAACTACATACCGTTTTAGTTATGTTATAACATTTCTTTAATCGGAGGTTAATTTTATTTATTTAAATATAATTTGTTTTTTTCTTCGTGTCTAGTTACCGGGTTGTTGTTGGTTTTTTTGTTTTGTTTTGTTTTGGAAAAAGTTTTGAGTCATAGTCATTTATTCAAAAGAAGATGAGATTTAGAGGTATTCGGATGAGACACAACTGTCAGCTTTGATTTATTAACTATGACCGATCAATCTATGAAGATAGTTGTTACTGAAAAGACCTCGTTTCTTTAGTGTTATAAACATAGGAACTGTTCACATCTAAAGGTTTAGTACCTCTTACTTTACTTGGTAAAACGGATTGTAAACGTCAAGGGATTTAATAACTTAGTCTCAAATGAAATTATGAATTAGAAGAAAGGTTAAGTAATTTATCCTCTGACAATTATACAAGATTCAAGTCTATTCCTTTTATAATCGAGATGAAAATATATTTTACTAGTGAAGGGAAAAGGTATTATAGGAAGAGTAAACTAGGTATAAGTACCACAAGCAGGTGAACTTGAAGTAACGATCGTCATTCTTTAATAAAGACAACGTAAACTACCTCAGACTGATGTTCAGTGAGTAAAAAGATTGTATCTTCACTGACCTTACCTAATTTCCTTTTGAAGTCTGATATTCTTTACAAAGTGTTAACGCAGAAAGACTGGACTTCTGTGACTATATACTAAGAATCTACTTTCTTTAAAGGACAAGAGAGATGGGTACCTGAACTACGAAAAAATAAACCTTCATACTCACCAATTACAATCAGAAGGTTTCGAAACTGTGGAATAAACTCCAATCACTACCAGTTTTGAAACCTCTACACAAGAGATTTGAAAGTTAACGGATTGGAAAAGATTTTTTTGATACATGAATAAAGAAAGAAAGTATTGGTATACACTGAAATGTTTTTTCTTTTCTAAAACCGGAAGTTACATAATATTATTAGTGTCCCTTTTATAACTATTTCGAAGGAACTTTAATATGACACTTATTTCTCGAAACTGTTGCAATATAATTTATATTTCATACCTTCTTGATACAAATGTGACTATACTCCCAGGAATGTGGTTATACACCCACGAATGTGGAATATAAAATCTCAAAAATCAGTTACACTTCCTTTATGATTTCTGGTAAACCCGTTTGTAAAATTGTCCTTTTCGTTACTGTATTTTTCATTCACTAAAATTGAGAATCTTCTACGAGTATATGAACATGAAACGGTTCTCTCTTCCTTCATAGTCTTCTAATGTAACAAAATAGTAGTAAAAGATCTCAATTATAACGAATATTTGGTTAACACAAACACCCTGACTAGTAAACTCAACTTTCTCGACTAGACGGGACCATTCACTTAGTAAAGAAAGAGAAAGTTGTAAAGTGTAAAAATAAAGAACTTATACATGTGAAGAAGATTCTCTGACCAAGACCCGTCTATTCGGATATAAAAGAGTTCTATTTGTTTTAACGTTAGGAGTAAAATTCTTGGTTTTGTTTTAAAATTTTAACTAGATAAAATATGTTTCCGTTTTAATAATTAATAAATCCCACAATAATTTGTCATTTAATTATAATAACATCATTTTATCCAAACCTTCATATTCTATGTCAAGATAGAGAGGGTTATACCAAAGACCATTTTATTTTAGTTAATTAATACGACAATTATTAGGAAGACTCTGAGTTTTTCTGCTAGACAAGATATTTTAGGGAAATATATGTCTCAACTATTTCCCTGGAATGTCTTTTTATCAAATTTTGACTTCTGTATAATGTAACCAGACAATAGAATAATCCCACGTTGTAAAATATCAATCCAATTGGGGTCCGTGATACTGTTTGATTTTTGTCCACCTTTGAACTATATTATATCACAATAAAATACAAGTACATTATCAGGTTTGTAGGTCCTTAAGGATCTACTGTCCTCTGTAAAATACGACACTTAGTTTATAAACTCGAGTAAATTGTAATACCGAGGTATTAGAGAATCTTTATGTACCATTAGAACAAGACAAAACACCCTCTCGAGCACAAACGTCACCACTATCCCCGTGTGTACATAGAGTTTTTAGAACCGAGTTTTTAACCGTGTAGTTTATAACCACGTATAAATGACAATTTCATGTCAGTTCAAAGGGTAAATTAATATTCCCTTCTATCCATAATAATATCCGATCCTAAAATGGTATCTTCTTTTATTAAAAATTACTTCTCAATTATTATGGTTGATATTACACCTTAGGAGTAGAGAAATAGATAAACTACTAAAGAAAGTCGTATATCTTACAGGAGTTTAGGAGTACGTTCCTTCTGTTGGAAAATGTTGGTAGATCACTGATGTAGGTCGAGGTTCAGATGATAGGCAATCCCTATGTATAAGGTCTATATATACCATGTTCTTGTATCTATGACTTGTTATATAGGAGACATGTGGGTTCTATTTGATTACTTCGTGACGATTTTATTGACGTCATTTCAAAGATAAGTTTTTTTCTTCTCTTCTTTCCTTTATTCATTAATACATAAAGTACCGTTAATACGATAAGGTGACCAGTCTATTATACTTCTGGGGATACCTTATCGATACTTCTTCTCAGTAACTAATTTTGAAATCAGAAGGGAAGTCCTTTTTAGAGAACGTGGTAATGAGAACAATGCAATCTTTTACACTTCCGGGATTCTAAAATGGGGTGAAAGGACCATTGTTCAGTCAGACTGTGTCATAAGACTGTCTTACAGTATCCTGAGAACCTGGTCGGTCAGTTTTTGACGACAGTGTCGTCGTCAAAAGTAACCAAAAAGTACCGGGTTTAGATTATCCGTTATGTTACACACAGTCTACACTGGACGTGTCTACCACAAGTTGTCTCCTGTCCCTTTGGTCAAAGATTCTCTATGAATCGAAAATACCTCGACAGTCGTGTAGTGGGTGATAGAGAAACTTTCTCTCGTGAATGAATGGGATCTTACGTTTGTGGAGAGACCCTCCCTTCGTTTTTCCGAAATAGAAATGATACACCCTTATAAAAAACCCCCCCCCCCATTTAGTGATTGAGAACCCTTTCTATATGATAGAGATGGAAGATTCCGACAAAAGGAAGTTTGTACGGGTAAAATGATTCAGGGTCTGGAACGTTTTTGTGTTAGAGGTTGTTAAGTGGTACCTTTGAAAACTTTATCCATAACCTTAATTGAAGGGTATTATGACATTTCGAAAACATAATATAAAGGATAATATGGTCAAATTACGAAATCCTATAATTTCAACCACGTAAGTTTTTATGAAATCAAAGTTAAGTACCAAAGAAACCTACATCTTAGGAGATTTTATAAATCATCAGTAGGTTCTCTAGGTTGGTGAAGTCGAATTTCTTTTGGTCAGGACTTATAAGTAACCTTCCTGACTAGGACTTCGACTTTGAGGTTACGAAGCCGGTGGACTACACTTCTTGACTGAGTAACCTTTTCTGGGACTATGACCCTTTCTAACTTCCACCCTCCTCTTCCCCTGTTGTCTTCTACTCTACAAACCTACCGTAGTGGTTGAGTTACCTATACTCAACCTATTTGAGGTCCTCAACCACTACTTGTCCATTCGGACCACACGACCTGAGGTACCCTAGCGTTGCTCAACCTGTACTGACTCACTGACTTGACTTGACTTGACTTACACAAACGAAGATCAATTAAGAAAACCGGATATTGGTGTGGGTGACAATACAGAATGTAAATTGAAAGGTAGGCTGAGATAAAAGAGTGAATGACATAGGAACCGTGAGGAAATGACCACTTGATGTAATTCGGTACCTCTTGTTGTCATACACTACAGGTCGATTAATGGGTATCTAACTAAAACTGATTTAGAATTATCCGGGAACAGAGTTTCTGAAACAGTCAATATAAAGAATGAAACATCCATGACTTTGTCAACAGTGTTTTAACACCTAAGAATTATGCAAATTATAAAGAAAATAAAGTCGAATATCCGTCAAGTCAAGACGAAGACGACTAGAAGAAGAATATTACAGAATGATATTTCACGTTTCTTGTTCATTGGACAACATTCTTTGTTTCAGACAAATTGTAAAACGGACCTCAATGTCAGATATTTGATTTTTGTCTTTGTACATCCGATGAAGTCCACTGTTTCTTACACAAATATTCTTAACAGAGAAGATCTACCTCTTGCTTTACCGTTGGGTGAGGTCACAAGAACGGACCTCTCAGGGTCCCTGTCCGATTGAACACCCGACGGTAGATACCGTAGTGTGTCTCAGTCTGTGCTGACTTCACTGAATCGTCGTCGTCAGGGGAGATCTCTTACATATCATAACATCCGTTATTTTAGACAAAAGTTTCAGGACTTTCACTTTTATTCTCAGATAGTAAACACAGGTTGAGAAACCCTGTAGTACCTGAGATCAGGTGGTCCGGTGAAATAGGTACCTTAAGAGGTCCGTCCTTATAACCTTACTCATCGGTAAGGGAAGAGGTCCCCTAGAAAGACTGGGTCCCTAGTTTGGACCTAGAGAACGTAACGTCCGTCTGAAAATGGTAGACTCGTTGTTTGTTAATAGATATACTCATTAACACGATAAAGATCTTACAAACGAGCTATTACCATTATATATAGAATCGTTAAACATTAACAAAAATATAAAATGTAATGAATACGAAGACTATAACAGAAAGATCGAGTAATGACATAAGGGTTATGGGTCGTTACATAAGTAGTGGATCTTACTTTATCATTCATGGACTACTTAATTCCGTATTTACATCCATTATTAAAGTTGTTAGAACGTTGTATTAGACGTAAAGTTTTCAAATATCTACTTCTTTAACCCTTTATGTTATAATTAACTAACAAATTTCACTTTACCCATGAAATTTGTCATTTCAGATTGAACACAATTACTTTTGAAGTGCATTAACAAATATCTTTATACTACTATAAACTCTATCTCCAATGTCTTATACCTATATGTGTACGAATTTGTAAGATTTATATTGATTTATCCGTTGGACGGATAATAATTCCTTTTTTTTTTGTATGTATATAACATGAATCTTAATACCTCATCTTTTTCTAAGATTCTACTGTAAACCAGATGGATGAAGTATAATTCTTTACTTGTCTTTCATATTTGTTTATACGAATATTTGTATTGATCTGATATATACACACACACACACATGTATATACATATATATATATATATATATATATATATTTTAATGACACAAATAGTAATCGTTCAAATTGCTAATATTGACAAAATAGGTTCACGTTATAGTGAGAGTATCTCGTTCACCGTAAGGGTCCATCTCGTTCGTTCGAGTTCCGTGTATACGGTCACTGTGACTGTGAAAAAAAACTGTAAGAACATGAGTCCAACGTGTTTTAAGTAGAAGTTATTTTACTACACTGACCTAATCAACAAAGTTTCTCTCACTTTTAGTAAGATAACATAGTATAAGAAACACTAGAGCACCTGATATGTCAGGTACCTTAAGAGGTCCGGTCTTATGACCTCTCCCATCGGAAAGGGAAGAGGTTCCCTTGAAAGGTTGGGTTCCTAACTTGGTTCTAGAGGGTGTAACGTCCGTCTCAGAAATGGTCGACTCGGTGTTTCCTCAACAAATTTTTCAGATACGTTTAAAATTTTAAGACAAAGATGAACCTTTATTATCGCCGTATGTACAGAAATACCAAGTATCCAACCTAGGTACAAATTGTTTCATTTTACATTTTCATAAAGTTTCTAAACAATTCACCTACCTGAAGATTGTCATGATATGTACCTTTATTAGTGTTTGAGAAACTTTGATCTTTAACTTTTTTTTTTTTTTAGACACGACAGTCCAACACACTGTTCTTATTCATAAATAATGGGGACATTCCTGTGAATCTTACAATTATCTTTCCATTGACTTATAATAGTATAAGACAACGAGGGTACACATTGAATGATCGTTGACTTAAATAGTCCTTATTTTTATTGGTTGACCTAATGATTGTTTTAACTTCGTCTACGATACAAAATTCAGAATGCAACGTTGTTTTAAAAACTTTATAATTAAAGAATATAAAAACAGATGTGTAAAAGTGAAATGGTTTACTTTCTTTGTTGTTTATTAAAGAATTTCGTTGTAAAATACTTCTATTACCTTTATGGTCATATCCTCGTTAAATTATTGAATATTTTTATTGTAACGATTCGGTCCGGACTTCGGACATGGATACTGTACTGATGTATAACATAGGAAAAAGACTAATATGTTTAGTTAGAAGGTGACTTTATTCTTCGATGGAGATCAATGAAAAAAAAAAGAAGTATTTACGTAAACCTCATTAAAATTTGAGAGGTTACCTTAGTGGTAGTAAGTATTACTACCGTTTATGTTAAAAATATTTCGTTGTATGGTTACATATTCAAAATACGGAGATTATCACTTTAGTAGAACTCCCGAGGAAACTCCGTCATAGGTCACGTAAAAAATGTTATTCTTACGGTATAACAAGAAGTAGTTATACGGAAAATTCGACGTAAATATAATTAAACTATAATTACTTTATAATAATTTCTTTACGTTCTTTTATTTTAAAATAATTACTTTATATCAAATAAGAGAATTACGTCTTTTCACTGTAATTTTCTACAGTAGATTCTCGTGTCTGGAACTCGTTCAAACGGTTCCAAGTTATGACTGTTCATGAATAGTATATTTTTATCAGTCCCGAAATATAGTGAAACATAAAGTCTAAAGGTATATGTATTTTACTCCTGACAAATATATTTTACAAGATGAAATATCTTAACGTTACCAATACACTAAATTTTATTACGAATCATATATCATTTATAACTATGAAGTCTTTACAATCGACTGTACTCATCATACAGGTCTTTTAATGTTTTTATCATAAAGACCCTATCAAAGTGTTTAGACACGAACGTACGATTCAGTGAAGTCAATACAGCCTGAGACATTGGGTACCTGACATCATATCGTCCCAGGAGTCAGGTACCCTAAGAAATCCGTTTTTATGACCTTATCTAACACAGTACGGAAGGAGAAGTATTTAGATGTTGGAAAAAAAAATAAAAGTCGTCAAACTTAGGTATCCCTTTTTATCTATAACAAGGAAATTTTGTTAACGGAATATGAACCTTTTATAAATTGGGTATCTTTTTAACTAGATGAAATACATCACTACTTAGAATTTTACTAATTTCCTTAAACGTTTCTGTTTTAAAATAAACTATAATTGAAAATTATCACAGTGTACTCAATACGAGGAGTCAAGACAGAGTAGTGTTGTTTCTAAACCTCGCTCCCCGTAATTTCGGGAGCCGCGTCGTGTCGAGAGCCCAGAACCTGTTTGACACAATATCAAGAATCCGTTTAGTTACAATGTCGAGATAAAATAAATCTTCTCTCTTCCTCTTAGGTAGGAGCTTCACACTCCCGTACGGTTAGGTTTCTGTGCTTCTCTTCTCTCACCTTCTCGTACGGTCGTGCGCCCCCTCCCTCTCTCTCTCTCTTTCTCTCTCTTTCTCTTTCTCGTGTCCGTACACCCTCTCTCTCTCTCTTTCTCGCCTCCGACGCCCCCCTCTCTCTCTCTTACTCACTCTCTCTCTTTCTTATGTACTCCCCCTCTCTCCCTCTCTTTCTTGCACGAAACCGAGGAGGAAAATATACAAAAAAGGACGGGGGTCCGCACGGGATACGTTTAACCCGAATTGATCCTCACGAGAAACAAGAAGGACTCCAGAAGAGAGACCAGGAGTCTGGAAGGAAACTGGAAGAAAACGAGATAAAAGTACCCAAAAAGGAAAGGGACAGAAAGTCGGTGGCGGTAAAACCTGAGGAAAAGGGATAAGATTGATGGATTGTAAGGGGGGAGTTCTCTACCCTCCGGGTTAAGAAACCATTATCTCTACGACTCCAGAAAGACTGATGAAGGACGACTTGACCCTACCACTCCCCGTGACCCGGAGGGGGTGAACGATCAGAGTCCGGAGTCTCAGGAGTCTCATCACAGGTAGACTCCCACTCACTATAAAAGGTACCAGCCGACATCAAAACAGGGAAACAACTTGATCTTGGCGGTGTAACATCGAACGACTGGACTCGTCTCTGTTTGTCCAATCTGTTAACTAGTACGTACCTTGTTAGTATTCGTCGTAGTCATACCCCATTTTTCCTGATCATCCCCGTAAGTCAAGTTAAGTCAACGAGTCAGTACAGGCTGAGAAACGTTGGGGTACTTGACGTCGTGCGGTCCGGAGGGACAGGTAGTTGTTGAGGGTCTTAAGTGAGTCTAAGTTCAGGTAGCTCAGTCACTATGGTAGGTCGGTAGAGTAGGAGACAGCAGGGAAGAGGAGGACGGGGTTTAGGGAGGGTCGTAGTCTCAGAAAAGGTTACTCAGTTGAGAAGCGTACTCCACCGGTTTCATGACCTCAAAGTCGAAGTCATAGTGAGGGAGGTTTCTTTAGGGTCCTGACTAAAGGAAGTCTTACCTGATCAACCTAGAGGAACGTCAGGTTCCCTGAGAGTTCTCAGAAGAGGTTGTGGTGTCAAGTTTTCGTCGTTAATAAGTCGTGAGTCGAAAGAAGTGTCAGGTTGAGAGTGTATGTATGTACTGGTGACCTTTTTGGGATCGGAACAGATCTGCCTGGAAACAACCGTTTCATTACAGAGACGAAAAGAAAGAAAGAAAAAAAATTTTTAATTAATAATAATAATAAATGAAATGTTATAAAATAACCAAAACGGTGTGGAGTTGTACTTAACACAGACGAAAACTTATATGATAGATCCAACCAGTATTGAAAAGAAGGTTCCTCATTTGCAGAAAATTAAAGTACCGACGTCAGTGGTAGACGTTACTAAAACCTCGGGGTTTTATATTTGACAAAGATGATTGACCCAGGGACAAAGGTGACAAAGGGACAGATAAAGGGTACTTCACTACCCTGGCCTACGGTACTAGAAGCAAAAGACTTACAACTCAAAATTCGGTTGAAAAAGTGAGAGGAGAAAGTGAAAGTAGTTCTCCGAAAAACCAAGGAGAAGTGAAAGACGGTATTCCCACCACAATAAACGTATAGACTCCAACGACTATAAAGAGACCCGTTAGAACTAAGGTCGAACACGAAGAAGGTCGGGTCGTAAAGAGTACTACATGAGACGTATACTCAATTTATTCGTCCCACTGTTATATTTCGGAACTGTATGAGGAAAAGGATAAACCTTGGTCAGACAACAAGGTATAGGTCAAGATTGACAACGAAGGACTGGACGTATATCCAAAGAGTTCTCCGTCCAGTCCACCAGACCATAAGGGTAGAGAAAGTCTTAAAAGGTGTCAAAGAACACTAGGTGTGTCAGTTTCCGAAACCGTATCAGTTAGTTCGTCTTTATCTACAAAAAGACCTTGAGAGAACGAAAAACGTACTAGGTCGCCTACAACCGTTAAACTATAGACCAAGGAGACGGAAAAGATTTTGGTCGAACTTGTAGACCTTCAAGTGCCAAGTGCATAACGACATCAAACCGAACCTCTTAAAACTCGTAATGAAATGATCGTACACTCTGTTCACGTTAACACATCATCAAACTCGTAATAAACCGTAACGGAAAGAAATCCTGACCTTACTTTTGACTGGAAAAGGTCAGAACACCGGTGACGACTTGAAAGGTTTACACGACCGTATAACTCACGTCGTGAAAGTGTCGTAGTAGAAAGTCCTAAAATTTATCGAGATAACCTTAAGGTAGTGGAGGTGATCGAAACAAGTATCAATACAAAAGATTCCGGGTGAACTGAAGTGAAAGGTCCTACAGACCGAGATCCACTCAACCGGTTAAGATTTAAGGGTAGCAGTCCTACCGAGTTCAGGGAGGAACAAGTCCCTAGTCTAAATAGAGGACGGACAAAACCTCATAAACAAAACCTCGAGATGGTTCGATACAACCGAGAAATGTCGATAGGACTCTTTAGAACAGAGGTCTTAGGTCTAAAACCCCCACAAGTAATCTTACCGTGAGTAAACATCAAGACTTATCCATAGACTCTAGAGGGCCCCGAGTGTCCACGTAATGAGTCATGAATAATGAGGAGAAGACGAAATAAGGTGTCGAACTGAACACTCATCACTTAAGTCCTCAGTACAGGACCATGGAACTCACAACACCCACATTTTTAATAATGTCCCATCCCCGGGAAGGTACACCCGACCTCAACTCGGAAACCCCTGGGTAGAAAGGTTTGAAATTAATCCTGAACTCAAGGACCTTGTATATCACTACTGAGGAATCTTAGAAAACCCAGGACAAAGTGTGGGGTGTTCGTATATAGGACAACCTTAACAGGTTACCGGTACCATATTCTACCCTACCAGACTTGGAGACCTAGATCCTTTTCCAGTAACTGTATTTATTTTCCAGAGGGTATATCGTAGAGTATTCCTGATTTTCGTTGAACAAGGAATCCCCGTTATACCCACGTCTCCTCTCGATAACTATTTCGAAGGAAGGTAGGGTCCCTCCAGAGGACCTAATAAAAAAAATAGTGACTAAAATTCTTAACCAACCGAGAAAGACGAAAAGGACTTCTAACTCTGGAGGTCCGTGTTACCTCTATTATACATTACGGGTTACGGAATCTCTGAGGAACCCACTGGAATCTTCATTTGCTACAGGGTAACAGTGAAACATTACTGAACCCATCTGGTTTAGAAACTTACTAAAGTACCTCCTCTAAAAAAAAAAAAAAAAAATGGTGAAGGAGTGGGAAGAGTCAGACCCACCCTTTCGAAAGTTAGGTATGACACTTACATAGATAGTACTGATTATCCATAAATATGTGAACTCTTCGACCGTAGACCCACTTCAGGTAGAAGGTCAGGAGAGGACCCATCCACGGTGCAGCAACCTACTCGACCCGGTTGACCCCAGAAGTTCAAGGAACCCCCAACAAATTAACCGTTCACCCTGTTCTCCTCTGGTGAACGGAATATCAACAAACCTCCGGGACAAGGAGACTTCCCGGAAAGATCATTAAAAACCTCCGGAAAAGGGGATTTACTCACCACCGTACATTCCTCAATAGGTTGAAGGTAACCTCCAAGGGTTCGTCTTTTTCCTCAGGGAGGAAAACCTTGCTGGGATATACTAGAAGAAATTTCGGGAGTGAGGATCGAAATTCTCAGAGTGGAAGTCATACACTTCCTCAAAGAACGTTTAATCAGACACCTTGATTCCACCTTTGGGGATAATCCAGTACCCAGACATTACAACAAGAGAATCGACAGACTAGTCGACGAACCAAGGGAGCACAGTGAAGACACGAGGGAAATACCACAGGAAATGTCACCTTCTGACTTTGAAGTCACCCGTCTACCTGACGGAGGTTCTCGGATTCTTAAACTAGTGGTATAAACGAAACCCTGGGAGCCCACCAGTTCACCAGGGAAAGAAAGGTTTATCGGTGTACACGTACATCGTGGTCTTTCTGTATGAACGTCAATCACATTTATTGATAAGAAAAAGCAAAAGGGTCGAGATTTCGAACTCAGTCCCGATACTCGAGTCGATTAACCCGACTCCATGGACCACCGTCTCCGAATCGGTGGTCCTCTGATGACGTATGGACCGGGAAGAAAAAGATGGATTCTGTTTCGACGAAGGCAGTCACATGGTCTAAAGAAGTCCTAACCAGTCTCCTAGAAGACTGTTAAGGAGAACGCCAAAACAGGACACCAGGTTCCAAAGATCTGTTCTCACTTTCCTCTCTCTCGGGAGTCCCCATCCGTCCTCCCACCAACCCAATTCTTGGAGTGTTCCCTTACATCACTCCGGACCTAAAAGGTAGTCGTAATGAACTATAGGCTCCTAAGAAACTAGTCTGTAGGTTTTTACCGGAGAGGGTAAATCTTCGACGAAATGTAACACCGACCATTTTTATCAATAAAACGGAGGTTTTCTCTCCAAATTTCGTAGAAGATAGTACTAACATTATCGACGTTCTAAAGTTTCCGTCCCCCAGGTCGGAGTCCGTCAACCTGACTCAGAGAACCTATTCATTCGATGTCCGACCCCGAGTCTAGGGTTGGAAACTTAATTGTGAGGGTTCCGATAAGGGAGAGAAAATACCTGTATTTTAACCTTACGAAAAAGACCCAGACGTTGGAGTTCTATCCATGGACTCATTTCCGGACAAAATCACATCGGAGACGGAAAAGACTCCTCAAAGGGTGTAGTCACACTAACTTAGTAGAGCAGGGAAATTCGAAAGTATATTCCCGACCAGTTAATCCGGTATCAACCTATAGGTCTAAGATGTTATGGGTCAATCGGGGTCCTTTCGAACGTTAACAAAAGTACAGTACCTCCTCTCGTTGACTCCTAAGGAACATGGGTCAGTCTCCTGTCGGAGGACCTGGACACACATAAGACTTGGGGTCCATTCACTGAAAACAGAACTGGTAAACACGGAATCGTGCCCTCTGAAATATAGGGGAAAGACGGTTTTTCAAATCTTGGACTTAACGTACAACAATCCGTGAAAAGAGTAGACCTCCTGTCTAATCCTCCAGTAGATGTATAATATTATAAAAGGGTAATCCAGGGTTCAGGTCTAGATCCTCTAGGATCGATTCCCGGACAGGTTTGTCCACACCCGATAGAGACTTGGGTACTCCATTATGACAGGTTCAGCATACAACCACAAAAAGAGGACCCCGGAGGGTGAGTTTCCGTCTTTCTATAACCCTAAGAAATCGGTCATCATACTTTTTTTTTTTTTTTTCGTAGAAACTCTAGGTTCTGACATTTGGTGAACCATGACCCACCCTAAAGAGGGTTCTAATGTATCCCTAACCCATGACTCCCTACCTCCCCGCGACGGCGAAGTAAATACTAGGTCCATAGAACTCGGTAAGTGATTCAAGGTACAACAAAGAAATGACTCTCCTAACCCCACAATGTACTTCTTGACCACCCCTGGTTATCGGGTGTTCGTTCCTTAAATAAATACTTTCCGACATCAGGGAGGGCTCGGAGAGAAAACTCCTCCATAACAAAGGTCAATCCTTTGGCTCAACCTAGAGCCTCCTGTTACTACTGACCAAGTCGAACCACCCAAGTAGGTCCTTAGAGGACCAGGGCATGAACCCCCAATTAAAACGGGAGGGTAGCTAAAACCAGGGAGAGATAACTTCTCCCATATTACGCAAGAAATCATCATTGGTCCTCGATATCTCTAGATCTCCGACTTTTTGAAGAGTAGTTTTCCCACCAGGGGTTAAATCACTCATATAGAGAAGGGTTATTCCCTCATCCTGTGAGTTCCTGTTGGTCTTTGACCACCCTTTTATAAACAGGTACGGTAGTTATTTCTTTACGAACCCACTTAGAAAATCATCAAAGAAAAGGACATCGTGGGTTTTACCATGTCCAAATCCTCCTCTTCCGAGGTCTCATCCTCTAGTTCTGTCTCATCCATCGGGGACACAGTTGGTTCTTTAAGAGTCTGGATGGACGATGTAGGTCAACGTGGGAACCGAGGTCGGGGTACTACCAATAGACATTGTCCGCCCGACCGACCTCGTCCGGTGAAGTCAGGACAACTTAGTAACACTCCTTTCCGAACCACGAACTGGAACTCCGAGAACCCAGGACTCCCGTCTCAACTACCGTAAACACCGTTTGACAAGATCTGAACAGTACCAAACCTGTGAGAAACCGGGTCACGGGGTGGACAGATGTCCAATCCGTAAACGGATCACGGAGCAGGAAGTTCCTGAACCCTAAACGGTATCCCGAAGAGACCTCCCACCGGTCGTAGACCCGTACGGAACAGAGAAAGGAAGAGAGGGAGAAGACCCGGAACAGGAGGAAGAGGACAAGAGACAATATTTTCCATAAACATGGACAGACCTGGTAGAGTAAATTTCTCCCTCGCCCCAGATTTAGGTCTAATCATTTGAAAACCTCCCGGAGAAAATTGGAAAGGTCTTTTCGTTACCCCAAGAGTAACCCGAGGGCTCAATAACAACTCTAACCCGTGTCAGGGTGTTGATTATCCGAAGGAAGATAAAAGTACCCACCTGAAGGAACACTCACTCCGAAAGACTTCGAATAGGATGGGTCATATGACAACGTTGGACTCTCGGTCCGTAGGGGTCCAGTCCCACCTCTAGGGGTCCGTCCGACTCCGTACTGTCGGAAGATCTCTAGCTTAGGGACCCGTCCAACTCCGTACTACCGGAGGACTCTTGACCCAGGGACCCGTCCAGTTCCGTACTGTTAGAGGACCCTGGGGACCCTGACCCCATAGGGGCTCGTCCAACTCCACACTGTTGAAAAACTCCTAGTCTAGGGATCCGTTCAATTCCGTCCAACTGGAGGACCCTGGGGGTCTGATCTCAAACCCGTAGGGGTTCCAGAGGTCACACTGGTCACGACCCATCCTAATTCCCCAACCTATAATGTGTCATAAAGGGAGAGTTCCGGACGACAAAAGACCAACAGGGAGGTCTTCTAACATCTCCGTTGTAACACCCGGGCCTACCCCGTCCCTTTTCCTCGTACTTTGTCATCTCTTCCTCCGTCTCGTGTTGGAAACTTTCTTACTGTGTCGTGTTCCCGTATTACGTTTGGCTAAATTTAGTTGACTCAGGTTGTACTGTTCAGTTTAAGTTCGTTTGGAATTAGGGGTTAGACATTTGGTTTTCTAATTGGGTCTCCACCGTCCTGTCGAGATTCCGTGACAGTTTTCTGTCTCCTCACCCACCAAAGGGTTACCGACCCTACTAGGAGGGTAAGTAATCGCATACTTAAGTGGGGTGGCCGTTTTGGATTCGGTCCGGTGTAAGGTACCGGACTCGGGAACCGGATACGTTACCGGGTGTGGGATTTCGTACCGAAGAGAGACTTAGGATTGTTTAGGCGGAGAATGAGAAACCGGCCCGAGCTCAGTGTCCTCCTTTTTCGTCACCCTTTTTGCACGGTTCCTTAGGGGAAGTATCGGACGACCTTTTAAACGATTTATAGACTGGCCACGAGTGTCAAAAGTAACCGGACTAAGAACCGTGTCTCTTCTAATTCCTGTTTTCTTAAGGGTGGCCGAACCTATTGTCGATGACCCCGGGTCGTCTATCACGGAAACCCTGTATGGTTTCTCATCGGAGAGGTCTCAGGGAGTCAACGTGGGGACAAGTACCCCCCAAGTTCCTTTGTTCTTTGTTCTCTAACATTTCCTTAATTCTAAAACAATCCGTGCAGGGAGGTCGGTATCCTCGCTCCTGGAGGATGGAATTGGCCTCCAGAAGACCTTAGACTCTGACTCGGCACACTCGAAAGACGACTCAAGCAAAAAGTGACAGGACGAAAGGTCGTACTACCCGGAAGGGGACGTGATCCAAAAGAAGGGTAAGGCGAAGATGGTACCCTCGAAGTGAGTCAACCCGAGGACGACACGAACCGGAGAAGTCATTCCTCCAACAAAGTCGGTCCAATTTGGACTCAGTACCGCGGTATCTACAGTGAGCTCACATACGAGGAGCCAAGACAGAACGGTGTTGTTCTAAACCTCGCTCCCTGTAATTTCGGGAGTCGCGTAGTGTCGAGAGCCCAGAACCTCTTTTACAATATCGAGAATCTGTTTAGTCACAATGTCGAGATAAAATAAATCTTCTATCGTCCTCTTAGGTAGGAGCTTCACACTCCCGTACGGTTTAGTTTCTCCGCTTCTCTTCTCTCACCTCCTTACACGGTCACGCGCCCCCACCCTCTCTCTCCCTCTCTCACCCTCTCTCTCTCTCTCTTTCTCCCTCTCTCTCTCTCTCTCTCCCATGTGTAAGTCCCCTCTCTCTCTCTCTCCCGCTTGTTTGTGTCGTCCCCCCGCCCCCCCCACCCCCTACCTCCCCGTCTCTCCCTTTCTCACACGAAACCGAGGAGGAAAACACAAAAAAAAGGAGGGGGACCCGGATGACATACGTTTAACCCGAATCGGTCCTCACGACAAACAAGAAGGACTCTAGAAGTGAGGTCAGGAATCTGGAAGGAAACAAAATAAAAGTGCCCGAAAAGGTAAGGGACAGAAAGTCGGTGACGGTAAAACCTGAGGAAAAGGGATAAGATTGTGGATTGTTATCGTACATCCTAGTAAAGTTCTGGTGCCCGTAGGTTGTAATATAATGATATCGTAGATTAGTTCGAACTATCAATATTTCTGTTAATGTATATACTGTCTCGTCTTAACAATCGTTTTAACTTACTACCCCATCTGACGTGATGGAATAAATGTCGACACAAATCTTGCTTGTTAACCTTAGTCGGTCCGATACTTTTCCCCTTCTTAATATCTTATAAGGTCCGTTTTTTTTTTTTTTGTTTGTTTGTTTTGAAATGTGATAATGTTCCATCCTACACGTACCTTAAAATACTATAAACTAATGACACCTTTCAATCTTCTTCCACCGTCTCAAAACTTCCATAACTTACAACACGATCTCTTTAACCCGTACCGTTGTACTCTCTTGAACAAACTTCCTGACCATACGGAAAACTGTATCCTGAATTAGTCTTTGTTGAGAAGTGTCAAAATAGAAATAGAAAAATACATAATAAAGGACTTTTAGTAGAACCTCTAAGTGGTCGTAAGTCGAGTCAGGTCTAAACGAACTATTTATACAGGATTGATTATGTCATAATTGTGTAATTTTTGTTTTGTTTTGTTTTGTTTTGAATTTTGACCAATCTATAAACAATGTGATTCAGTGAAGTCAGTACAGGATTTTCCGTAAGGATACTAGATATCGGGAGGTCCGAGGAGACAGGTACCCTAAGTGGTCCGTTCTTATGACCTCACCCAGTGGTAAGGGAGGAGGTCCCCTAACAATAATAAGTCTTTAAGAGTCTGATTAACTGTTTTTACGTAATCGATTATGAAGTTTTATTTTAATATAATTATTTTTACAGATTTTGAGTATCAAGAGATTCTTTTGTGTGTTACCTTAAAACGTAGGTACTTACCTTTTTTATTTTCTTAATTTTAAATTAACGTTAAAACTTACTCTTGTCATGAAAATTATTACCGTATATATATATATAAAATCAAATTTCTAATAATAAAATACACAGTCGAAACAGTCTCATATTGACTGTTTATTTTTACAAAGATAAATTCTGTATGTTTCACTAAACAATATTTATCTTTTACACATTACTAATTGTATTGGTTCGATTAGTAGTGTCGGTAGTGGAGTGTATCAATGATACTACACACACAAACACACCACTCTTGTGAATTCTAGACGAGAACATTCAAAGTTCATATTCTATATCAAAATAATTAATATTAGTGGTATGACTTATAATTGGAACATTAATAAGTGAAATATTCATTTTCAAACATGGGAAACTAGTTGTAAAGGAGTAAAGGAGGTAAAGAGTCAGGTAGTGTTGGTGGTAAGGTTAGACAAAGACACTCAATCTGAGAAAATCTAAGGTATATATGTATTCAAGTACGTTATAAACAGAACGACACAGACCAAATAAAGTGAATAATTTCACAGAAGTCTAAGTAAGTACCACGGTGTTTACCGTCATAAAAGAAGAAATAGATACCGACTTGAATATATATATATGTATATATTTAGTATGTATATGTACATGTTTAGTATTATATATGTATATATGTTTATAATTTTAACGTTTCAATAAAAAGGGACTTTTTTTTCTCTCTTAGAATTTTTAGGTGTCCCTTAGTGTTTTCTAGGATTTACCGGTTTCATTATAATTCTTTCTTCTTGTTTCGACCTCTGTAAGATGAAGGAAAAAATTTTAATACAATGTTTCGATATCATTAGTTTTGTAGTATCATGACTGTATTTTGGTTTGAGTATCTGATCACTTTATATTATCTCAGGTCTTCATTTGGTGGGAAAATACCAGTCGAATTAAAAACTTATCGGACAAAAGTCACATATTTTTAAGTTCTCTGTTAAAATGTAAAACTAAACATAGGACATTGAAACGACTTAAACAAATAATCAAAATGGTCAAAACAAATAATCAAGATGGTCAAAACCTTAAAAATACGAAAAAAAAAAAAAAAAAAACCTCATTAGTCTATTTGTTACAGTATATTTGGTACAGTAGACATTTATTTCTGTTAAACTAAAGAAGGAAATACTGAAAACACCGAAAATAAAAAGGAGAACGGAATTACGAGACCGATCTGAAGGACATGATACAACCTACTTTCACCGTTTTTACCCGTAGGAACAGAACGAGGACTAAGATCTCATTTTCTAAAATCGAAGAGTGGTACCTAACACTACGATGGACGTTTGGACCTTACATACCAGAAATAATACGAGTCCATGTAAGGACAATGTGATTATGCAACTCTAAAATACTACTTACCTAACACTTAAAACAGTTTAAGAAAGAAGCGTAGATAAAATTTTTAGTAAATTAAAAAAAGAAGTAAGACGATTGTAATACGTAGTCTAGGATAAACGTATACAACTTGGTGGGTCCCTATTTAGAGTAAAATACCACATAATAAACCCCGAAGGGACTATCACTAAACCAATTTTTTTTTTTTTTTTTTTGCGGACGTTATATCCTCCGAGACCAAGTTAGGGACCCAGCCCTTCTAGGAAACCTCTTCCCTATCCAATAGGTAGGGTCGTAAGACCAGACCTCTTAAGGTACCTGATATACCTGATATGACAGGTACCCCAGTGTTTCTCAACCTGCGTTGACTCGTTAAACGTGTAGAAAAATTACATAGTAACTTAATTTAAAAGATCGTCCCTATAACGTTTTTTATAAATTATACCTATGACCAAACACAAAAAGAACAAAACAGAAATAAACCCAAACAATACTTCTATTACGACTGAAATATTTTACTCAACCTTCACAAATAAAAAGTTAAGAATCCTTCTTAAACTCCCAAACACAATTAGGAGTTTACGAATAATATTTAGTGTTCACTTCTGCACACCAGGACTCAAAAAAGGAGAATTTTTTTGAAAATAAAGAAGTATAAACCGGTGTGACCCAGAAACAACGACGAGAGTCTGACAGAAATCAACGGTGTGTACCCCCGAAGAGAAGTAATACCACTCCCCCGAAACGTAAAGTCACCGAAGATAACAACGTCTCGTCTCTGAGATCGTACACCCGAAGTCATCAACATCGTTCACTCGAGTCATGACCGTCGAGTGACCGAGATCTGTCGAATCAACGGGGAACCGTACACCTTAGAAAGGTCTGGTCCCTAACTTGAGTACAGGGAATGTAACCGTCCGTCTAAGACTTGGTGATCTGGTGTTCCCCACAGACCAGGACTCTAAAAAGACAACTACCTAAAAACTAATGACTGTGTTGGATAAATGAGGTATAACCATACAAGTATAAAAGATAAAGTACTAAGTCAGAACCATTCAATACACAGGATCATTAACCAATTAAAGAAAATTCAATTGGTTTAATATCCGTATATTAGTAACTGTCATCAGTGAATTAGGAAACATGAACACCATAGTCAACATTACAGAAGTGAAAACAAATATTAAAATAAATAATCTTTGTAAAAAAAAGAAAAAATCAGATCGATCGCAAAAGGTTAAACCAAAAATAAATAGATAAAAAAATTTCGTTGAATCATAGTAACTAAAGAGATGACCGACAGATCAGAGATAAAATAAATAAGGAATCTAAAGTAGTAAAATAAAAACACGATACGAACCCAAATCAAACAAGAAAAAGTTCACGAACTCAATATTTCAATCCAACACATAAACTAAAAAGAAAAAATAATTATATCTGTAAATAAAGATATTTGAAAGGAGAATCTTGACGAACGAGAGAGAACATTTAAAACCATATAAAATAAAGATAAAACCCAACAAAGTTCTATGAAAAAACTAAAGGTAACGAAATAGTAGACTACGTAAAAAACAAGTATTCACATGACGAACTAAAGGTGTATAAACAGTCAAAACGAAGACAGTGATCAAATATCAAAGTATGGTAATACCCTCCTTTACTATGAATAAACTACCTCATTACAAACGGATTAAGAAGTATTAGATATATAGGAACGTACCCATAGACACGTAAACTCCCTCATTAACAGTAAAGGTAAGAAATGTCTGACTGAAGTCGACCATTTCTTTATGGAAGAGAACGACCAAAGGGACCCGGTCGTTAGGGATTACATTAGGGTAATCCCTAACGGAGACGTCAGTGTCAGGTAAACCCAATTCCATTCGAGGACACCGATGACGACCCATAAATGATCAAATCGTTCTGACACTGGTCACGAACCCGTCCATGCCTAGGACAGACCAGGGACCCGTTTGACCTGACGAAGATCCAGGTAATAGTCGTCCCGACCACGACTCTGTTTCCAGAAGTAGTCCAGATGATCCACACCATTACCTACACTGAGGTGGACCGGAGACCCATCCGAGAGTGACCTAGTGACACTCCCAGGGAACCGTTCCATCCTAACCTCGACTAAACACAGACTCTCTCCGTCTTTAGTTCAGTTACTTAATGAAATCCAAGACCTCCACCCCGACACCAAACATTCGGAAGACCCCTGTGCTTACCCGTACAGAGGACGTTCAAAGGACTCGTTCGTCCTAACAGGGGTCTGGTATCGAGTCTACCCAACTTCAACTTAGTATCCTGACGAAGTCCTAGAGGTTCACCTGGTTCTAATCATCCGACTATAGAACCCGTTTCCTACCCCACAGAGGACGACCCGGGGAATCCGTCCGTCCTATTGCGGACTTAACTCCGTCGATTCCACGACCTCGACCCAGAACCTGACGAAGTCCCATGTGCCGACTCTGGTTTCAACCATCCGGACAATGAACTCTGTCCACCCACACTGAGGAGGACCCTCTGAACCGTCTGCCACGACCGTCGTCTTCGTTATGTCCCGACATCGTTTTACGTGTGTCTCTACCACAACAAAGGTCCAGACATCGACCCTGGTGTCAACCGTTTGAACAGGGGACCTGTACTCAGACGGAAGAGTTTTGACGGGAGGAATCATAACTCAAAGTTGTTCCAAAACGTTGGAAGGACGGACTTAGGGTTTCGAGGGTATTTCCGTACGAATAGATATCTCCTGACGTTGTAATAACAACAACATACCCCCTAATCGTAGTCTTCTAGAAAATAGGACGGTAAAATGACTGTAGTGACGATTATAAACTTAAACGTTTAAACTAACTCCAGTAACTTAATTACACAATCTTCCATTGAACAGTGGAATCTGTTTAAAGAATAATATTCCGTCTTTAAATTTTTTTTTTACCGTAAGAAAGGAATCATACCAGACACTTAATTCATATTCTAAGTAATTATAAATATTTCTTATGAAGTATGAGTCAATTTCGATAATAAAAACCACGTAAAAATCGTCCACAAACATAGAGAAGTAATTTTTTATAATAGTTGATTTCGTATAAGAGTGTCTTCGAAACTATATGTTTTAGGTAACCATGGTTTAATGACATTACGAATTGACAGTTCCAATTAATGGATTTATGTGGAAAAGAACGTTGTTGAAAACATTCTTTGTTTAACTGAGTCGACTCCGTTAATTGTAAAATTGTTGTAGTGGCTTATATGTTATTTGTTTGTTTTTTTTTAAGGGACTTTAGTATGAAAAATCGAAGTTTTAATAATACGGTTTTGTCCATTTTTTGACTCTACATAAATTACACTGGACACTGTATAATGTAAGTCAGGATAATAATCTGTAAATTTTTAATTGAAATAATAGGTCTCTTGTTTGTCTAGGTGTAAGAGATTTTGAAAAAAATTATAAATCCTCTATCCTATTGAAGTAATTCAGAGGAAAGAAGATCTCTGAAGTGCTAAAATAAGAAAATAAAAAATAAAATAAAATAAAACGAAAAGGTAATAAAAAGGTAAGGATGTAAGTGTGTGACCAGTTTCTCGAACGACTGTTTCCAAAAGTAAAAAAGAACCGTAAAAGTCCCAAGGATATATGAAAGGATGTAAGTAAAACAAGAACGTTTATAGTAACTCAGACATTTGACTTTCTTAAGGAAGTCCAGTAACTACATCGTCGATTGAATGTCGTAAGAATTTAAACAAGACACGTCATGAACGGTCACATACCACTTCATTGATCAAAATATATTTAAGTAACGTTGAAAGGTAGAAAGAAAAAATCGAGTGTTATCAATAGATTGAGTGCTAACAAAGTAAGTTACATGAAGTGAAGACCCACCAAAAACAGACTTTTCATAGATTACATAGATACAGATGGAACGGTTCATCGTTTTAATAAATCATAAGATAAAGAAAAAGGTCCACGATAATTAAGGTCTAAGTCTACCTTTTGAAGGAAAATAACTTGGTGTACTCTAGTAAGTAAAATATTGTTGAAAAGAAAAATTCCGAATTAAAGTAAAATATATAAACAGTTACTTTTAAGACAGGAGTTTTCAGAAATTAAATATAATAAAGTGACAAATCCGAAACAATTGAACTTAGATACAATTTGTACACAGAATAGAAAAAATGTTTCACTATATTAAGATTTAGATAAATTTACTAGTATAAAACTAAAAAGAAATATTACTTTTTACTCTTTACTCTGTATCTTCACAGACCCATTACTTGACTTATAATCAAAACAGGAAGTTATCCGTCACTTAATTGTTCTCCTATATACAAATGATATCAAATATAAAATTTTATGAGTAATAATAGGGGAAAAATTTTCAAGATTGATTTGTTTTCTTTAATATAACGGCACTGAAAAATTTGAAATTTAGGGTACAATGTTAAAACTAAGGTCAGGTGGAATTTATTTAACATACAATTTTTCTTCCACACCAACTAAAATCGACGTCAAAGATAATCGAATCGTTTCTCTACCCTCATTGTTCTCAACTTATTCTGTCAAAAACCACATCCTGTGTCTAAATGTCTTCCACGTTGGTCCCATCATTTGGATAGAATCTACCTTTCCAATCACTTTTCGCATTGTATAGATTCTATTACCCTAGTTGGTTTTTTCTAGGAGTTTTAAGTTCGTGTGTCAATAACCATACTTATTAGGGCCCTTTTATGGACTTAGGTTCGATCATCTATTATCTTCTCGGCACGATCTCCGTTAGACCTTATCCGTACCTCTTTCACGTTGTTTAATAGATATCATAACAAGGATTAGGAGAAACGGAATCCGAGACCGGAAACGACTGTGGACGTATAATCTTCCTCCGATCGTTTATTTTAATTTATTTATATATTCTTTTGTACAACCACGATGTCATGAGTTTTGTACTATAAGTTGTGACCGTATTACGTCATACATCAGTTTTGTAACATAGGATGGTGACGACCCAGACCTCCTTTAGGAAGAGTAAAGAACGGTGGTACAGATTTAAGGTTCTAAACAACTAACAAGGAGACAACGGTATCCTTTCTCTGTCTCAAATTAATTCTCCTTTCTGTTTAATTATTTAGACTGTTTAAAAATAATTCAACGTACTTATATTATGTAAGAACGTTTTATTAAAAAATATTTTTTAACTGATTAAACTTCATTAATATTTTTAAATTTAAATTATATCACGACTTTTTCACTACGACATCTTGACACCACGATCTCTTCTGAGAACTCTTAGAGAACCTGAAGTTTCTTCAGTTCAGTCAGTTAGGATTTCCTTTCGTTAAGACTTATAAGTAACCTTCCTGACTACTACTTCGACTTCGAGGTTATTACCGGTGGACTACACTTCTCGACTGAGTGACTATGACCCTTTCTGACTCCCATCCTCTTCTCCCTCTGTCTCCTACTCTACCAACCTACCGTAGTAATTGAGTTAACTGTCCTCAAACTCTTTTGAGACCCTCTATCGCTCCCTGTCCCTTCGGTCTACACGACGTCAGGTACCCCAGTGTTTCTCAACCTGTACTGAATCACTGACTTGTTGTTCAACTGATTTCATTTCTTTATTACTGACCTCATCGTAATGTCATAAAGGTCTTTTGGACTTACTCTTCTTTTGTAAAAATACTGTTACTTTTTCTTAGTAAAGGTTTTTGACTAAATATAAGTCTGTTGAAAGACCGGTAATAGTTAGTTCCATTTAAAAACTAAAAATTTTTTTAACTTATTTATTTAACTAAATAAAGGACTAAAGAAATATTATGACATCGAAGTTTTTTACATTTTTAAGTTTTTGATAACGTACTGAAATATGTGACGTACTCGATTCATTATTTTAATGTTATTGTTTTACTTTCATAAAATTATCGTCACACTACTATCATCAAATAATATACTCTCAAAAAATATTAGTAACTTATAAAATAGACACCAATTACGGACTTAGAATCTTAAAGAATTACTTAAGATAACTATTAAGGTCAAAAAGGACAAAGTTGTCACAGAGGTTGAACTTAAATAATTCTGACAGTCTAAAGTCCCTCTGTCCTTTGTAAAACGTAATGACAGTCAATTTGTGTTTAATACAATCTTATATTTTACATTATTAAATTACACGACATAAATTTATAGTTATATAAATATTTATAAATATTAAATACGAATAGAATAATGAATAAGTCTGTAGAACCGAGTAGTTTCTTATGATTGTGTACTTGTTATTATAAATTTATATCAATGTAGACTATCAAACGACTGAAAGTCACTATTTATATCAAAACGTACCTAACGAGTTAAAACAGAATATCTACACATGAAAAGTTCCATTCTCCTATCTACTGTATTAAATTGTTGAATAAACGAAGTAAGTATTGAACATACACTCAGACATAGTCATGGACGGGTTCATTAAAGAAAACAATCTTCGAAAAGTTTTTATATAAATGAATAGAGAACCAGTAAGAAAAATATTAGAAAAAAGACAATACTTTTGTTGTTGGTTTTAATTTACAAAATCTCTAAATTAGTATCAAACGTATAAGTACAAAAAAGAGAATAGACGAAATAGCTAAAAGTGAAAGTATATTTGAGTGTAGGATAAAACAAGGATACAAGGAAAACTGAGACACTGATTTGACCGGGATAAAGAATTTAGTTTATGTATACTTAATGTTTTATTAACGACATAGAATAAATTTAATTAACTTCGTTTTAATATATTGTAATATTTTGTCAATACATGTGACTTATTTATTATGTTAGAACGATTTTTATTATGTTTAAATACTTTATTTTTACCTCAAACTATTAAACCTCAAAATTGGGACTAGTTTATGTCCCCAAAAAAAAAAAGAAAAAAAAGGGTTCAGTTTGGTTAATAAATCCCATACGTCTACTGACACTTTCTAAACTTCTTTTTAAAACTATATCACTGTAACGACGACGACGATTCAGTGAAGTCAGCACAGGTTGAGATACGCTGGGGACTCTGCCGTCGGGTGGTCCGAGGGGGTAGGGACCCTAAGAGGCCCCTTCTTGTGACCTCACCCAACGGTAAAGGAAGAGGTTACGTACTTTCACTTTTCACTTTCACTTCAGCGAGTCAGCACAGGTTAAGGATCGCTGGGGTACCTGACGTCGGATGGTCCGAGGAGGTAGGTACCCTAAAAGGTCCGTTCTCATGACCTCACCCCACGGTGACGGAAGAGGTTATCACTGTAATTCATATGGACTTATACCAAAAGGACATCAAGTCAACCATTTCTTAGACGGACGTCACGTCCTCTAGGACCAAACTAGGGACCCGACGCTTTTAGGGAACCTCTTCCTTTACGTTGTGCGAGGTCATAAAAACGGACCTTTTAGAGTACCTACCTTCTCGGACCTCCAATGTCAGGTACCCCAGTGTTCTCAACCGCACTGAATCGTTGATTTAATGGTATAGACATATATAGTCGTGCATTTTAGTCTCTATTAGAAAGACCCTCATTTTACACCATATCTCATGTAGATGTTACTGTTGAACTTGACACAGTTGAAAGTAAAAGAAGATTACTTGTTACGTTAATAATCTTTATTAAATTATTATTATTATTACTATCCTCCATTATAAATGAAGACGGAATGTATACTTTAGAGATTTGAGTTTAAATTTTACAAATGGTTAAATTTGACTTTTACATAAAAAGTCTTATGAAATTCTTTTACGGCAATTACGTTGTATGTATGTGACAGTTCACACACACACGATTCAACGAAATCAGCACAGGCTGAGATACCCTGGGATACCTGACATCGGGTGGTCCGAGGGGACAGGTACCGTAAGAGGTCCGTTCTTAAGACTTCACCCAACGGTAAAGGAGGAGGTCTGTGAAATTTCATTACTGGTGTTTAAAATTTCAAACGTCACTTAATAGTGAGTCTAAGATTTTGAAACTATAACTTAGGTCCTTACCGAAAGGTTTGAACTCAAAGTTCAACATTAGTCATTTTGTTGGTGATTAAGAGATTTTTAATTTTGTTCTTGTAACAATAGTAAGTTCGTAAATTAATCTCGAAGTTTTTATCTAATTAACATTAACTTATTCATTATTTTATATCGAACCGTAAAAAAAATCTCTTTAGATTTAATTGTTCCAATTAATTTAGTGAAATAAAAAACGAAACAGTCATTTGAATCAGGAAGAGTACAGGAATCTCGACTTTTCGTTTATTAGACATTTTTATTTACTAGAAGAAAAAAAATTTAAAATTGGAGTGACTTTAACGTTTCAGATAATTTCGTCCAAAATGAAAAATAGTATTGACGTAAAATTTTACTTGAAAAATATAGAATATACAAAAAGAAAGAAAACGAATGGTCTCTATAAAGTAATATATCGTAGTAAAAAGAGGTAGGAAGAATAGAACTATTTGTCTGATCTCTTTTAGAATATAGTTATATTGACATAATTAGAGTTTCAATTACGGTTTTAATTACACTTACTACCTTATGTATATACATTGTACTGGGTTTACTAAAGAACGAATTATATATAAAACCGGTTATCGACGATTGAGTCGACGAGGATTAAAATTAAGTATGTTTTTTTTTTACATAGTCAAGAAATGATATAAGATTCGGGACATTATTCATATCCTGTGTTATTCTATTTGAAACAGAGACTTGATTCCTTATGTGTAAAACAAGACCTTCGTCACCTACTTGATATTCGGTCTTTTTTTAGTGTGTGTTTTGTTTAGTCATAGTATTTTCCTATGTACAAACCGACTTTTATACTCTGATGGGCACTATAATTCATTTTCTCCAAGTCAAATCAAGTCAGTAAATTAGTACAGGGTGAAACATTCATATAAATTTAACGGACTTCCTCTGAACCATCCTCCTCACTAAAATCTATTTCGATTTTATCATTCTAACATTAGCAAATGTCAAGACACCCTTATAACGTTCGTTTCCCTGTCTTTTATGTTTACGAGAGTCAATAGACTTTCTTTTAGTTAATATAACCATCATTGATTCCCTGTCTCTATACGTCTACTGTGGTGGGAATACCGTCTTTCACTTCTCCTTGATTTTTCCTTGAGAACTACTTTCACTTTCTCCTCTCACTTTTTCAACCGAATTTTGAGTTGTAAGTCTTTTGCTTCTAGTACCGTAGGCCATGGTAGTGAAGTACCCTTTATCTACCCCTTTGTCGCCTTTGTCACGGTCTGAAATAAAAACCCCCAAGATTTTAGTGACGTCTACCACTAACGTTGGTACTTTAATTTTCTGCGAATGAGAAACCTTCCTTTTAATACTGGTTGGATCTGTCGTATAAGTTTTCGTCTCTGTAATGAAACGGTTGTTTACAGGTAGATGAGTTCCGATACCAAAAAGGACACCAGTACATACCTACACTCTCAACCTGACACTGTTTTCGACTCTCGGTTTCTTAACTACGAAAACTTGACACCACAACCTCTTCTGAGAACTCTCAGGGAACCTGACGTTCCTCTAGGTTGGTCAGATGGGATTTCCTCTAGTCAGGACCCACAAGAAACCTTCCTGTATACGATTTCGACTTCGAGGTTATGAAACCGGTGGAATACACTTCTCAACTGAGTAACCTTTTCTGAGTACGACGACCCTCCCTAACCCCCGTCCTCCTCTTCCCCTGCTGTCTCCTACTCAACCGACCTACCGTAGTAACTGAGTTACCTGCACTCAAACCCACTTGAGACCCTCAACTACTACCTATCCCTCCGGACCGCACGACACAAAGTACCCCAGCGTTTCTCAACCTGTACTGACTCACTGACTTGACTTGACTTGACTTGACTACCCCGTCTCCAGTCCAGTTCTAGTATCCATAAGTGAACACCGAAGGGAGTATCGAGTCAATCATTTCTTAGACGGATGTTACACTGTCTGGACCCAAGCTAGGGACCCAGTCCTTCTAGGGGACCTCTTCCTTTACCATTGGGTGAGACCATAAGAACGGACCTCTTACGGTACCCGTCTCTTCGGACCGTCCAATATATCAAGTACCCCAGCGTTTTTCGGCCTGTGGTGAATCGCTGATTTGGTGGTTCCTTATCTTCGTTTGATTCCCAAATACTCGGTAACGTCCCTTAAATGTACAATATTATACACACCTCTTTTTCATGATCTTCAAAATTTGTGACCGTAAGTTCAAAATGAGAACTTACAGTCGTTAAAGGTTATAAATGAGACTATGTACGAACCCCCTTATTTGTCTCTTCTCACTGATGGATCCCTGGTCTTTGTTCCGAGAACCGTGTAAACACATCAGACCAGATCTCTATTAGTGGTAGTACGACTTCTGGAATCTCCATGTCACCCTCTCTTCCTTTTAATAAATACTATATAAAATCTCTACCCCGACTTTTATAAACGACTTTCTTCTTTTTTTTCAGTCGTTTCTAAGAGTACGAAAACCAAATTCGTCAACTAATCACAAACACGGTAAGTGATTCCTTTCCTTCGTAGTTTATCTTGTGTAAGTACCCTGTTTTGGTTTTCGAGGTAACCCTATAGCACTTAACCTGTACGTACGAGATTCACTCTATAGGTTATTCCTATTTCCTAATCTATCTATCTATCTGTCTATCGATATATTGAACGTACTTCCTTTTGTTTCGTATAAACGTACAACTACTTTTTTAACCTCTCTCTTATAAATACTTCCACTCTCTCTTCTAATGTTCTTTTTCATCAAATCTTTCTCTATCCATCCTCATGTAATGTCACCAACAACATTTATAAATCTTTTCTCCGACTCCTGTATCCCCTCGGAACTGTTGTCTTACGTATAAGGACGGTCGAGTTCACTTTCTTAAACCCTACTACTTCTTCTTACATTCTGACCTAATCTAAATTACTACATGTCCCGTCAAACCTCTATTTTTAGACGAATCATTACCTACTGGGCCCTCCGTATTTATACTAAAAACTGGGTTCTTTAGTCCTTATCCTTTGTCTTATCATCATCACGGTCTAGAGAGTCTATCATGAAGAGTTTGAAACACACCATTTTCTGATAAAAAGGGGAGACGTAGTCTCTTCTTATAAATGATTACATCTTTATTTAAATACCCCTTTTCTAATGTACAAAACTATGATGTCGTTATAAAGACATTTATAAATTAAAGATACAATAAAGAAACATATAGTCATTTTTTAAAAGGTTCACTGTGGTTGAACTTTTTATATGAAAGTCTAAAGGAATCCAGTCACACTCTTTGTCTATGTCGAGATGAATTCTTGTCGTAAGTAAACACACACACACTTCAACTGTTCTCATTTTAGACCGTTTGACATTTTACAAATAAATCAATCCATAAAATAAAAATGAAAATTTAGTATATGTGTGATGACATATAATATATAATGTTCATATTACGTATTATATAATGTATATTGTACAGAACATATAATTTATTATTGTTACTTTATTTTCCATGTTCCACAAGTGAATTTTTCATGTGTACTTTAATAACTACTTTTCTATTTTTGAGTATTAACATGAATTTTCCAATAGTCTTGTATTACGTTTTTTAACCGTGGTTGCTTTTCCCTATACCTAGACACAACTCTTTTTAAAAGGAGTCCGAATTGTAATACCGCGTAGGTTCGAAATAAATATTTCATGACAAAACTAATACAATTATGATTCGAGAAGTATAGTGATGATTATTAGTAATGGACTGAGTCATGTACACCTAAGGTCTTTGACTCATTATTATGAAGGAGTCAAGACTTATGATAATGTGGACAGTATCAAGACGTAAACCTGACTATAAAGTGTTGTGTCTCTTTTTGACCCTTTGTCACCTGATACTTCTTTTCGGTTACCGTTAACCCTCCTCAACAACCCATAACCATTCTTAAGTACGAAAAATCTCATAACTGTACTTATTTCAAATCTTCCTATACACCTTTGTATATTTAGGTCATTATCTACATAGGATGATCTTTAAATTACATGAAAGAGGGTGATTAATATAAATAAATCTTAATGTGTCTTTTTTTAAAACTCTATCCTACTTCTAACAAGAGGTCATCCCTTGACTAAGTTTTCAGATTTAAGATAATTTTTACTCCTTAACTAAACTTAGAAATATATAGTGGAACAGGAGATAGATATCTTGATTCTGACGCTGAGGGTAAAGACATCTTGATTTTCAGTGATCAGTTTCGATACCAAAAAAGGTCATCAGTACATACCTACACTCTCAACCTGATGTTTCTTTCGACTCACGACTTCTTAATTACGAAAACTTGACACCACAACCTTTTCTGAGAACCCTCAGAGAACCTGAAGTTCCTCTAGGTTGGTTAGGTAAGATTTCCTTTAGTCAGGACTTATAAGTAACCTTCCTGACTACGACTTCGACTTTGAGGTCATGAAGCCGATGCACTACGTTTCTTGACTGAGTAAACTTTTCTCGGACTACGACCCTTTCTAATTCCCACCTTACTCTTCCCCTACTGTCTCCTACTCTACAAACCTACTGTAGTGACTGTACTACCTGTACTCCAACTCGTTCGAGACCCTCAACCACTACCTGTCCCTTCGGACTGTACGACGTCAGGTACCCCAGTGTCTCAGTCTGTGTTGACTCGATGACTTGACTTGACTTGACTTGACTTGACTTTTCAGTGATTCTCAATGATGATACACCGGTTCCCTTTTTACTTTTCTGTTTACGAGTGAAGGAGGTGATATCTAAAGTTTCGTATTCAGTACGACTTTTATTCATCCTTTCTTTAAGATTTAACCTACTCTCTAGACGAACAAATATGATCGTACCTGTCTTCAAATAAATTACTGACATCCGACTCTATAGACGATAATATACACCTACTGACCCTTTCGATACCTTATCTAAACTCTGACATACGGACACACTTCTTACTAGAATGGTCTAAAGTCTCCCGTCGTAACGTATTATTACAAATAAAGATTCCTAAAGGTTGATTCGGGTAAAGTAGGACCGAATGTATAACTGCCTAGTGTGTTACGGAACAAACTCTCAAAGAGTATCTGAAGATAGTCTATTAGTTTGATTAAAGGACAAGAAACCGTGTCCTAACCAGAGTCAATAGTCCGTTTACGTCTCACTCTACATAGGTACATCGACACAAGGTTGTTTATCGTATTCTCGTCATTAATACACAAAGTAAAGGTCGTTGTATTCCAGTTAATTTTGTAAAATACGTGAGATAAGAAGCAAGAAATAAGAAGATAGTCCGTGTACCACTCCTGTTTTTTCGAGGTCCATGACCATCTCTTTATGTCTTATCCTTGGACCCAGTAACTTATTTGATTACTTCCTCTTTACCAGATAGAAGGACACGTAAACAGTCGATACTAAAACTCCCATTTTATTTTTAAGATAACACAATTCATTAAAAAACACCCCCAAGAAAAAGATATCGTGAATCGGATAGAATTGATCATCTTACTTACTATAGGTATCGTGTTTTTCTCTACATTTTTGAAAAAGATATAACAACAAGTCAGTGGGTCAGTACAGGTTGTGAATCTTTGGGGTACCTGACGTCGTGTGGTCGAAGGGACAGGAATTGGTATAGGGTGTCGAACGAGTTTGAGGTAACAGGTAACTCGTTTGAGTTTACAGGTAACCCAACCACTATGGTAAGTTGGTAGAGTAGGAGACAGGGGAAGAGGAGGACGGAAACTAGAAAGGTTCGTAGTCCAGAAAAGATTAGTCCGACAAACATAGTCCACCGGTTTCATAATCTAGAAGTCGAAGTCGCAGTCAGGGAAAAGATATAATTTCCTTCACATGATTACAGATGTTCTAAGTGTTCTTCTTTTATGGAGACTTTAATATATTATGTTCTAGGTTTCCTGTTTAAATCTCCGACGTAAGTAGGATTTACTTAACGTTCTTTAAAAGGGAGTATGTACTCATTTTGTTTCAGTATTCTTTACTCTGTCTTCTCTAATCTTCCATTCCTCTATTGACTTTCTACTCTCATTTTTTACTATTTTTCAGATGTCACATCCTTTCCTTCTCTCTTAAACTGTGACGTCTTTTAGTTTAGTGATCGGACTTTCTGTTTATACTCCTTAAGAGGATCTTACGTACCTTATTTTCCATTCCTTGAATTTTACAACTATACCTTCTTCCTATTTCGGTTCCAATCCATTATTTTACTTTTCTATGGTTATAAAAAAAGAAGGGTCTTCGTTTATATATATAACTTTATATATATACTTTTATACATTACTTCTAGAGTTTATATATTACTTTTTAGAGTTCGACTTCTCTACTTACTAAAATACCAAACGAGTCCTTAATAGTTGTTATTCCTCAATAACACTATGTTAAAACTTGATGTTTGTATTCTCTTTGTCTTTGATACGTTACTCCTTACCCTTTTCTCTGTCTACTCGTTCGTGTGTACTTATGGTAGTTTTCTTCTTTTTGACCACTAGTCGTTCGTATACCAGGACAGGTTTTACAGGTGACTTTTCAAACTAGGAACTCTAAACTAGAATAGTTTTTATAGATGCGAATCTTTTGTTGGGACTGTAGTTTATAGGGTATTGAAAATATATATGAAAATCCAATGTCCTAATTAGGTATCTTTTTGTGATAGTACGAAATGATCGGGTTATTTACACAACACCGGTATAACGGTTATTATTATTAAGAACTGATCGTCCATACTGTCTTCTCGTCCTAAATTTAAATGATACACATGACTTTCTTTGAAGACATCAATCTCTTTACTTGTTTTTCAGGTCCTACCTTAGAGATCTATGTACCACGTGATTATACAGTGACCCGTATATAAACCTATACTGACCCGGTAATTTATACCCCCTCATACTTTCCTCCTCGAACCAGTCTAGTGATGTATTTTTCTTGTCATTTGCTCAGCTGTGTTTGTTAAATGTTTTGTAGAACGTACAAACCCTCCTCACTCTTTCGTATACTGAGAGAATAATGTGTCCCAAGTACACATTATTGACAGTACTCCTCCTACGACCCGTGAATTAATCGGGGGACGATGTTGATAGGGTAGAGGGTTCCAATACTCACTACAAAGAGAACTCAGTCGTAGCATATCTACATACTAGTGTCATCTGACGTTCTTCGTAGACGACGATAAACCTCTCTAAAATAATCACACTGAGAGTGTGTCGAGAACCGACCATGGATGGAGGAGCGACGAGGTCGAGTCGACTTGTTCCACAACTTAGGGATTCTACAATCGTCCCAAAAGGGATGGTTTTTTGGTCACTCGTAAAACAGTCTACCAATGTTTTTTTTTTTTATTATTGTGGAGACAACGAACCGTTATACTGTAGAAATAAACTTTTAAGAGTCATCTTATACCGTTTTTGTCACATGAGTGTTTTTCTTTTCGGTTACGATAGAATTACTAAGAATAATAGTAAAGGTAAGAAAATTTTTTTTATTAAATAAATAAAGTTAACCTCCGATTAATGAAATGTTATGACATCACCAAAAACGGTTTGTAACTGTACTTAATTGGTACCTACTTGTGCACAAGGGATAGAACTTGTGGAGGGTGAGGTAGGGTAGGGAGTCCCAGTAGGGTCACGTGACCAGGACTTACGGGACAGAGTACGTAGATTTGACCTGACCACAAAGTAAAGTATATACTGTTATATGTACAAAGTTACGATAAGAGAGTTTAGTAGGGTGGGAGTGGAAGAGGGTGTCTCAGGTTTTCAGACAAGAAATAGAGACACAGAGAAAAAGACAGAAAGTACATCCCAGTAACAATAGTAGAAAAATTTAAGGTATATATACGTAATTATGTGGCATGACCACAAAAAGAAAGACTGAATGAAGTAAGACATATTATCCGAGGTCAAAGTAGGTGGAGAAATCTTGACTAAGTTTACGTAAGAAAAATTATCGACTCATTATAAGGCAACACATATACACGATGTCGAAAGAATAGGTAAGTAGACGACTACCTGTAGATTCAACGAAGGTACAGGATCGTCAACATTTGTCACGAAGCTACTTATAACCCTATGTTCACAGAGAAAGTTAAGACCAAAGGAGAACACATACGGGTCGTCACCCTAACGACCCAGTATACCGTCAAGATAAAGGTAAAAAAAATCCTTAGAGGTGTGACAAGAGGTATCACCGACGTGATCAAACGTAAGGGTGGTTGGCACATTCTATCAAAGGAATGAGGTGTGGGAGAGGTCGTAAATATTCTAGTCTCCTTTTCTATAAACGTGACACTTCTCTCCCCTTAGATATTAACGGTTTCATGTTGATCAGTTCTAAACCTATTACAATGTTATTAAGTTGTACCCTGTCTTTCTGTAGTCGTGTTTCAATCACAAACCCCTTTTATTCCTTTTGGGACTTATACAATTTTACTATGTGTCTTCTTGGTTTACGTTCTAGTAGTTCCATGAAGTTTCTTGGGAGGTACTGTAAGTAATACTTCTTCATGACAATTATGATAATCTTTATTTGAGTGACTTCTCCGTTCTTTTATCTTAAGTTTTGTCTATAGTTGGAGATTTGGGTCAAAATGACGTACCTCAACTTTAAGGGCTCCTCATGACTCACTTGTCTGTACTTCTTAGTAGAGTACACTAAGACCACGAGTTCTACTGTTTTATTAAGAATAAATGTGTTGATACTCTTCTGAACTATCAATTTACGGTGAATACGGAATAAACAATCTCTTCCTTTACCGTTGTGTGAGGTCATGAGAACGGACCTTTTAGGGTACCTGCCTCCTCAGACTATCTGATGTTAGTTACCCCAGTGTTTCTCAGTCTGTACTGACTTCGTTGAATCGTCGTCGTCACCGAATAAACTACCTCTTCTCCCGTTGTCTCCTACTTTTCGAACAGTCTCCTACTCTACCGACCTGCCGTAGTGGTTACGTTACTTGTACTTGAACCCGTTTGAGGCCCTCTACCATTCCCTGTCCCTTCTGAACACACGACGTTAGGCACCCTAGCGTTTAGACTGTACTGACCCGTTGACTTATTATTCTTGTTTTCGACATGATAATTTCCTACTGTGGAAGTTCTACCGTGGTCATGTGAAGTGAGTGAATAAACGATACATGTCATATCATAACACAATATGACACGTTCACCAAATAATTGATTTTTACTTTTCGACTCTTGTGTGTGTGTGTGTATACTTTTTTATGAACGTAAAGTACCCTTTTTAAAGTCGTAATTAGGAAGTAACACATATTACACAAAACTCTAACATTTACACTAAACTACTGAGGATGGTTTACGTGTTTATTTTCCTACGAAAAGTGAAAGGTATTAGTGATACTGTTTTTTGTTATAGAAGAGACTCAGAATGTACATTCATTTTCTGTTCTCTTCATTGTGTATTTACATGTAGGTACAACAAAATTGAAAGTAAACACGGAGACTTTCTACATTTACTTTAAAACTCATATTATGCCTCTTGTGTCTTCTTCTAAATCTACTCGAGTACATGATACAAATTTCTCCCATAAAGGTACCTTCTGTACCGACTCCGTCTTCTGGTCTTCTAGGTTCTAAAGGTAGGACATAAACTCTACAAATATATAGTCACAAATTGTCCATAGTGTTTTGTTTGTTACGTCACCTTTCGACTGTCTCTTTTAATGGTTTCGACTACCATTTCATAGTGGGAAGTTATACCACTAAACAACTTTACAATTTTCTACTTGTCGTTTCCTTAATTCTTCTACAGTGTGTTTAATACTAGCAGAGTAAGGTTATAAGAGTGGTTGAAGTGTTATGGCTGTTTTAGTTTGTATATTGACTTTAACAATTGTCTATCTTCCTTATGTTTCGATTTTTAGTCCAGTCATATATGAACTCTCTTTAACAAGTAGCTGAACTCATTAGGACGGTTTGAAGTACTACTTCTTCTTGTTTTATTTACATTTTAATTTTAAGTAGTACTTAATGTTATTTTTTATTGTCAAATTTGTTTCAAGTTACAGACATAATAAATTGTTTAGTACCCAGTTTATAGAGTTTCCTGTACAACCTGTCCGGGTTTTAAATTCCTGGAAAAAGTACATCTAGTTTAAAGTTACTGAAACCGTTACTGTGTACAAACATAATAACTTGTTTAGTACCTTGTTTACAGAGTTACTTGTAAAACCTGTCCTGGTTAAGAGTTCCCAACAAAGTCGTACTTGGTTTACAGAGTGAGTCCTAGTTTAAAGTATTTTGAAGACCGTTTAAATTTACAAACATAGTAAATTGTTCAGTATCTTGTTTGTAGAGTTACTTACGAAACCTGTCGTGGATTAAAGTTACTGTAAAAAGGGTACCTGTTGTGTAGTCACCTGAAATCCTGTCATGGTTATAATTTTTTGAAAACCACACCTGGTTTATGTGGTCATCTACAAAACTTGTCTTTGTTTATAGGAGGATGACGACGACGACGATTTAGCGAAGTCAGCACAGGCTGAGACACGCTGGGGTCTTGCCCTCGGGTGGTCCGAGGGGGTAGGGACCCTAAGAGGTCCGTTCTTGTGACCTCACCCAACGGTAAAGGAAGAGGTTACGTACTTTCACTTTTCACTTTCACTTCAGCGAGTCAGTACGAGCTGAGAATCGCTGAGGTACCTGACGTCGGATGGTCCGATGAAGTAGTACCCTAAAAGGTCCGTTCTCATGACCTAACCCAACGGTAACGGAAGAGGCTTTATAGGAGGTTTGTGTCAGTTAACAAGAAACTACAATGTCTTTGGTTTTTTTGTCTCCATGTCTAAAGTTTTATAACTCATCTTTCTCTGTGCTGGAATGTTACGATTTAACGCACCAGAAAGGAAGAATTTGAATTTTTTTTTTTTTTTCTTTTATAAGAGTCCATACGTACAATTTTTGATTCAGAAAACATATAAAAGAAAGATTTTACCTCGTATATATAGAGTACTTCTTCTTTTTTTGTTTACATTCTTAATTTATTCCGTTAATATTTGTTAATTTTCACACAATTTTTAATTATCGTTTTTAGACACCAATAAAAACAGTTAGTCATTTTTTTTTACCGATACAATTTATAAAGTACTTTATTACTTCTTAGTAGACATAAACTACGTTGTCTAGAACCTCAAGAAGTTTACCTACTCTATGTCTTTTTTACTTGACGTAATTTATTAAAATAATTGTATTCAATAAGTTTTATTAAAATTGTTAAAATAGTTGATCATTTCATATCTGATTTCTGTGGAATTTCTTAATTTTTATATGTATTCTGAGCTCTTCTAAATGTTCATATGTGTCTCGTTGTATATATACATGTATATTCCTTTCTGTATGGGTAAACTTATGTCTCAAGGTTTCTTTTCGTTCCTCTCTATTCTTTCAGAAGGAGTCACCAGTTACGTTTCTTTTTCTCCTTTTGTTATCTTACCCTTTCTGATCTCTAGAGAAGTTCTTTTGATCTCTATGGTTCCCTTATAAAGTACGTTTCTACCCGAGTTATTTCCTGTCTTTACCATACGGGATTGTCTTCGTCTTCTGTAATTCTTCTCCACCGTTCTTATGTGTCTTCTTGACATGTTTTTTCAAGAAGTCCTGAGTCTATTAGGCCTACCACACTAGTGAGTGGATCTCGGTCTGTAGGACCTTATGTTTCGGTTCGACCGGAATTCTTCGAAGTGATAGTTGTTTCGATCACCGCCACTACCTTAAGATCAACTCGATAAAGTTTAAAATTTTATACTACGACACTTTCACAACGTACTTTATACGGTCGTTTAGACCTTTTGAGTCGTCACCGGTGTCCTGACCTTTTCAAGTTAAAAGTAAGGTTAGGGTTTCTTTCCGTTGCGGTTTTCGTTACGTTTTTTGATGTATTAACGTGAGTAGAGTATACGATCTGTTCATTAGGAGTTTTAAGAGGTTCGGTCCGAAGTTGTCATACACTTGGCACTCGAAGGTCCACAAGTTTGACCTAAATCTTTGTCGTTTCCTTGGTCTCTAGTTTAACAGTAGTAGGCAACCTAGTAGTTGTTTTGTTCTCTCAACGTCTTTTTGTAGATAACGACGAAATGACTGATACGGTTTCGGAATCTGTCGTACCTAGTGTTCTTTAACACCTTTTAAGAATTGGACTACCCTTATGATCTGGTGAACTGGACGGAGGACTCTTTAGACATACGTCCAGTCCTGACGATATATAACAGTAGGACAAATTAATGTATACAAATAAATGTATAAATAATTGTATACGTTCCATGTAGTACTCTTTACGACCTGACCTACTTCGTATTCGACCTTAGTTCTAACGTCCTCTTTATAGTTGTTGGAGTCTACACGTCTACTGTGGTGGGAATACCGTCTTTGACTTCTCCTTGAGTTTTCGGAGAACTACTTTCGCTTTCTCCTTTCACTTTGACCTCGGATAATATGTCCCACTTCATTCGGTCTTTCTTTTTGTGGTTATGTCATATGATTGTGTATATATACCTTAAATCTTTCTACTATTGCTATTGGGACATACGCTCTGTCGTTTTCTCTGTATCTACATATCTTGTCAGAAAACCTGAGACACCCTCCTCCCCCACCCTACTAAACCCTTTTACCGTAACTTTGTACATATTATAGTATACACTTTACTTAGTGGTCAGGTCCAAGTTACGTACTATGACCTACGAACCCCGACCACGTGACCCTACTGGGTCTCCCTACCATGCCCCTCTCTCCTCCCTCCCCCCAAGTCCTACCCCTTGTATACATATGGACACCACCTAAGTACAACTACATACCGTTTTGTTTATGTTATAACATTTCATTAATCGGAGGTTAATTTTATTTATTTAAATACAATTTTTTTCTTTCTGTTTCGACCGAACTTTGAGTTGTAAGTCTTTTGCTTCTAGTACCGTCAGTCAGGGTAGTGAAGTACCGTTTATCTACCCTTTGTTACCTTTGTCACTGTCTGAAATAAAAGATCCCGAGGTTTTAGTGACGTCTACCACTATCGTCGATACTTTAATTTTCTACGAACGAGGAACCTTCTTGTCGATACTGGTTGGATCTGTCGTATAATTTTTCGTCTCTGTAACGAAACGGTCGTTTCAGGTAGATGGGTTTCGATACCAAAAAGGTCACCAGTACATACTTACATTCTCAACCTGAGACTTCTTTCGACTCACGACTTCTTAACTACGAAAACTCGACACCACAACCTCTTCTGAGAACTCTCGGGGAACCTGACGTTCCTCTAGGTTGATCAGGTAAGATTTCCTTTAGTCAGCACTTATAAGTAACCTTCCTGACTACAACTTCGACTTTGAGGTTATGAAGCCGGTGGACTACACTTCTTGACCGAGTAAACTTTTCTGGGACTACGACCCTTTCTAACTTCCATCTTCCTCTTCCCCTGCTGTCCCCTACTTTACAAACCACCGCTGACTCGATGACTTGACTTGACTATTTATTTTGCTTCTGTGATTCTTTTAAATTTTTAGTTTCATATTTATTCTACTATTTTATATATTTTCTGTCTAAAATAGGTAAATGTGTAATTTAACTTTCTTAAATTGACAGTTTTATCTTAAGAAGGATGTACTCTTTTGATTTTAGACGTATTACAAAGTCAAGTCAACGAGTCAACACAGGCTGAGAAACACTGGGGTACCTGACGTCGTGTCCGGTCCGAAGGGACAGGTAGCGGTTCAGGGCCTCAAATGAGTTTGAGTACTGGTAACTCAACCACTACGGTAGGTTGGTAGAGGAGGAGACAGCAGGGGAGAGGAAGACATAAGTTAAAAAGGGTCGTAGTCCCCGAAAAGGTTACTCAGTCAAGAAACGTAGTCCACCGGTTTCATAACCTCAAAGTCGAAGTCGTAGTCAGGAAGGTTACTTATAAGTACTGACTAAAGGAAATGCAAACTGACCAAACCAGAGGAACGACATATTCTCTGAGAGTTCTAAGAAGAGGGTGTGGTGTCAAGTTTTAGTAGTGAAGAAGCCACGATTAGAAGGGAATACCAAATTAAGAGTGTAAGTATACACTGAGGACCTTTTTGATTCGAAACTTATCTGTCTGAAAACAACTGTTTCATTACAGAGACGAAAAATTATACGACAGGTTCAACCAGTATCGAAAAGAAGGTTTCTCGTTCGTAGAAAATTAAAGTACTGACGTCAGTGGTAGAAGTCACTAAAATCCTGGTTCTTTTATTTCAGACAGTGACAAAGGGACACATAAACGGTACGTCAATACCCTGACTTACTGTACTAGAAGAAAAAGACTTACAACTCAAAATTCGGTCGAAAAAATGAGAGGAGAGAATGAAAATAGTTCTCTGAGAAATCAAGGGGAAACGAAAGACGGTATTCCTAACACAATAGACGTATAGACTCCAATAACTATAAAGAGGGATGTTTGAACTAAGGTCAAACACGAAGTAGGTCAGACTATTAAACGTGCTTCATCAGACGTATATTCAATTTATTCACTCCACTGTCGGACTCCATGAGGAAAGGGTTAAAACTTGGTACCAATTTTATCTGAATTTTGATTCACCGTAATTTTTATATACAACTCGTTTGTTTGTCCACTGGTGAAATGGTTTATTTAATTTACTATAAAAGAGAACTGTTAGAAGAATTTCTTAAATTAGGGACGAAGTAAACTCAAACATATGACATGATCTCTGAAAATATATTAAAATACTATGATTGATAATATAAAAAGATTTAATAGGACACTTAATTCATGTTACACTAGAAATAAAATTTGTATGTATTTCATTCCATCAAATAATTATAAGAGGTTCTAGTATGTGAAACTTTTAATACCTCCACTCTAACCTTATGTCCCGTCGACTCAAGTTTCGGGTTCTAAAATAAAAATGATACAAAGATACTCCTATTTTAACAGTATTTTACATACGGGGGACTAATATGACGTAAACCAATATTAAACATTCATTCTTTTTTGTCTTCTTTTGTTCGTATGGAGAAAGTCTGTACTTTCTCCGTACACAATATAGATTTTTGTGTAAATCTTTTGACATTTGATATTAGTATTTATTATTAAGTTTATTACAGTCACCGTGAATGTTAATTTATCTAATCACTTTTGACAAGACAAAATTAGGCACACAATGTATAAAATGTTTACATAAAATATTAGTGTCGTTAAAAACGACATTCTTTTTATTTCGGGTTTGGACTCTGTCTTTCATTCATCAACTTTCAGACATCATAAATACGACTTCGGTCATAAACATATGTCTTGATAAGATGAGGTTTGGGGAAATGCACTTTTATATAATACAAGATTATTTTACTGTTCCACCTAAAATTCTAAAAATTTTAATTTAAAAAAACGTTTAAATAACTCTATAATAACTGTATATTGTATACATACAAATTCCATGTGTTCTAATAAACCCTGTGTTTAACACTTTACTATTGTTGTTTTTCTAAACACTTGTGGAGATAGGGAAATGTATTAATGGAAAAAGACACACACCACTCTTTTTTATTTTTACTTACGTTATTTCTAATTTGAATCCTTTAACCTTTTTCCTATTATTTTTCTTCACACCCTTTGATACAATTTCGATTTTTACATAATTTAACTACTATTTTGTTTTTAACTGTTTATATATTTTATTTATAAATAGACTAACTACTTATTTTCTTTATTTACAGGTCATTTTCACTTGTTCTATTAAAATATTTTCTTTTGTGTATATCTCCTTTCTCTTAAATGTTGTCCGTAAATTGGAGTCTTTTTTTTAATAAATCTTTAATATTTTTATATATATCATTATGAACGTACATCAAGATAAGTCTTTTAATTTTAAAATCATTTCCCTTGTTAAAACCTCTTCTTGTGATACAAAAGTGAAACTGATATCATATTCAATTTACAAATTTTTAATAAATAATAAATCTCTATTTACTTATTCATTTTCATTAACTTCATAATAAGGTGGTTTCTACAAGAACTACTTGACGTAAACTCGAACCTAGATAGTGTTTCACATATTAATAAAAACAGGAATTTTTTCCTCTTTTCACTTTCACTTCATCGAGTCAGTACAGGCTGAGAAACGTTAGGGCACCTGACATCGGATGGTCCGAGGAGGGAGGTACCCTAAGTCTCTTTTTATGTTTGTTAGAAAGTAAAGGACTTCATTCATTTTTAGACTGTGGTTTGTCATTACTTCCATAATTATGGTCCTTTTATTGTTCATATCACGGTTTGGTTTGGTGGTAAGGTCTTCCACCACCTTAAGGTCGACTCGATAAAGTTTAGGATTTTCTACTACGACAATTTCACGACGTGTGTTATACGGTCGTTTAACCCTTTTGAGTCGTCACCAGTGTCCTGACCTTTTCCAGTCAAACGTAATATGAGAGTTTCTTTCCGTTACGGTTTCTTACAAGTTTGATGGAGTTTTGACGTAGTAGAGTGTGAGATCAATTCATCACGAGTATTAAGAGGTTCGATCCGAAGTTGTCATACACTTGACTCTTGAATGTCTACAAGTTCGATCTAAATCTTTTCCGTCTCCTTGGTCTCTAGTTTAATGGTTGTTGAAAACCTAGTAACCTTTTCGTTCTCTTAAGGTCTTTTTGTACATGAAGACGAAATGACTGATGTGATTTCAGGAACTGACATACCTAGTGTCGTTTGACCTTTTAAGAATTTCTTTACCCTTATGGTCTGGTGGAACGGACGGAGGATTCTTTAGACGTACGTCCAGTCCTTCTTTGTCAAACTTGACCTGTACCTTGTTGTCTGACTAAGGTTTAACCCTTTCCTTATACAGTTCCGACATATGACAGTGGAACGAATAAATTGAATTTACGTCTCATATAGTACACTTTACAGTCTGACCTACTTCGTGTTTGACCTTAGTTCTAAAGTCCTTTTATAGTCATTGAAGTCTATACTCCTACTGTGAGAATACCGTCTTTCGTTTCTCCTTTATTTCTCTAAGAACTACTCTAACTTTCTCCTTTCACTTTTTCAAACGAATTTTAAGTCGTATATTTTTTCTTCTAGTACGATAGACCAGGGTAGTAACGTACCGTTTATCTACCCCTTTGTCACCTTTACCACTCTCTGAAATATAAAACCCGAGGTTTTAATAACGTCTACCACTAAAGTCGTTACTTTAATTTTCTGTGATCAAAGAACCTCCTTTTCGATACTGGTTGGATCTGTCGTGTAACTTTTCCGCCTCTGTAATGAAATGATAGTTTCGGGACGTATCAGTTTCGATACCAAAAAGGTCATCAGTGGACACCTACACGTTCAACCTGGTATTTCTTTCGACTCACGGTTTCTTACCTACGAAAACTTGACACCACAACCTCTTCTTAGAACTCTCAGGGAATCTGACGTTCTTATAGGTTGATCAGTTAGGACTTATAAATAACCTTCCTGACTACGACTTCGATTTCAAGGTTATGAAAGCGATGGACTACGCTTCTTGACAGAGTAACCTTTACTGGGAACTATGACCCTTTCAAACTTCCGTCCTGTTCTTCCCCTACTGTCTCCTACGCTACCAACCTACCGTAGTGGTTGATCTACCTGTATTCAAACTCGTTCGAGGTCCACAACCACTACCTGTCCCTTCGGACCGTATGACGTCAGGTACCCCAGTGTTTCTCGGTCTGTCCTGACTCACTCAGTTGACTTGACTTGACTTGACTATGACGGTTTGTGGTTTTAGAAAGGGTAGTGAGGGTGGTGATGGTTTAAGCGTATGAAACACAAAACGTTGATCTTGGTGTTCTATTAATAATCAAACTTAAAGTTTATAAATTATTATCATGAATGTCCATATACATATTACGGATTAATGAATAAAGACTTTGTGGGGCATCTTTTAGGAGACTATCAACCAAGTCAAAGAAAAGAAAAGACCATTCCCAATCTTAGTGACTTGTGATTTTATAGGTTCAGAGTAAATTGTAAATGATAGTATACGTTATACTAGTGAATCCGGTAAAGAACTTTACAATCTAGGTTTATAATCTAAATTATAAGTTATAGATGTCAATTTTTGTTTAAGAATTAACAGAAGAAAACTACGTTTTAGTCTGTTGTCCATTTTGGGTCAGTAGAAACATACACATACGAGTCAAGGAGTTAGTATAGACTGAGAAACGTGTGGACACCCGATATCAGGAGGAGCGAGGAAAACAGGTACATTAAAAAGTCCGTCCTTATGAGTTCACCCAACGGTAAAAGGAGGAGGTTCCCTAGAAGGATGGGTCCCTAACCTGGATGTAGAGAAATCAGAGGACGTCATCGGTCATCTAAGAAATGGTGATCGTGGTGGACTTTTTGAGACTATTAAAAGAAATTAACAAGAGCAACAAGTCAACGATTCAACACAGGCTTATAAACGTTGAGTCACTTGTCATCGTACGGTCCGAAGGGACAGGAACCGATAGAGGGACTTAAACGAGTTTTAGTTACCACTGGGTGAGATCATGAGAACGGACCTTTTAGGGTACCCACCTCTTCGGACTATCCGACACCAGGTACCCCAGTGATTCTCAGCCTGTGCTGACTCACTGAAGTAAAAGTGAGAAGTGAAAGTACGTAACTTCTTCCTGTACCGTTGGGTGAGGTCACAAGAACGGACCTCTTAGGGTTTCTGCCTCCTCGGACCACCCGACGGCAGAGACCCCAGCGTGTCTCAGCCTATGCTGACTTCACTGAATCGTCGTCTTCGTCGTCGTCGTACAGGTGACTCAGTCACTACGGTAGGTTCGTAGAGTAGGAGACAGTGAGGGAAGAGAGGAACTGGAGTCCGAGAGGGTCGTAGTCACAGGAATGGTTACACAACCGAAAAGTGTAGTCCACCGGTTTCATAACCTCGAAGTGGAAGTCGTAGTCAGGAAGGTTACTTATAAGACCCAACTAAAGGTGACACACTAATAACTTTCGTAAAGGTGATTTCAGTCCTTGTTCTGTTCCCACAGGTGAAAGTGGCGATGATAAGTTGTATCAAGACCTTCAAAACCGGTATCGTTAGTCTCGTCTTTTTCTTTATTTTCCTTAGGTTTAACCTTTTCTTGTTCATTTTGAGAGTGACAAACGTCTACTGTACTAGGAGATGTACCTTTTGGGATTTCTGAGGTGGTCTTTTAATGATCTCGATTAGTTACTTATATCATTTCAACGTCCTATATTTTAGTTGTGTGTCTTTAGGGAACGTAAGGATATGTGCTTATTACTCTTTCATCTTTTTCTTTAATTCCTTTGTTAAGGTAAGTGGTAACGTTGCTTTTCTTATTTTATGAATCCTTATATAGATGGATTTCTTTGATTTCTGGATATATATCTTTTGATATTTTGTGACTACTTTCTTTAGTTTCTCCTGTGATTATCTACCTCTTTATATGGTACAAGTACCTAGCCTTCTTAGTTATATCACTTTTACTCATATGATGGGTTTCGTTAAATGTTTAAGTTACGTTAGGGATAGTTCGATGGTCGGTGTAAAAAGTGTCTTGATCTTGTTTATTAAAGTTCTAAACATACCTTTATGTTTTTTGGAGCTTATCGGTTTCGTTAGAACTCTTTCTTCTTACCTTGACCTCCTTAGTTGAACGGACTGAAGTCCGAGATGATGTTTCGGTGTCAGTAGTTCTGTCATACCATGACCGTGTTTCTGTCTGTATATCTAGTTACCTTGTTTTATCTTTCGGGTCTCTATTTAGGTGTGTGTATACCTGTGGAATAGAAACTGTTTCCTCCGTTCTTATATGTTACCTCATTTCTGTTAGAGAAATTGTTCACCACGACCCTTTTGACCAGTTGGTGAACATTTTCTTACTTTGATCTAGTGAAAGATTGTGGCGTGTGTTTTTATTTGAGTTTTACCTAATTTCTAGATTTACATTCTGGTCTTTGATATTTTGAGGATCTCCTCTTGTATCCGTTTTGTGAGAGTCTGTATTTAGTGTCGTCCTAGGAGATACTAGGTGGAGGGTCTTAAGACCTTTATTTTCGTTTTTATTTGTTTACCCTAGATTAATTTTAATTTTCGAAGACGTGTTGTTTCCTTTTATATTCGTTCCACTTTTCTGTCGGAAGACTTACCCTCTTTTATTATCGTTTACTTCGTTGACTGTTTGTTGATTAGAGTTTTTATATGTTCGTTGAATACGTCGAGTTAAGGTCTTTTTATTTGCTGGGTTAGTTTTTTACCCGGTTTCTTGATTTATCTGTAAAGAGGTTTCTTCTGTATGTCTACCGATTGTTTGTGTACTTTTCTACGAGTTGTAGTGAGTAATAATCTCTTTACGTTTAGTTTTGGTGTTACTCCATGGTGAAGTGTGGTCAGTCTTACCGACGCTAGGTTTTTAGACGTTCGTTATTTACGACCTCTCCCACACCTCTTTTCCCTTGGGAGGATGTGACAACCACCCTTACGTTTGATCATGTCGGTGATACCTCTTGTCACACCTCTAAGGAATTTTTTAACGTTTATCTTGACGGAATACTGGGTCGTTAGGGTGACGACCCGTATGTGTGGCTCCTTTGGTCTTAACTTTCTCTGTGTACATGGGGTTACAAGTAGCGTCGTGACAAATATTATCGGTCCTGTACCTTTGTTGGATCTACAGGTAGTCGTCTACTTACCTATTCTTTCGACACCATGTATATGTGTTACCTCATAATGAGTCGGCAATTTTTCTTAAGTAAACTTAGTCAAGACTACTCTACCTACTTTGACCTCGGCTAATATGTCTCACTTCATTCGGTCTTTCTTTTTGTGGTTATGTCATATGATTGTGTATATATACCTTAAATCCTTCTACCGTTACTGCTGGGACATACGTTCTGTCCTTTTTTCTGTGTCTACACATATTGCCTGAAAACCTGAGTCTCCCTCTCCCTCTCCCACCCTACTAAACCCTCTTACCGTAAGATTGTACATATGATAGTACATTCTTAACTTAGCGGTCAGATACAGACTGCGTCCTATGTCGTACGAACCCCGACCACGTACCCCTACTGGGTCTCTCTACAATACCCCTCCCTCCACCCTCCCCCCAAGTACAAACCCTTACGTACATTCTTAATTTCTAAAATTTTAATTTTTTTTTTAATTTAATTTTTTTTCTTATCTATATAAGATTTTCATCTTTTTAACCCGAAGGGACTATCAAGTCACCCATTTATTAGGTGGACGTTACTTCCTCTGGGACCAAGTTAAGTCCAGTCCTTCTAGGGGACCTCTACCCTATCCGATGGGTGAGGGCATAAACACCCGAAGGGACTTACAAGTCTACTATTTCTTAGGGGACTGTAAGTCCTCTAGACCCAAGTTATAGACCTCACCGTTCCAGAGGATTTCCCGTACTGTTGGGTAAGATAATAAGAACGGACCTCTTAGGGGTACCTGTCTCCTTAGGTTGTCCGATGTCAGGTATCCCAGTACTTCTCAGTATGTACTGACTCACTGATTCATGTCGTGTGTCGTGTCATTTTCATCTTTTTATTGACTTGATACGAAACCGTACAAACAAGTTACTTTCCTCTACGATTGTCAATAAATACCGTTATTGGTGGGAATACCTTCTTTCAGTTCTTGTTGATTTCTCGGAGAACTACTTTCACTTTCTCCTCTTACTTTTTCGACCGAACTTTAAGTTGTAAGTCTTTTGTTTCTAACACCGTAAGTCAGGGTAATGAAGTAACCTTTATCTACCCCTTTGACTTTTGTTTTAATGACGTCGACCACTGACGTTACTTTTATTTTCTACGAACGAAGAGTCCTTTTTTCGATACTGGTTGGATCTGTCGTATAATTTTTCGTCTCTGTAATGAAACGGTCTTTTATAGGTAGATAGGTTTCGATACCAAAAAGGTCATCAGTACATACCTATACTCTCGGCCTGATGTTTCTTTCGACTCGTGACTTCTTAACTACGAAAACTTGACACCACAACCTCTTCTGAGAACTCTCAGGAAACCAAACGTTCCTCTAGGTTGGTCAGGTAGGATTTCCTCTAGTCAGGACTTATAAGTAACCTTCCTGACTACGACTTCGACTTTGAGGTTATAAAACCGGTGGACTACACTTCTTGACTGAGTAAACTTTTCTGGGACCACAACCCGTTCTAACTACCGTCTTCCTCTTCCCCCGGTGTCTCCTACTCTACCAACCTACCGTAGTGACTGAACTACCGTACTCAAACTCATTCGAGACCCTCAACCACTACCTGTCCCTTCTGACGGACGACGTCAGGTACCCAGAGTTTCTCAGTCTATCCTGACTCACTGACTTGACTTGACTTATTATTATTACATTTTTAGATATACGGTCCGTATAAAAATTTGAGAAACGTATGTAATATGGAGTAGATTAGGAATACCGTTGAGATACATCATCAAAGAGTCTATATCCTTGGTTACGGGTCTCTCCAAATCATTGAAAAAGACTCTTGTGTCGATTATTCATGTACCTATGTGTGACAATGAGACCTACACATACCCAGCACGAGCGTTGGTGTTTCGTATTTTATAATTGTCATCTTTCAATTTCTTCTTCAATAATAAACGTTTGATCTTTTGGTAGATCTCCTCGTTCACGAGAATCGTTATGGTGTGGAAAAGATCGGGATTGAGTAGGACAAGACTTTGAATGTTTCAAGACAGAAGGAAACAGTGATAAGAGGAATACCACTTTGACTTTCACAATCAGTGAGTCAGGACAACCTGATAAACGTTGGGGTACCTGACATCGGACGGTCCGAAGAGACAGGTACCCCTAAGAGGTCCGTTCTTATGACTTCACCCAACGGTAAGGGAAGAGGTCCCGTAGAAATGATGGGTCCTTAACTTGGACCCAGAGGGTGTAACGTCCTTCTACGAAGTGACAGACTCGGTGGTCCCTGGGTACATCGGGGTTGTTCTAAATACCTCTAGACATCTCGTAGAGTGCGAGAACGATTCTGACGGGGAGAAACCGGACGTCAATCAGTCGAATGTTTGACAAGATTGTCTAATTAAGACTATTCCTTCGATATTAATCTTAACTAGTGGATTAAACGGGATTCTTTGCTAGTCATGATTAGATAAAGATCGGAACAAATGAAGTCTTTGTTGATTTTAGGATTTAAAGGTGTTGGTGGGTATACTGAGATACGTAGGGGATTAACCTGGGTTACAGGATGGTAAAGGACTCAGAGGTGTCAGTGACATGACAATTATCTTTCAGGAAATATAGAAATGTTCAAGAAAGAATCACAAACTTATATTAAGAATGAGAATGTTTAAGGTATTCAGGAGGAGTCGGGGACGAAGACGGGACGTCGTAAAAGTTTACACAGACGTAAAAACGAATATAAGAAAAAGAAAAGTACCACGAGGAAGATATTAGGAACATTTGTCCAGACCTGGTTTCCCTCCCTTAAGCAAGTAGGAGACGTATCGGTGTAGTGACAAAGAGGGGGGAGTCGTTAAGTCAGTGAGAGGAATCAAATATGGTAGGTGGGGTAGAACAAGTACATTACGTTTCAGATATGTGTAAGGACGAAATTGAGGAAGTAAGTAACTTCTAAATTATGGTTCGAGTAGTAGAAAAATAGTGGTACCTTTTTACGTTATAAATATATATGTGTCGGTAAGTTTACAGACAAAGAGTAATAACCTTCAGGATAAAGGTATTAGTCAAACTGAAAGTCACTGTAAAAGAGGATTTGACGTAATAAAGGGTAAGGGTGACCATTATTCATTGTGACTTTTACCCAGGATAGATTTTGTTCAAGATTTTTGACATAGTCACGAGTAACAAACTGAATATAACAAAGTGAATATAAAAATAAAAACTAATATATAAAAACAACCCTTTACAAAAAAAAATTACAAAAATAAACAAATCGACGTGACCTAGAATCAACGTCGTGTACCCTAGAAATCAACGTCGTACCATACACCTTAGAAATCAACGTCTTGTACCCTAGATCAAGGGACTGGTCCCTAGTTTGACCCGGGGGACATAACCCCTGTTCCACAGAATCAATGACCTGGTGGTGAAATGGTGTCCCTTCAGGGAGGTGAATGTAAGGTAATGGAAAAAGATAGAGTGAATCCGATGATTGGGTAAAAGTCGTTTTGGATTTGTCAATCCCTGGAGGTATAGAAACACCACCAAACCAACGATTCAGTACAGACTGGGAACGTTGGGGTACCTGAGATCGGGTGGTCCGACGAGACAGGTACCCTAAAAGGTCCGTTCTCATGACCTCACCCAACGGTAAAGGAAGAGGTCCCCTAAAAGAACTGAGTCCTTATTTAAACCGTAAAGAACGGTCGACGCCGAGTGATGAAATTTTTTTTAAAAAAGGGGAACAAAATGTTTCATATACGGTACTTTGTAATGATCTTATTGTGAAAACTTGTATGACAAGTGGTATGACGAAGTAGAAGAGAGGTAGGGTAAGTTCGAAGTGGTCACATAGACTAGGAGGAACATGGGACCCAGATTCTGCCAAAATATCGAAGGGTCCACTGTGATTACCATTTCTTGGGTGGTCGGTTACATCCTTCGTATTCTCTACACCCAAACTAGGAACCCAGTCTTTCTAGGGGGACCTCCTCCCGAACCCTTGAACGATGTCATAAAAACGGACCTCTTAAAGTACCTGTCTCCTCAGACTACCCGATGGTAGGTATCCCAGTGTTTCTCAAGTCGTGTTGACTGAACCGTGTATACGTCCACTAAAAATGTTGGGCAAACTTAACTGGTTGAAACTGATTACTTCATCCTTATCTTCACCGTTTACGGTGTAAAATCATGTTTATAATCTCTTCGTCACACACTAAGAAGTACAAAAGAGTCAAAATGACTCTGTCTGTGTCTCGATGTACAATCATACCTCCATGGCCTATAGTCTTACTGTGTCTTATGACTTAATTATATTCCATCTGTCAACGGGACCTCTCAAAGTACCTAGGAGTAGTCGGAAACATATTTGATACAAAGACAAGAAAATGTGGTTATTCTATCACCTTAGTTGACCTGACCATGGACCTTTTAGGGATTGGATCAATTAGAGTTGAGTCACATAAACACGAAGATCGACTCTTCGATTTTGTACTGTCCTTTTTTATTTTAGTGTTTGAACGACTGACCAAAATAAAATTTAACACTGGTATGTAGAATCAACGAGAAGGATATAAAGGATGATAGAATAGAGATGTTAAGAAATTCTATTGGTAAATATTAAAAGGGAGAGATGGTTTAGTAGGTTGGATGGGATAAGAGTCATATGTCGGACACAAGAATAAAATACTCATAAATCTTCGACATTATTTCATTTACAGTATAAGGAAGTAAGGGTTACGGTTTAGAAGGATAGATGAATTTACTTATGGATATATAAGACAAAAGTTAGTACAATTTCATCTTGTCGATTAGAACGAGGGGAGATGCTTTTAGTGGATATTGATGGACCTAGTACCTGAGAAGAAAGAGGACCACTTTCCGAAACGAAGACTTTAATAGAGGAGATAAATGTATTTATATTAAAGGAAAATAACGGAGAAAAGACCGTTGTATGTCTATACATTATGTATAACGAATTTTTTATTTTTAAACTGGTGGATAAATAAGGGAAAAATGATAGGATATTATCAAGATTTTATTAAATGTGGAAGTGAGGTGACACTGTAAAGATAAGTTCGAGTGTTCCCTTAATGTAGAATGGTTTTTTTACCAACTAAAGTCAGGAGTTGAGTGGGTTGATCGGTTTAAGAATTAATCTAAAATATATAAACGAGTGAGGGAGGTCTTGGTAAAAAAAAAAAAATTGAATATAAGTCCCTGTATTACTGGAATCAGAATGAAGGTTTAACGATAAAGAGGAGTCAAAGACATCTAAGGAGAAAGAAGCGAACTTGAGATTTGTAATCTCATCATATTGTGAACTAATTTCTGGAAGAGGACAAAAGAGAAGAAGTACATGTACGTGAGAAATCTACTAGAATAAGTTAGGACACGAAAATTATGTAGATATTTTATGGCTAACGATTTAAACGTAAAGATAGGACTTGTGAAGGGTACTCAAAGACTTAGTCTATGCCTTAAAGGACAATATAAAGATGTAAGTCCACGGGTTATTTATAAAGGTTAAATTACACAGGTTTGGTGAAAAGTGAATAGGATACATAAGGATTCATAAGTACAGACGTTTTCCCCGGTGACCAATGTAGTGACGAGTCTGGTTTTAGACCTTCAGTAGGACTAAAGAGATTAAGAGGAACCTGGTCGTACGTTTGGTTTTATACGAGACTGTTAGCGTCACTACCTTCTTTTTTTCACGTTTGAATACTACGAAGGATTCCTGGTTCGAACGTTGACCATAAGACAATGAAGACGGATGTATAGGTGGGTTAACAAAAACCGGTTTTTGGTGACTATTCGAGTATCAGTTCCTCAGTTTTAAACCCGGTTGTTAAATTGGAGGGTTCCTTATATAGTTGGTAACCAATCTAACAAAGACTCAATTTTATAATAATCTTAATAATCTTAAGATTTGTTATTATTAAAAAAACCCCCCTCCTCAAAAATCCATGCATTTTGTAAAAGTGTACGTAACATATCAATAGGTATAATAGAATAAAATAGGAGTCCGTTGTGACATTGTGTTAAAATGATTACTCTATGATTCCTAGTATATGCATTTTACGTTGAAGGGTTTAGTGTCAATATATTTTCGTCATCTTAGGTGATGAATCTACAAATCTAAAATTGGTAGAGAGGGGAGAAAGAGGTGACGTAACATCACGGAGGTATTGAATAATTTTGTTTTGTTTAAACCCCATATTGTATATTTAAGGGACGACGACGGCGACGACGACGACGACGATTCAGCGAAGTCAGTACAGACTCAGACACGCTGGGGTGTCTGCCGTCGGGTGGTCCGAGGGGGTGGGTACCCTAAGAGGTCCGTTCTTGTGACCTCACCCAAACGGTAAAGGAAGATTTTACGTACTTTCACTTTCACTTCAGCGAGTCAACGTTGGAGTACCTGACGTCGGGTGGTCCGAGAAGGCAGGTACCCTAAAAGTAATCCCGTTTACCGACGATGATCACTGTTCATACATAAGTACAATGGTTATTTTGAGTCGAACGTTCAAAGTGTCACTAAGAATATCAGGTGAAACTACCTACTCCGACAATAATAACGTAAGCTTGGAAACTGTTGTGGCGACGTTTTAGTTATAGGAAAGGTTATTATCTAGTACATTCTTCAGACTTTTTCTGACGTTTTATTTTTGTGAGGTTTGAAAGTCTCATAATAGTACTACTATGGACACAGATCTTTTGTGTGTCATTTTACCCTACACACACACACACACACACACACACACACACATATCTGTCTGCCGTACAGTTTTTTAATCTGACCAAACGTTTTGTTTCAAGATAGCAATAAGACCAAAACAGAATCGTTAATAAATCGTTTTGAATGACCCGAGAAAAAAAAAAAAAGTAGTGAACTCCTTCTATATACTGTCTTAAAAAGGTATTTCCAGTAGTAAAAGATTTCATCACTTTTTACCCTTCCAACAGTACAAAATTGGTATTTCTTTATAGACGTAAATAGTAGTTCAGACGACATAGTACTTCTTCTCTTTTCCCTAGAGAATAGTCGTATGTATATGATCTCCCTGGGTTGACCGAAAGAGGGGTCTAGAAGTGGACTTGAAAAACAAAGTCAAGTCGATACGGTCGATAATTCCCACAACTGGTCCTGGATTTCTGTTGAATGTTGACACCGATCTCTGTGTTTCCAACCTCCGAATTTTTAAACGTGGATTATAAGTCAAAGAATAAAATTTCAAAACGAAAGAGAAAACAAATTTCGTTTGAAGTAAGTATTACGGTGTCGGAATCGAGATGAGGTTTTACGTTACGTGTTTCAAAGAACTTTTAAGAAAATTTCACATCAGTTTAGGTACTAAACTTCAAAGTCAGTACAAGACAAAGGATAATAAAAGAGTATGGATGTTTCAAAGACTGTGGACCATTTGTTGGTATTTACAAATTACTTAATTTAGTTAATTGAACACAATTCAAAAGTATTCCTTATTCTTTACTCGTGTTTACAACGTATTTAATAATCCGAAAATATTTTTTTAATATTTCCTTATATTATTAAATTCCAAAGTTGTAGAGAGAATCTATAGTACGTAATGTTTTCAATCTGAAGAGTTTATATATTTTCTTTATTGGTCAAAGGAACTTCCCTTTTACATTTGAATACTTTGAACCTTTTTCTATATTTTATATATTGAGAGTATCGTGACAACATATTCTACTGAGATGGTCCTTTTTTCTTTTGGGTCTTCTTCTTTTTTTTTAGTATCTAGATAAAATATTGTTTTAGTTATTATTTCTTTTTACAGACATTTTCGTTTCTTTTGGCAAAACTCTCAACTCAGTTAAGTATTGTTTTCCCCTTTTCAACTTCCTTCGTAGTTGAAAAGTGTCTTTCTATATATACACACCTAAATGTAGAGTGTGTCTATTTTATACAACAAAAATATTTCTTTACTCATTATGAGGTAACACATATACATGGTGTCGAAAGAATAGGTAAGTAGACGACTACCTGTAGATCCAACAAAGGTACAGGACCGATAACATTTGTCACGACGCTACTTGTAACCCCATGTACACAGAGAAAAAGTCGGCAATTTTTCTTAAGTAAACTTAGTCAAGACTACTCTACCTACTTTGACCTCGGCTAATATGTCTCACTTCATTCGGTCTTTCTTTTTGTGGTTATGTCATATGATTGTGTATATATACCTTAAATCNTTTCAACTTCCTTCGTAGTTGAAAAGTGTCTTTCTATATATACACACCTAAATGTAGAGTGTGTCTATTTTATACAACAAAAATATTTCTTTACTCATGAGTTATGAACTTTTGATTCCGAACTTAGGATATAGTCTGTGACAAACTAAGTTATTAAATACTGTATAGGAAATTTTTAGTACTCGATCTGAAAAGAGTATATCTTTTATTCTCACTTCGTTAATTAAAGATTGGTTCTAATATGTTGATATTTTTGGGAATTTGTCTATATAGAAGTTTAAACGAAAGAGTAAACTTCTAAAGATGAGTTCTAATATTAAACGTCCACTCTATTATTTAAATTTTCACATAATTTTATGGTCTTCATTAAAGTGTCTGTGTTACATCGAAACAATAAAACAATAATGTATTCTTATAAAATTGGAGGTATAAAAGTTTCTTTCTTCCACTCGAAACAAAGTTCTTCGTCATGATAATAGTACCTCAATTTTCCTATCAACAGTTACCGAAGACTAATAAGAAAGATATCTTGGATTTGAGGGACGGATTAAATGTCTAAGAATGTATTAGTCTGGGACTAAAGAGATAAAAGGTTAAATATTACTCAGAGACAAAGAGATATGGAAGATCTTTTTGATCGGAAGAGGTCCCTCAGATTTAATATGACTTGAATAAGGATGAAACCCCTGAACGTAATCACAAAGAAAATGGAAACTACCGACTGAGGATGAGTAGTGGAGTAGGGACCTCTTTCCGTACTGTCGAGTGAGATAAGAACGGACCTCTTGAGGTACCTGTCTCCTCGGACTGTCTCATGTCAGGTACTCCAACGTTTCTCAACCTGTGCTAACTCGTTAATTTTGTACGTGTGTTAGTGGAGGAGACTTCGTGGTGGGTTGTTTAGACACTTCAGTAGAATGAACATCTTATGTGTAGTGGTGAACTTTAAAAAGACAGAAGTAAATAAATAAATAAACAGAATAAATAACAATTGATAGAAGAAGATAATAAATACAATCCTTTGAATGGAAACAAGAAAAAAAAAAAAATTGAAATAAAATGAAATGTTATGACATAACCAAAACGGTATGTGGTTGTACTTAGGCGGTGCCCACATGTACTCAAGGGTTAGGACTTGGGGAGAGGGTGGAGGGAGGGGTATGGTAGAGAGACCCAGTGGTGTCACGTGGTCGGGGTTGAAAGGACATAGGACGTAGCTTTGATCTGAACACTAAGTAAAGAATGTACTACAATATGTACAAAGTTTCGGTAAGAGGGTTTAGTAGGGTGGGATAGGGAGAGGGAGTCTCAGGTTTTCAGACAAGATATGTAGACACAGAGAAAACGACAGAGTATATGTCCCAATAGTAACGGTAGAATGATTTAAGGTATATATACACAATCATATGACATAACAACAAAAAGAAAGACCGAATAAAGCGAGACATATTAGCCGAGGTCAAAGTAGGTGGAGTAATCTTGACTAAGTTTACATAAGAAAAATTACCAACTCATTATAAGGTGAGACATATACATGGATGGTGTCGAAAGAATAGGTAAGCAGACGACTACCTGTAGTTCCAACGAAGGTACAGGACCGATAATATTTGTAACGACGCTACTTGTAACCCCATGTTCGCAGAGAAAGTTAAGACCAAAGGAACCACACATCTCGATTAGTTACTTATATCATCTCAACGTCCTATATTTTAGTTGTGTGTCTTTAGGGAACGTAAGGATATGTGATTATTACTCTTTCATTTTCTTTTCCTTTAATTCCCTTGTTAAGGTAAGTGGTGACGTTACTTTTCTTATTTTATGAATCCTTATATAGATGGATTTCTTTGATTTCTGGATATATATCTTTCGATATTTTGTGACCACTTTCCTTAGTTTCTCCTGTGATTATCTACCTCTTTATATGGTACAAGTACCTAGTCTTCTTAGTTATATCACTTTTACTCATATGATGGGTTTCGTTAGATGTCTAAGTTACGGTAGGGATAGTTCGATGGTTACCATAAAAAGTGTCTCGATCTTGTTTATTAAAGTGTTACACATACCTTTATGTTTTTTGGAACTTATCGGTCTCGTTAGAACTCTTTTTTCTTACCTTGACCTCCTTAGTTAGACTGACTGAAGTCCGAGATGATGTTTCATAGTTCTGTCATAGTTCTGTCATACCATGACCGTGTTTCTGTCTTTATATCTAGTTACCTTGTTTTATCTTTCGGGTCTCTATTTCCTCCGTTCTTATATGTTACCTCTTTTCTGTTAGAGAAATTATTCACCACGACCCTTTTGACCAGTTTGTGAACATTTTCTTACTTTGATCTTGTGAAAGATTGTGGTGTGTGTTTTTATTTGAGTTTTACCTAATTTCTAGACTTACACTTTGGTCTTTGATATTTTGAGGATCTCCTCTTGTATCCGTTTTGTGAGAGGTGTTTTTAGTGTCGTCCTAGGAGATACTGGGTGGAGGGTCTTATGACCTTTATTTTCGTTTTTATTTGTTTACCTTAGATTAATTTTAATTTTCGAAGACGTGTTGTTTCATTTGATATTCTTTCTACTTTAAGATTGTACATATGACAGTACATTCTTAACTTAGTGGTCAGGTACAGACTGCATCCCACGTCGAACGAACCCCGACCACGTACCCCTACTGGGTCTCTCTACAACACCCCTCCCTCCACCCTCCCCCCAAGTACAAACCCTTGCGTACATTCTTAATTTCTAAAATTTTAAATTTTTTTTATTTTTTAATTTTTTTTTTTCTTTTCTGTCGGAAGCCTTACCCTCTTCTATTATCGTTTACTTCGTTGACTGTTTGTTGATTAGAGTTTTTATATGTTCGTTGAGGACGTCGAGTTAAGGTCTTTTTATTTGCTAGGTTAGTTTTTTACCCGGTTTCTTGATGTGTCTGTAAAGAGGTTTCTTCTGTATGTCTACCGATTGTTTGTGTACTTTTCTACGAGTTGTAGTGATTAATAGTCTCTTTACGTTTAGTTCTGGAAACAAGAAATAGTGTCTTATGACATAAATCTCGCCATAGACCGTCTCAACCAAAAGTTGTCTATAAAATTTCATTAGTATCTTTTGAAGGTTTTACTTGTTACGATAACTATCAAACCTGATCTCAAGGTCTCCACGTGAGAAACAGGTCTATGTGTCGGTCAAAGGACCTAGACCCAAGATACTGGACAGATGAAATGGTACGATTAGTCGTGATTAATTACGAATAACCAAAAGAACGGTGTTACGATACAAGTTTAAATGTTGTTCGTCGTATTTCGTACTATAAAGAGATTTCAACTCTTTATAAAGGTCACAAGATTCTTTTCTCATACACAGGACGACTGGTTTATTTTTCCTTATGACTGTTCAACTAGACCTAGTTAGTAGTGGAGTTCATTGTCTACGTTTTTCATACACATATTTTCTTCACGGTCGTCGGTCTTCTTAGGTTTACCGTGGGTTTTAAGGTGTACCCCTTCACTGTAGTCTCAATCTATTTTTCCAAATAACTAAAAATACTAAGGTTTCACAACAAAGGTCATCAAAGTTGTATCTTTAAATTTTTCACTTGTTTCTTACAGGTGTCAAAGACTACCTATAAATTTCCGTTCCAATTTCAGATATGCTTTTTCTATAACCGATTTATCAAATTCCTTTCGTCAGTAGAGTGTATTCCTTCTTGGTTTTTGTCTCCATGAATAAGTAAGTGGGACTCATACTTCCTATTTTCCCTTCCAATTGTTAGTGATTTTATAAAATTCAGATATTCTCATAGTTCGAGAAAGTATTGTAAATTATTAAATATTTTGGTTTATTAATAAAAGTAAAAGTTCAAATTATGAATTAGAAAATGTTCACTATAAAAATAAAGAGAAAATTTTCTACTTCCATCAGTGAAGTCGAGACTATATATTTCAAACCTGTAATGGTAAGGACAGGAATATTGTTCTTTTTCGATCAGTTATTATTATTATTATTATTATTATTGATAAGAACCCGGGTAGTCTCTCGATTTCAGTATCTTGTTTCTCGTTGGTACTTTGGACCTCTCTCTCTGTGTAGGTCTCTCTAGATTCTAGGTTCTAAACGAGTAAACCTGTCTTAGACGACCCATGGTGTTCGACTCGCTTTGTCACCTGTTCGTGAATTAATTACTCAAACTGCTTAAGAACCTTTGTCATATCTAGTCACACGTTAACACGTTTAGGACCCCGTTGTTAGTGTCGCCCCGACGTGTGAAAGTAATCAAATGGGAGTCCCTTTGGTCATCTAAGAGTGTCGGTCCTAGGTTCCTACTAGTAAGAACACCGGGACCGTCACCCTTTCCCTCCTCGGTCACACTTTTGGAGGGCCAAAAGGAGGGATCATTTCCGAATGAAAAGTCCCCTTTCTACAGTGGTCACCCGCTATGACCTTTGGGTGGGATGAATCCCATTTCTCTGAGGTCGGGAGAGATTGGACGATGTCAGAAGGATTGAGTTGATTCTCCTTTTTCGGTATTAGTCGTTACCTCTCTCTAATTTCATTTACCCAATCCTTATAACATCGATTCTCTCCTCACTACCCTTCCCCCATCGTTTCGATCTGAGGATACCACCACCAAATCAACGGTTCAGTATCGACCGAGAAACACTGGGGTTCATGATATTGGACGGTCCAAGGAGACAGGTACCCTAAGAGGTCCGTTCGTATGACCTCACCCAACGGTAAAAGAAGAGGTCCCCTAGAAGGACTCCCTCTAGTTTGGGCCCAGAGGACGTAACGTTCGTCCAAGAAATAGTTGACTCGATACTCTCTTCGGTGTCTTTGTCAATACTTCCGATTTAAGGACTTTTGTAAGGAGAGTTCTCTAACACTAAATTAGTCTCTTAATATCTTTTGAGGAGGAGGGGTGTGAAGTGATGGTGTAATTGTCACTGTACAAGTTTACTACAATTAACTAGAGATTTTATCATCGTCAAGATGAAAATTATTGGATTCCTGATTTAATATTATAATTTAATTTTACTGTTACAAATATAATTATTCTTTTTTTCCCTTCTCCGTCTCCCTCGTCCTTCTTCTACTTCTACTGTTTCTTCTTCTGTCATTTATATATTTGATTTTAATAGTTCGTTTCTTTTATATAAGTATCGTCGATTTCCAGAGTAAAGACATTGAACGGTATTTCTGTACCAAATATAAATAGAAAAGTAAGAAGATCATGAGTATACGGGAGACAGTCTTGAAGACAACCAGTCATAGAAATGGAGACATCACTATGCATATATGGCAATAATGTCCTACAAAACTTATGAGTCATCAAAACGACAAAATACGTTTAAAATTATAAACTATATCTTCATGGGACGTAAAGTTTAGAATAGAAAGGAAGATGTTGTAAAGTTCACCACTCCTCCTCTATGTGTAAGTTAATCAACCTTAAAAATTAAAATTTTTTTAACGAAAAAATAAAAAACACAAGAATAGAACAAGATATCAATGTTTAAATTCGAATTTCTTTCGTTTTTGTGAAATTTTTTGATTAATTATTGTTTACTATAGTTTCCTTTTTATTAGGTCATCTTTAGGAAGGAGATAGATTAGTTTGTGTCGTTGGAGAAGAGAATATAACTAACTTTACGATGAACGAATGTATTTGACTTTCGAAAAACGTGTAAAAAATGAATATAAGGTCTTTTGACTCGTATTTTAACGACTGTATTAGAAAAATAAAAACAAAAAGAAGGAAATTTGTACGAAAATACACTGTCCAGTTCTGATACCCAATATCTTGTTTTAAGGTTTCTTTAAATTTTTTTTACTTGATATACGTTAAAGTCACCGGAGATTTCCGAAAAGTCTTAATTCTAGTTGGGGGTTTAGGGTAGACATGAATAATGGAGGTAGTGGCTAACAATCTTGTTCGAGTGTTAGAAAAAAGAGAAGAAAGACGGGATCTCTCTAACGATAGTGACGTGAAAGATCAGGGAAAGAGTATCGTAATACTGAAACTCCAGGTTTTTCCTCTACTAAATGTGGTAAGTTGTAGGATCTCTTAGTGTTGTTCGAAAAGACAACCTTGGTCAGAGTGTTTTGTTTACAGGTAGAACACAAGATGACCAGTAAGGATGAGATACGTCGTTAGTTAACGGTATTTTTTCGCATTGTAGAGGTTTCTCACTGGTATCGTTGTACGTCCCCTTTCGTTTCGTTTTATGTGGGTTCCCGTTTTTAATTGATGTATTTAAAAAACTGGAATGTAAAAGATTTACGGACCACTCCACGGAACATTTTATATAACCAAATTGTTATCAACAACTATTCTTAACTCAACTTTATGACATGTCAAGTCAAGTCAAGTCAGTGAGTCAACATAGGCTAAGAAACACTGGGGTACTTAACGTCGTGCGGTCCGGAGGGACAGGTAGTGGTAGAGGGCCTCAAGTGCGTCTGAGTGCAGGTAACTCAGTCACTACGGTAGGTCGGTAGAGTAGGACCCAGCAGAGAAGAGGAGGACGGGGATTAGAGAAGGTCGTAGTCTCAGAAAAGGTTACTCAGTTGAGAAGCGTACTCCACCGGTTTCATGACCTCGAAGTCGAAATCGTAGTAAGGAAGGTTTCTTTAGGGTCCCGACTAGAGGAAGTCTTACCTGACCAACCTAGAGGAACGTCAGGTTCCTTGAGAGTTCTCAGAAGAGGTTGTGGTGTCAAGTTTGCGTAGTGAAGAAGCCGTGAACGGGAAGAAGTGTCAGGTTGAGAGTGTAGGTATGTACTGATGACCTTTTTTGTATCGGAACTGATCTGGCTGGAATCAACCGTTTCATTACAGAGACGAAAACTTATACGATAGATCCAACCAGTATTGAAAAGAAGGTTCCTCATTCGCAGAAAATTAAAGTACGGACGTCAGTGGTAGACGTCACTAAAACCTCGGGTTTTTTATTTCAGACGGTGACAAAGGTGTAGATAAACGGTACTTCACTACCCTGGTCTACGGTACTAGAACCAAAAGACTTACGACTCGAAATTCGGTTGAAAAAGCGAGAGGAGAAAGTGAAAGTAGTTCTCCAAAAAATCGAGGAGAAGTGAAAGACAGTATTCCCACCACAGTAGACGTATAGACTCCAATAACTCTAAAGAGGGCTGTTAGAACTAAGGTCGAACACAAAGAAGGTCAGGTCGCAAAGAGTATTACATGAGACGTATATTCAATTTATTCGTCCCACTGTTATATGTCGGAACTGTATGAGGAAAAGGATAAACCTTGGTCAGACAACAAGGTATAGGTCAAGATTGACAACGAAGGACTGGACGTATGTCTACAGAGTTCTTCGTCCAATCCACCAGACCATATGGGTAGAGAAAGTCTTAAAAGGTGTCAAATTACACTAGGTGGGTCAGTTTCCGAAACCGTATCAGTTATTTCGTCTTTATCTACAGAAAGACCTTGAGAGAACGAAAAAGTTACTAGGTCGTCTACAACCGTGAAACTAGAGACCAAGGAGACGCAAACTTGTAGTTCCTTAAGTGCCAAGTACATAACGATCTCTGACCGAACCTCTTAAAACTCGTAATGAAATGATCGTACACTTTACTCACGTTAACACGACATCAAACTCGTAAGAAAACGTAACGGAAAGAAACCTTAACCTTACTTTTGACTGGAAAAGGTCAGGACACCGGTGACGACTCTAAAGGTTTGAACGACCGTATAACTCACGTCGTGAAAGTGTCTTTGTAGAAAGTCCTAAACTTTCTCGAGTTGACCTTAAGGTAGTGGAGGTGATCGAAACAAACATCACTACGAAAGATTCCGGGTGAACTGAAGTGTAAGGTTCTACAGACCGAGATCCAATCACTAGTGTAGTAGTACTGATAGACCCAGTACTTCTAGAAAAAACATGTCAAGAAGGCACATAAGAATGGGGGAGAAGAATTATAGGAGACGAGACAATCAAGGTCTGTTAAAAACAGGAAATAGCTCGGGTAGAAACGTACTTTACAGGGGAACCATAGAGATTAAGAGAACTTCTCCAGAGATCAGAAAGGGTAAGATAACAAAAGTGGATAAAGAAACGTAACTAGAGACTTCTTCCGAAAGAATAGAGAAGAACGATAAGAAACCCTGAGACGTAAGTCTACGAAATAGAAAGGAAAAGAGGAAACGAAAAACGGAGAGAAGAAAAGTGTCGATCAACATTCCGGAGGGGTCTGTCGGTAAAACGAAAAAACGTAAAGGAAAGGTACCCCTACCAGAACTAGGGACAGAGGACATATTACAGTACTTGGAGTAAGGTATCAAGTAGTCCGTGAGATAGATAGTCTAGTTCTGGGAATTTAGATAAAGATTGAAGGTGTCATATTAGTATTCCCTAAACTAAATCCAATATGGACTTACCAGATTGCCAAAAGGGATAAAAGAAGTTGAATTCAGACTTAAACCGTTATTCCTCAAGTACTAGACTCGGTGTCAGTCGAGGGTCAGAACAAAAACAACTGACATATCTCGAAGAGGTAAAAACCGACGTTTATTATGTTAGTTAGAAAAAAGATTATTAGATAAAGAAAATATTCGTCACCCATTCCTCCTTCCTTTTCAACTTGTTATTTTAGTACATTAAGAAACTATCAGTGTGAATTTAAGTGTATTAAGTTAGAGAAGTTTAATACCGACACAAAGTTGTATGAGACATAAAACGTATAAACTATACAGTATATTTTTCTAAATATTTTTTACACATGGAAAATAGATCCCGACTTAAAAGTTTTAATGAAGTTTATTTTTCATATGGATCACTATAGTCGAATTCAGGTACTACTTCTTTTGTAAGTCCGTAAGTATTTGTCAAACTAAAAAACTTACTTTCAACTATTAGTATATACCTCACTTATAAGTATATAAAGAGTATTTTGGAAATCTACTATTGTCGACACTCAACTAACGGGATTCTTATTCTTCCCACTTTCCTCAATTCCTTTGTGTAATTAATGAAAAAAATTAAAAATAAAAGAATCTATTAGACTTACTTCTGGGAGAAAGTTCTTTAAATGAGATTAATCACCCTTTTTACATGTATAATGACTACATAGTTCTCTCGGTGAAGAAAACAAAAAAGAATTCCTTTATAAACTATTTTAATACCTCTACATGAGTACTATATAGAGTCGTGATGGTTACAATACGGAAAGATTGATCCACGAAAGAAATTAAAGATCCTTATTTATAACTGGGCAGACGAAAAACTTAGAAGGTATTTGTAAGTTTTTTCCACTAGAAAAAATTTCCCAGAAAATTTAATTCTAACAAGTGTTGAAATTTATCATTAGTAATAACGAAAAGTGTTTTTTTTTAAGACCAAGTGGAAGACTCGGCTATCATCTTAACTTGAAATGACAAGAGTCACATTATCTTGTTTTCACTAAGTACAGTGACGACTCATCCGTGAAATTCTTACGTACGTACCTATACACCAAAATTTGAAAGGAAAGGACTCTACGTCAGAGAACAATGGACCTAGACAAGTACCATGTCAACTGGGAACTCGTTGTACCCAAACTTGACATGTTCAGGTGACTATAGATTAAAAAAAAAGGTCACCATTAATAATGTTATGTTGTGTTAGAAACCAACCAACTTAGATACCCCAACCCTGGACCCTAAATTCCTTTTCGTCTATACCTCCCGACTGATATTTAATATGAATTTAAGAATTGTTGTTTCCCCTATCACGGAGATTGGAGATTCAATAAGTTTCTAATTGACATATCTGTCATCTTGAATGACGGTGAATAAAACTCTTGTATTTAATTCTCCTTTATGTAAAACTAACATAATTCGTTGTTTTTAAGTCTCCGAAATATAAAGGTTTTATATCGGATTAGATAAAGTTGTCCGTATACATTTTTAGGTTAAACGAACAAAAGAAACCTTTTACAACTTCATTTTTCCGTCAACTGGTAAAAGACGTGGTATACAAAACGTAAAACCAATTTTTACTTCCCTGTCCTTCAACTTTATTCTACTTTCTACCCTCTCTATAACCTCGGTTATATCTTCGTATAAGTTATATAAGACATTGTAGACACAAGATCAATCATTCTCGACTACACTAGATGACACTAACACTACTGATCTTTTCGGACTGTTTTGTAAGTCAGTAGTTAAGATTGGGGGAAGGAGGGGAAGGAAAAAAGAAGATACCGACAAAGGTGACACGTACGAAAAACTTGTACAAATTTAGAAAGGTAGAATTACTGTCACTATTAAACTAGGTCTTCGTGAAACATTATATGTAGAGTCCAGAGGTTTGTTTTCTGTCACAACTATTCCAATGATCTGTACCTCTTACGTTACAGAAGAGTCCTGTTTACTGAGTACAAAGAAAACCTACGAATATGGTCGAAGGTAAGAGGACGTCCCTTTCTTTCCCTCTTAAACTATCTAATATTTATATAATTTCGTTATGGGTCATCCTCTTATTTTCAGTTTAACCTTTCTTCAGAAACGACTTCGACTTAGGTCGTATCTAAACTATCTAAATGTTTTACCCCTTGATCGTTATTTTATTGGTTTCCTAAGATTTCTTAAAATGTATACCATTAGAGAAATAACGTCGTCCTAAGGTGGGTGTAGGGAGTAAAAGAGGGACAACCTAAAGACAAAGAGTTTAGACGGTGACGACTTTCCTGTGTCGTTATCGACAAGAACATATCTAAAAGGTGGAGGGTTTAAATTAGTAACGGTAAACAAATGTCACACGGATCATTCATATAAATGAAAGATTAAGAAAGGGAATTCTATAACAAGAATCTAAAATCGAGTGACTCATTTACAATTCAATAACTAACTTTATTTGCGATTCGTTATGATAAAATTCGACTTTTCGTCACTTAATATTTCCAGTTTTCTCGTCAGAGAAAACACAATTTTGACATCAACTTACGGACAGAATTGTGAAATTTTGGGACATGAAAAGTGTTCCTGAATTTAAAAAAATTCAAAATTATTATTTAATAGAAATCCTACTACAACTTTTACTATTACTACAATGATTATACATGGAGTCAAAAACTATTATTATTCACTGATCTCAACAATTAAGAAGGGTGGACAAAGAGATGAATAGATAAACGAGAAACATAAAGTGAATCTCCAAAAGAAGAAATAAATTATGACAGACACCGTCTAGTTGAAGGTTTCACTGGGAGTACTGGGAGGGAGGAGTACAAGTACAGGAACATACTAAGGGATTGGAACCTACACTACCCTAGGTACTGAACGAAGAGTGGTTGTCTCATACCGTTTCTACTGTTCTATATACACTACCACACTAACTAATTATAATACATTCTGACGTTACGGGTGAAATGTCCTTAGAGAGAGGGAACGACCGAAACTCCCTATACAACTCCCACGAGTGTAAGGTTCCTTAACACCCGTCAAAGATCCTCGATCCTTATGAGAGGTCAGTCGTCGGTAATTCTTTCATTTTTGGAGTCGGAATTTTGGTGTTCTTCGAAATAAGACAGTTCCCAGAGTCCGTGAGAAGGGACCGAGAGGGAGTAATTCCGTAGTCTACTCTGACATCAGGACCGGTCATGGAATTTAACGTCGGAACACTTAAGATTTCTGAGAGGGGGTCTTTTCATTATTTATTTGTATTTCTTCTGGGTCTGTTCGATACGAGTCTAAGGACTGAGTGACTTTGTCACTTTATCATTTACACAAAAACACATTTCAGTGATTTAAACACCATTAACAGTAAGTCGTCTTTATCTATTGATTAACAATGTAAGGTTAAAGAAAGGAACAACAGAGTAGACTTTTCTGGTATAAACTTAAAAGTAACTAACTAAATGAAACACAAACCCATACGACCCAGGACTAACGACGTGTCCGAAAAGGGACCAACTCCGTGTCCCAGAAGATTGACACACCGAAGAGAACGTGTCCCGTGTTCAAGACCTCACGTGTCGGAAGTCATCAACACCAAGGACCCGGGATCTCGTGCGCCCGAGGTATCAACACTGGGTATCCGAATTAACGAGGCACCTTACATCCTAGAAGTGTCTGGTCTCTAGTTTGGGCACAGAGGACGTAACCGTTCGTCTCAGAAGTAGTGACTCGGAGGTCCCTTCGGGACTTTTCTGGTCTAAACTTACGATTGTGAACTTACGGAACTTCAAAACACAATTTATTCCTTAATTGAAACGGAAACGAGAATCTACTGTAAACTGCATGCAATAAAATCACAAACAAATAAACATAACCAAAAGTACAAGTGTATAATAAAATAAATTAGATATTTTGTCCCTAAGATCGTATATAAAACGACTCACGTCACTCTATACATATAGATTGTAACGGACCGTTGGTTATTTACCGTTACACAAAGACATATAATTATACTGAAGGAACTCCTACACCTGAAGACCATATAGGTTGAAATATAAGAGTCGAGCACCGTGTAAAATCTATCAGTTTCACATGACGACTACGATGACGATTCGGTGAAGTCAGTCCAGGCTGAGACACACTAGGGTATCTACTGTCGGGTGGTCCAAGGGGGTAGGGACCCTAAGAAGTCCGTTCTTGTGACCTCATCCAACGGTGAACGAAGAGGTTATGTACCTTCACTTCAGCGAGCACAGGTTGAGAAGTGTCGGGGTACCTGACGTCGGATGGTCGGAGGAGACAGGTACCCTAAAAGGTCCGTTCTCATGACCTCACCCCACGGTAACGAAAGAGGCGTTTCACATGATAAATTACTCTTATATAAGGAGATCGAGAGTAACCAATTATAAACCATTCAAAAATTTTACACCAATCTAAAAAAAAAAAAATCAAAAAAAAAAAAAAATCAAAAAAAAAAAAAAAAATCTAAAAAAAAAAGGGTTTCTAAAAGTGTTGAAAGGATCTGTACTTAGAAAATTGGTATTTATACCTGTGTGTAACCTCCCTCCCCTCTAAACGTTTTACGTAACATTTGAGGTATAGAAACCAATATGATATTTATATAAAGTAATTATAAATATAGTTTAATTTGTTTTGGTGTCTGCTGAAATATAACATACGATTCTTTGAAAGGAGTATAACGATATGTGTAATTACTTCTCATTTTATGAATTGGTAGAAACTCAAAAACGTTCAAACTTGGTCTTGTTTTATGTAGTCACCTTTCCTCCACCCATTTTCGTCTTACGAAAGGTTTGAACAAAGAAAGACAATGAAAGAACTGATTTAAGTAAAGTAGATAATTTAATGGATCCGTGGTTTATACTTATGTAAAATCAATCTCCAATAAAACCTTAAACGTCGAAAATGAACACCCTTTTGTAATCCCTTTTATAATTTTTATCTTATTCTCTGACTATTCCTAATTTATCATTCTTAACGTTATATGGTTCATACGTTTTGAACATCTCCGAGGTTGATGTTATACTTACTGATAGGTTCAATATTTTATTTTAATTTTCACTACAACAATGGTAATAATTTATATAATAGTCATTGTACTGAATCTTCACATAAAATCCAGAGATCAATCGTTAGATCAAAGGTTACAGATCTTTGTAATGATAAAAATTACTTGTTCTGAAATTATTTATGTCACTACTGTGATATGAAATTGTCCACCAAACCCTATCGTTTGAACTCACTCCGTCATCGAATAGAGATGACAACAAAAAGAATCAACTAAGAAAAATTTTTACTCGTTGTCATAAACATCGGTAAAACTAGTGGAGAAAAGAAAAGGAAGTTACGTTAGTAGTTTATCTAAAACACATGACAGTAAGGTCAAAATAATCCGAGTAAAACACACTGAGAATGAAAAACCGAGTTTAAGAAAATAACTTTAGTCGTCGAAATAGTAAAGTGAAGTGAGTTCTTCTCTTTTTGGTAGTAAAATGTCTCAACCGCCGAAAAAACGAAGTCTCTAAGACATTAAATCAACCGATGAGATTATCCTAATATAAAGTACATATGACTTATGTGGGAAATACGAACACAACGAGGAATCTCTTGAGTGTCTGTTTTATTTCGTCAAATAACGTATTCTCTATCATTAACGTAACTGGTAATTGGAGTTATTGAACGTTTCAGACATTTCTTCGAATATTTTGTGAAACATCAGTTTAAATTTCACCATGTTCTACAAACAAGTTTAGTTTCGTGACTATTTATTTCCTTAAGAGAGAGGGTCACTCGTCTGGATAGTAAACTTTGTATTCACATAAAACATCCAAAAATGTCCTTAAAACTGATCAAAAAGATTTCTTAAAGTCGAATGTATGAATGAACGTCACATACACTTTTTATAAATAAGGGTCCCGTGTCATAACATAGTCTAAAAGTCTCAAGATTAATTATTACTTTTATTTAAAATGTATTTATCATTTAATGGAGACAATTCAAAATTCCGTTGATGTAATTTTTATGTGTTTACATACGTAAGAAATATATTGACCTTTTAGTCTATTAATAGTGGTTTATTTATATAGTAAATATGAATAAGTCGTATTTCATTCTTTGGTAAATTTGATGTGAAAAGAAATCTAATTATTACAGATAAATTAAAGATGAAATGTTCGTTTCTGTGTATAATACAAGGTTAACAAAATATACTTTTTTATAAATTTTAATATATAAAAAATTTTAATGTACGAAAAGACTCATATCATACATAACTATGATTGTCGTAAATGAAAATCTCGATACAATCTTATCGAAATTATGTCTTGAATTTATTCTGAAATTTATGACTAATTATTTTATTTGGTAATCCTCTTCGTCTAAATTATCCTTCAATTAAACAATCACCTCTGCACAACCGGTTTTCTTTTACTTTTGGTGTATGAAAGTTTACACGTAATATATCATAGTAATATAAAATCAAATATTTAATCAAATACGGGGGTATTTATCTTTGAATCATTGAACTCTCGAAAGATTTGTCGTAAGACTAATCGAAACCAATCTTCAGTGTCTTAGTAAGTATATTATCTTTGAAATATGGTAAGAAAAATCTTCTTTTAAAACTTCAACCATTATTCTATGTTTCCATGTCTTCCCATATATTCATTTAGTTATAACATATATAATAAGATTACATATTAACAGTTTAGAATTACAGGAGTCTTTACACTAATTTTATACTGTATATTGTTTCTCCCTCGTTCTTTGGTTTTACTTTTGTATTACATATCGGTGGAAATCCTATGAAAAATTTTCTTTGAACTAAAAATTTTCGACGACACTTCTTTTTTTACGGAACCAAAAATTTCCGACGAAACACTTATTTTCTGTTCTGAAACTTTGGTTCTTTCCAAAATTCAGTTTTAAACCTTGAGTTGTATTTCAATTAAACAAGTTTCCAGAGAGATAGTAACTACTTACTCACATGGTATTCTAGAGGAGTTGAACTTTCTTCTACTGTTCTTTTGACAGACAAGGTCCGAATGGTCATTTACCCATTTTTCTTTCAAGGAAACTCTATATTAGGAGGAAATACACTGAAACTTCCAAAGTACTTATGAGAGTCATAACATTTTCCTTTAGGGTTCGTTTTCTTTATTAAGTTGTATAAAAGTATAGGTAACTTTTCATTCGAGATGTTAATGGTCTAAAAAACTACAACGCCAATGACTATAAATAACTATGTAGGGATGTTATCTTTTGTAAGAGACGGTGTACCTTCTACGAGTTATTCATAAACTACTTATTTACTTACTTAAATCAGGATTCAATTCTTCTGTTCGTGACCTTTTGACTTACATAAAAACTTTCTTGTGTTCGAAATTTTTAGAAAATAAGAGTGTCTCCTTCGTAGTTGTGAAGATAAAAATTCAGGTTTAAATAAAATTTACATTTATTTTAACGGTCATAAGTCCTAATTTTGTAGACTATTGTCTCAATAATCTATTATTTTAGACGTACTAACTTTACAAATTTTAATACTTTCAATTTAAGTTTTATATTCTTTCTTTATTCGTTTTCTTTTAATCTTTTATAGAAGATCTTTGTTTGTTTTTATTAAGAGTATTAATTTTGACCTTTTTATAGTACCTTACCAGTAAAACTTTTTATGACGAGTCTGTTCCTCCGTTCGAACTATCTTCTGATTTTTGAATTGTTATCCTTCCGTAACATCTAAATTGTTCAGTCGCTTTTCATTTTAAAGCGAAGTTCGTCTGTACATTGAACGAATGTTGAGTAATAAGGGTAAAAATGTTCTTTTTCGTCTTTATAACTTTTAACTAATGAAAATAACCTACGTGGTAAGATATCCTCAGAATCACTTTTATTGGTGGGACTTTAGAGATCTTCCTTCCCTTTAACTCAGTACCACCTCTGACGAATTCATGCTTTCTTTGGTTACCTCGTTATTTTGATCCTTCCTTCTATCCTTGATCTATCCTTCGATTTACCATTGAACTGTCTGGAAACCTCCGACGCATACGTGATCGTACTCTGACCCCTGAGGACTTCGAAATTAAAAACGACACCCCTTCTGTTTCCAAAAAGGTAAAATGGAGGTCCTTAGAATGGTATCACAGTACTACTCGTATTTCGTTTCTAAAGGAGAATTGTCCTTTGCCCCTTCTCATTGGTGATCCTTTATATGGGTTTGTAGAGGTTTTCTTTTGAATCATAAGTCCCAATTTCTAAAGTCTTTCAGTTGAGGACAGATCCCCTCCTATTAAAGAGGGTGAGGACTGGAGAGATCTGAAAGATACCGTGAATTACAACCCGTTCCACCTTGATATTTTGGGAACACTTTTAGTATCGGGTCCTTGTGTTCGGGTGATTTTATATTCTAAGTGAGTCTTCTAATTTACGAACGGAAGGGTGTACCAAATGGTGGTGAGATTATACCGAGGTCATTGTTTTTACTTAATGTCGACTTTCGAAGTTCTGTGTTTGAGACTCCTTCTTCTGGTTGTACAGTTGACCTCTCTATTCTTGTAATAGGAGCTTTTAACGTATGGATACCAAGAAGTCAAGTCAGTAAGTCGACACAGACTGAGAAACGTTGGGGTGCCTGACGTCGTGTGGTCCGAAGGGACAGGTAATGGTTGAGAGTCTCAAATGAGTTTGAGTACAGGTACCTCAGCCACTACGGTAGGTTTGTAGAGTAGCAGACAGCAGGGGAAGAGGAGGAGGAGTCGATGTCGTTTGTAATTTACATTAGGTTAAGGATCAGTCTAATGGTGTTTAGTAGTGGATGAACTTTGTCTTCAAATAAGAAAGTGTCAAGTCCTCCGGTCTACAAGTTTTAGTCCCAAACCCTTATAGCTAAGGAAAAACCTTTGAACCTCCTTCTTTGGTAAAGTACGGAGAGAGAATCCAAGACGGGTCTTTAGGAACCACAAGGAATCTGACATCCGTACACGGAACTTAGAAACGGAGTTAGAGATGTACCAGAATAAGAGACACATAGGTACACACAGAAAAAGAGAGTGAATGTTCACACAAAAATAACAAATGGTCATCTATATGATTATTTATGACGTTTATTACATTTCCAGTTATAATTTATAAACATAAGTATGTGTTTAGTACCTAATATCCTACCCCTTTTATATCAATAATCTGATGATATAAGTAGTGTATACCTGTCTCTCACAGGGAAAGAATAAGTTTGACTTTCAGTACTTCGAGGATATCTTTCTGTAGATACTAAGTTTAGTCAGGTAAATAGAATAACAGTTTAAGAAATCTAAATCAAATTTGATAAAGATTATATATCCTTTCCTGACTGAAACCATTAATCTATTTAAAAGGAATTCTAACTTCTTTTATTTGTCGTTGAAGGTAAAATAATTTTGTTAAAACATGTTTAACATTCGAAACATTATTGTATTCAAATATAAAATGAAGATGACTTTAATTAGAAAACCCCATGGATATAAATTTCGAACCCTATTTAAAGAAATTGTGTGTATGGTTTAAAATTTGGTCATGTTTAATTCTCTGTATGTCAAAATTGGATAAACAAACTCATCATCATTGAGTCACAACTACTTTCGTAAAAAATACTAATACATGTGTATATATTGTAGACCGAACATGGATAATCACACTGACACTTGTGAAACTCTCCTCTACGTGACCAGTAATTGTAAAATTCCTGACAATTCAGATTGTTATGATTAACTCTTAAAAGGATTTTGTTTAACAATCTTTTACGAATAAAAGATGAGATCAAACCTCTATTTCTATAAAGAAAGTGAGTAAAAATTAATTATAAAGAAAAGAAGTTTTTTATATTGTTTTTCCCTTTTACACAATACATGGGGATTTTAAGATTCCACCCTATATAAACATATCGGTTGTACCATACGTTACGATACGATTCATCGAAGTCAGTACACGTTGAGACACTTGACATCGGGTGGTCCGAGGAGACAGGTACCCTAAGAGATCCGTTCTTACGACCTCAACGAACGGTACGGGAGGAGGTCCCGTAGAGGGATTGGTCCCTAGTTTGGGTCCAGAGAATACAAAGGACGTAACTTTCCGTCCAAGAAATGGTGAGCTCGGTGGTCCCTTCGGGTATTGTATATATATATTGTATATTTATATAAAAATATATAATATTTATATATATAGATTAAATATTCATACAAACCATATACAAAATTTCAGATAGTACCTATACCGAAAGAGTTCTTTTGGAAGAAGACTTCGAATTTAATTTAACGAATATTAAATTAAATTTAAGTTAAAATATATGTAATAACCAAAATATATATTTCGGTTATTTTTTCGTTTTGTTCTAAGTTCACTAAAAAAAATCTTTAATTATATTGACAGTGTAAAACGATTTCATTTCGAGTATAAAATAACCACCATCTTACACAAATAATCTTTTTGTTTATCTTTATTTTGAAGGTTGAGGTACATGTAGTTGTACGTCTCGGGAATCGGTAGAAAAATAAGAAAAAATAGTTAATAAAATAGTCAATAATCGTGGCTTTTTAAATACGAAATCTTAACACCACGACCTCTTCTGAGAACCATTAGGGAAGATGACTTTCCTCTAGTTTGGTCAGTTATTATTTCCTTTAGTTAAGACTTATAAGTAACCTTCGTGACTACGACATCGACTTCGAGGTCATGAAACCGGTGGACTAACTTGTCGTCTTAGTAACTTTTTCTGGGACTACGACCCGTTCTGACTTCCGTTTTCCTCTTCTCCCACCTTCTCTACTCTACTCATCTATCGTAGTGACTGATACCTGTACTTAAACTCGTTTGACGTCCTCTACCTTCTGTCTCCTCGGACCGTATGATGTCAAGTTCCCCGGTGTTTGTCAGCCTGTGTCGAATCGTTGACTTGTTATTGTTGTTAGTGGTAATTTACAATAGTATGTATTAGAAGGGAATAAACAACGTGATTAATGGAAAGTCGTTTCATTAAAACGACAAAATATATAATAATTTTTATAATTAGTCACGACAGTCTAAAGACCTGGAATTATAATTTTTACTCTAGTACAGGTGACGATACTTAGAAAAGAGGACATTTGGATAAAGGAAATTTGTGTCTAATAGGTTTAAGTAGGTCACAGGATTAAAGTACATTTATAGTTTTACGATAATGTAAAGATCCTTGGTAAAAATTCAAAATAAAAGAAAATTCTAGGAAGTATATATTTTCGAGGTGTCAGAGATAATGTCTTAATTTGAGTATTTCTTTCCATGCCTTGATAAATGGTCCAGAGACATATAAATAGTGTAGGGATGACATTCGGTGACTCGAATGGAACACCGAGTCTGTCACTTCTCGGGTGGACGTGACGCCCTCTGGTCCCAAACTAAGGACCCGGGTCGTCTAGAAGACCTCTTCCCGTACCGTTGAGTGAGTGCGGAAGAACGGAACCTTTATGGTACCTGTCTCCTCGGACCGTCCGATGTTAGGAACCCAACCGTTTCTCGGCCCGTGCTGTCTTTGGTTGTGAAAGAAAGTAAAAAGGTGACGCCCGTAATAATATAATACTAGTAGATATATAAAAATTATTAAGAAAAAAGACTGAACTAAAATTTTACCGTATACAACAAGTCAGGTTACGTGACTACAACGGATTAAATTTATAATCAATTATTAAGTTCTTATATCTTCAATCTATTCGTAATATTGTACAGGTATAATTTAAAGACACGATACTAAATTATACTTGTAATTATCTGAAATCTTTTTGTTTTAAAACATATACAAACTGATTAACTTCTTTTGTTATGTTCTACAGTAGATTTGAGAGACGTCATAATTTTTACTTCACTCTATACGATACGTCACCCGAATCTCGTCCTTTCTAAAACGTTAAAGTGGGTGTCACCCCCTATATATATATATATATATATATATGATATATTATGTATAGACGTATAAATAAATAAATAATAAAATAATTTAAAAATAAAAATGAAACAAAATGAAATGTTATGACATAACCAAAACGGTATGTAACTGTACTTAGGTGGTGCCCATTATATATAAATGTATTCTTACAGACGTGCGTACACATATTAGTAAATTTATACAAATATGTATACTTATACCCATATATTGTGTATCTGTCATTCCTAATTTAAAAACATTAGTGTGTAGTCTGACTTTTTTAGAATTTCGATTAAAAATTACATAATTCTAAAGTTTTTTAAGATAAGTTTTAGTCATAGATAAGATAATGATCTTATCAGTATATTTTAAAATTCAAATATATTTTAATATGAGATCGACGCTCACAACAACGTATACCACCTTATCAAAGTCATTTTCAGTATATAAATTGAGTTCATTCCCGTAATTATAAAAGAAGTTTGTGGTTCAACACAGTGTGTATTTATGTAAATATGTCTGTTTATGTTCAACGGTGGATGTCTCTTACCAGTAAAATTCATAAAGTTATTCCAATATATACACCAGACCCGAACAAATCCGTGGGAATAATTTTTTACCTCCGTTATATTTCTTCTACTTAGAAACTAACACCGAACAAAGATTACCTTCTGTTAAATACAAATTTAACACTTTACTATAGATAAGACCAATATTAAAATTTTGAAAATTTTTAATGAATTCTGATTTCACTTTTTGTTTGTTTGTTTGTTTGTTAGACAAACCATTCCGGTTGTCGACATAGTTAAACTATTCGTGGTTTTTTCTCTTTAGTGTTGTGTCCGTAGAATGACAAAAACGGAATTATGAGGTTCACCTCTTTAAGTAAAACACCGTTATCCGTCACGTCTTTTGAATGAGTCAAAGAGACGGTTATACTGTTAAACGTATTGTAATGGGTGTTACGAAGTGTAACACTAAAACGAAACCTTTGTCAAAATTAACTCAGAACGACTCGACGTAATTACACAGACAAATTTAACTTGTTTGGATTAATAGAGTGTACTTTCAATACGGTGGAGACCACACCGTTTCGACTACGTCAATTTCAGTCGGTCTACATAATTAACTCATAACATTTGTGAGTCACATAGACCATTTCTTGGCAAGTAATGTGTAATCATGACCTGTTAAACATTGTATAGGTGTGGTTGATATTATGTGGACAGGTTACGTTATAATAGGAACCTTATTTTAGGTATTTGTGATCTTACACTTCTTGTGGTACAGAATCTTTATTTACGAACACATCTAAATTCTAAAGGATAGAGTGTGTAAAATCAAGGTATGAAACTTTTGACTTAAAAGACTTCGTAATCAGAAATGAAGAAGTATAAGAAATTTTTTAGTTTAGTCTTCTTTGATACTAAAACATAAAGACGAGGTGCCCATTCCTAGAATTTTCAATGGTGAGATAGGATTGTTCCTTTTTCAATTTGACTACTTTTAGTTGTTGAAAATATCCTAAATAATTTTGGAACCTGTTGACGACGGGCTTCCAAACTTTTCATCTGTATTCTTATGTTCTTCATTTAAATGTCTTCGTCTCTGAGTTGTAACCCTTAGTAACATCCTTGTTCACGGTCCTATCTCCTTTTAGACTTGACATCAGTTAGTTAACGACCTCCACGTTATACCTATTTATACTCAATTTATGAGGTCTCTGTGGGTTAGACCCTCCACTACCACCACCAAATCAACGATTGAACACAGACTGAGAACGTTGAGGTATCCAACCTCGGACTGTCCGAGGAGACAGGAACTCTAAAAGGTCCGTTCTTATGACCTCACCCAACGATAAAGGAAGAGGTCCTCTAGAAGGGGTTGTTAAAAGACTACAAATTGAGTTCCTCTAGTTGGTACGGGAGTGTCATTCAATAGACTCTTATTAAGGGAAGACGGACCCATTCCACTCCTATCTCTCCTCAGGAAAACTGTACATGGTAAGGTGAGATAAGAACAATCGTTCTCTACAGGAGTCCTCCTTTAACAATTGATCATAAAACGAAAACCCCAGAATAGTCTCGGATTATGTGGACCTTCTTCTCTAGATAAGTTGAGGTCGATAGAGATTAGTAGTATGGGGTAGATTTTCTTCTCCTTTTTATCCCATTGTGGATATTTCAAGTGTCAGGTCTACCGTCCGAATCATTTTTCCGGCTTTGGATTAGTATCCCTATATCTTGTTAAGAAAAGGGAGTTATGGAGTGAGACTGTAATGATTTCTAGACAATGTGAAGGAAAATGAACTATCTAGTACAATTTAAAAGTTCTCTTTACAACGTTTCGTATGGACTCAGGGTTTTGGTGTTAAACTTCTCTGTCGTGTTTGTAGACTCGGTCTGTACTGTCTCTACAACTTTGATCCCACCTTTAAATTCTGTTGATAATAATTATACGATTCTTGAGATTCGTCATTTCATTTGTCGTATGTTATTCTTTATTGTTACATTCGGTTCTCTACTTGCAGGATGTTGTCTGGGTTTCTATTTACGATCTCTATTCTTTGTGATGTTATTTTGACGTCTTACAGGAATTACACGAATAATCATCTGACTAGTGTCACTTACTTTCTTTGAGACTCGAATTTCTATAGAGTTAACCTTGAAGGTCTTGACTTTTTTCCACTTGTTTCCTATCGTTATTTTTGTCTGTCGGACACTTTATTGATATTTTATACATGTGTGATATCCTTATGTTCCTCTTCTTTTTCTTTTTTTTTTTTCTTCCTTATAAATTTTATATCCTTATTTCAAGAGGGTTTGACTACAGTCTGTTGTTTGACGTTCAGATCCTTCAATTTTCTTGTGATTTGTCTTATTTTCGATTTTTCGATGTACGCCCGTATAGTGAAGGATGTCTAACATCTTTCAGGTCTTCCAGGGGTTTTGATGTCTTTTGACTTCTAGGTCTTTTTTTTTTTTTAGGGGGAGTTTTTATCTTTTCTTTTATTTCTTATGTAATAGATCTTATTTATATTCTAACGTAGACTGAAGATGAGTCTTTAAAAAGTTAGTCCTCCTTTGGTCACTTTATAAATTTCACGACTCTCTTTTCGTTTGTGTGTTTAAATAGGACATTTTAATAGGAAGTTTTCATTTCCTCTCTATTTCTTGTTTTAACTTGAATTGTTGTGGTAGGTTGTTGACCTATATTGAGCGTAGGTATCTTATGAAGACCTCTTCCTTTACCGTTGGATGAGGTCATAATAACGGACCTTTTAGAGTACCTGTCTCCTCGGACCGTTCGATGTCAGTTACCTCAATTGTTCTTAGTCTGTACTGAATCGTTAATTTGACAAGGTATCTCATTAAGTAGGTTATTGTCCTCTTATGTATTAGAAGGATTCGAGTTTACCTTATACGTCGTTAGGTATTTGAATTCTTACTCTCCGATATCGTTTACTTCGTTGACTGTTTGTTGATTAGAGTTTTTATATGTTTGTTGAAGACGTCGAGTTAAGGTCTTTTTATTTACTGGGTTAGTTTTTTACCCGGTTTCTTGATTTATCTGTAAAGAGGTTTCTTCTGTATGCCTACCGATTGTTTGTGTACTTTTCTACGAGTTGTAGTGAGTAATAATCTCTTTACGTTTAGTTTTGGTGTTACTCCATGGTGAAGTGTGGTCAGTCTTACCGACGCTAGGTTTTTAGACGTTCGTTATTTACGACCTCTCCCACACCTCTTTTCCCTTGGGAGGATGTGACAACCACCCTTACGTTTGATCATGTCGGTGATACCTCTTGTCACACCTCTAAGGAATTTTTTAACGTTTATCTTGATGGAATACTGGGTCGTTAGGGTGACGACCCGTATGTGTGGCTCCTTTGGTCTTAACTTTCTCTGTGTACATGGGGTTACAAGTAGCGTCGTGACAAATATTATCGATCCTGTACCTTTGTTGGATCTACAGGTAGTCGTCTACTTACCTATTCTTTCGACACCATGTATATGTGTTACCTCATAATGAGTCGGCAATTTTTCTTAAGTAAACTTAGTCAAGACTACTCTACCTACTTTGACCTCGGCTAATATGTCTCACTTCATTCGGTCTTTCTTTTTGTGGTTATGTCATATGATTGTGTATATATACCTTAAATCCTTCTACCGTTACTGCTGGGACATACGTTCTGTCCCTTTCTCTGTGTCTACACATATTACCTGAAAACCTGAGTCTCCCTCTCCCTCTCCCACCCTACTAAACCCTCTTACTGTAAGATTGTACATATGATAGTACATTCTTAACTTAGCGGTCAGATACAGACTACGTCCTATGTCGTACGGACCTCGACCACGTACCCCTACTGGGTCTCTCTACAATACCCCTCCCTCCACCCTCCCCCCAAGTACAAACCCTTGCGTACATTCTTAATTTCTAAAATTTTAATTTTTTTTTTTTAATTTAGAATTTTTTTATTTTTTTTTATTTTTATCTTTTTTATTTTTTGTGAGAAAGTCGTTTAAAATTTCTTATCCCTAGTATGTTACAGACAAAATTCAAATTTTACCTTAATTTGATCTTTGGTTATAGTCTTTCTATTGAACTTATAAGGTTTTATGTACCTTTAATTGTTGTATTAAAGTTTATTGTACTCAGTTTCTCTATTTAGAGTTCTATTTGAATCTTTATAAAACTTGATTTATTTTTACTTTCGTGTATTTTTTACAAACCCTACGTTACCCTCTTAACATTGTGACTTTCGTTTACCATCATTTTTTCTATCCAGACTTTAGTTGTTAGTTTAAGATTGGAATGTTTTGATCTTTTTCTTCAGTTCAATTTACTTTTTTTATACGTCTTCTTTTCTTATTCTTGATTTCGTCTTTAGTTATTTTAACTTTTATCCGTTAGTTATCTCTTATAGTTATTTCGGTCTTCGACAAAGAAACTTTTCTAATTATTATAGTTATTCGGAGATAGGTCCGATTTATTCTTTTTCTTTGTTATGTTTAATGTTTATAGTTCATACTCTATTCCCGCAGTAATACATAGGGTACCTCCAATTTCCCTATTTTTTCATGATACTTGTTGATTGACATACGGGTGTCTAAACTATTGGACCCACTTTGTCCGGTTAAGGAACTTTCTTTGTCAACGGTTTTGAGTGTGTTCTTTTTAATTCGATTTACTTAACCGGATATAGTTAAGTTCTTTAATTATTAGAAGGTTTTGTTTTTCATGATTCAGGTCTACCGAAGTGTCTTTTATATAAGAAAGATTATATCCTCTTTTGGTTCGACTGGAATCTATACCACTGTTGAAAAATCTATATTAAGATTACCGTACTGGGTACTTTCTTTTTTATCTATTTGACGTGAAATAATTTTGATTTTTGACGACAGGACATTTTCCGTTACAGTTCTCTTACACTACTGACACTTTTAAATGAAAATTTTCCGTATAGACTATTTTCTAAAAATAGGTTTAACATATTTCTTTAGGATTTCAATTTCTTTTTATCATTTGACTCTTTTGTCTCTTTTCTTTTAAATTTATTGTTACATATGAATAAGTGGGAAATAGACAACAGTCTAAATTATGTAGACCGTTATAGTTTACAAAGAGGTCTACGCCCATTCAATAATCCGTGAAAGAGGAGGTTTATCATAAATCCTTTTTCATACTACATAAAGTAAATCCCCGTCATTCCGTTATATATTAAGATAAATTTTACACGGAGTAATATGTCGTTGAACCGTAAATCCTTATATTTCTCTTTGTAAACCTGGTACCAAAACGTCATATAAATAATACATAACAAACTTTCTCATTTTCACTCATTGTTATTTTTACAGGAAGTCATCTTGACCAGTTATTTCATCTCATATGTACGTGATACCTTACAATTTACTTCAACTATATAGTTGTACCAATATAGAGGTTTCGTATTACACCTTGATTCTTTTTTTTAGTCTGTTAGACAGGTATGTAATTACTTTTAGTTATAATTTATATTTGTATTATCCAAGTTCCATCTTCTTAAGTGGTGTTTGAATACTCAATCGAAGATATTTTTTCATGGTTATCCACACACTTACCGACCCCTTGGAGGTCGATGTACTCGTTTTCGTACTAGTTTACGTCATGAGATGAACAGTTTTTCATGAACCAAAAGTCCGTATTCCTTCTATAATACGTATATGAGGAGCCGGTTAAAAAATCTTATCTGATAACTATTCTTTTACTAGTCTACTTACCTACAATTTGATAAATTGGGGTACTTGATATGTCAGGTACCTTAAGAGATCCGGTCCTATGACCTCACCCATCTGAAGGGGAAGAGGTTCCCTAGAAGGGTTGGGTCCCTACCTTGGGTCCAGAGGCCAATAACGTCCGTCTAAGAAATTGTCAACTCTGTTGTCCCTTCGGGTTCTTATGACTATACGCATCGACTAGGGAAGAGGTCGTCTTGATAATTGCCAACATCTACCCCCTTTAAGTACTGATATTTCACGAAGGGACCACGGAGTCTCCAATTTCGTAGACGGACCTTACGTCCTCTGGGCCCAAGCTAGGAGCTCAGCCCTTCTAGGGGACCTCTTCCTTTCCCGTCATGAGGTCATGAGAACAAACCTCTTAGGGTAACCCCTCCTCGGACCACCCGATGTCAGGTACCCCAGCGTTTCTCAGTCTGTGCTGACTCGTTGAAGTGAGTTAGATAAAATAAAGATTATATAAGTTTTAAAAGTAAATATATATAAGACTTGATCTATATATACTTAATTTAAGATTTTTAAGACTTCAAAATGAATATAAAAAACTTTACAAATAAAAAGACAAACCGACGTGGTCCATAATCACACCGTGTTCCCCAGACGTCAAGAGTGACGTCGTACGTCCTAGAAATCGACACCGTACACCCTAGATCAAGGGACTAGTCCCCGTCTTGGGTCGGGAGGACGTAACTCTCGTACATCGGAATCAGGGGCTTGGTCGTCCCTTCAAGACTCGAAATGTAAAAATTATGGATTTCTAGTTGGTTGTTAAAAATCTTATTTTAAACTTACATTGTATAAATATTGACCTCAATAATTAAAACTTCCTTTAACTTCACGTCTCATTTACCTTTACAGGGAGAAATGACGTGCGTGGAGACATAATAAAGATTTTACTCTCTCCCAAATATATTTTATACATTTTAATTTTATGTTAATCTGATATATTATTTCTTCTTTTTGGTGAATTTAATACGGTCTTTACATGTTGTTTCTGTCTTTATAGATCACGAAGATCTTTACTTCTATTACGACGAACTGTATTAAAATATGTATAAATGAAACCCTTTTGAGATAAAAATCGTTACACTTGAAATTTTTCTATTCCTTTAGTTGAGATATTGATTTTTACGGATTATTCGATCTGTGAAAGAGATTTCACAGATTTTGGTCATTGATTATTCGATTTTGGTTTAAGTTAACGAATACTAATGTAGAAAAGAAACAATTTTTTTTTTTTTTTGACTCAATTTTTATTGAAACCTTCTTAGGAGTATTTCTCTTGATAAACGAAACATGACCTTCAGACGTGGATTGTTTGTGAAGTAACTATCAACTTTCAGTAACTAAAACTTCTACACTTTCACTTACTTACTGAATTGAAAGCGTTTTAGGACATACTTATAATTTCGTCAACATTCCTCATGATTAGTCGACGGAAGAGTTCTATTTTATGTACACCTATTTAGTTATTGTCCATGATATAAACTAGTTACGAAGAAAGATGTCCAAAGTTCTATTTACCTATATGAAATGCTACTTATTTATTTACTCAGATTAACTATTTTTACTTTATATTAACATAGTATAGATGTGTTTTATTAGTCAAAACGGAATCTTTACTATTAAATATCAGTCATTACACCTGTTATTAATGTGTAGTTCAGGTAGACTAATAAGTTAGATAACAATTTTACCTATTTTTGATGATGAATGTTTATTTTAATAAACAGAAGGAGATAAGGTGTCGTTTTACTCAAAGTTCAATACTGTTCACCATCGAATAATTTCTAAAAAAGGTTACACCTTACGCTTTCGTATCGGTACTTTAAAGGTATCAGATAAGACGAGATAAAATATAAATCTTATCCGGTCCATAACTACGTACCGAAACACAGAACTACGAAACATAAAAACTTTTATAGCTATATGATAATGTGTTCATAGTGTTTCTAGTTCCGTAAAGAATAGTTTGTGATAACCAATAAAAGGAACTTTAATGTCCGATAGCAATAAGTGAAATCTCTTTCACAGATGGTTTATGTGACGGACTTATTGGTGTCACACAGACAACTAGAGAAAAAGAAAAATGATTTTAATACAACGTACGTATTTCGTCGATCAGTCGAATATTATATTTTTTTGACACATTCACTAAAAATAGCTCTGTTTGTACCACCACACCATGAAAATTCTGGACGAAATACATGTAAAAGATAAAAATCGTGTCTTATAACGTACATGTAAGTTCCCTACTCAAAATTGTTTTAATATAAAAATTACGAAGTAGTTCCTGTAAAATTTCCGTTCCGTCAAAAAAAAAAAAAAATTAACACTCACATATCGTCATTTTTATCCTGATTCATGATCATGGCGATACAACTAAGGGTGGTCTCGGTCATCAAAATGAATGATACCGAAAAGATGGTAGTCACGTTTACGGTTGAGTCTCTTTCTCCATTAATTATAGAATCATAATGATACTCTTATTAAAATTGAGGTACTTGGAGAACTTTCACAAAGTCTCCTGCATTTATAAGACGTCTAGTGAGAAACTCTTTAGTAAAGTCCCCCGTCGGTGTCAATTCGAGGTCTTTGAACGACGGAACTCCATTGCGTCCGTTTTTTACCGATCTTTAAATCGAATATCGTGTTAACCCTAAAATTGTTTTCATTGTTGGGACGATGTTATGATAACCGTTGATTAACTTGAATTATCCTCCACACTCGAGTCGTCGACGTTCTACTCATCTAGAAGACGTGGACGGACGGTACACTGGGACCTGTCGTAGAATATATACCTCCGTATTGAAATTTGAAAATATACTTCCGTACTTGACCCAAGTCAGTTCACAAACCAGATCTACCCGATCTGGTGTGGAACGAGTGAGTTCCGTTACAGGAATTTTGTGGAGGTCGACACCTTTACAACCCGTCTTCCCTCTTAGGTTTCTACCTCTCTAGGTCGACTATCAGTGTCAGAGAACATCTGGAGGAGGTTGTTTTATTTTACGTCGTGACATTTTGTCCAGTCTTATAAACTTAGTCTAAACTTAATCACGGGGACGACCGTGGATAATCGTAAACGTAAAAAATCAATTCAACGATTAGGAACATACGGAAACTAACGAGGTGGACTCTTTACCTTTTACCCGGTATCTTGTTCCTTTTAATCATTCGACTTTAACAAGAAAAGAAAACATTTAAGAAGGTGGTAAGAATGTCGTAAATGCGAAAAGTAGTTAAGAATGTAATTCTTTACTACCACACACACGCGATTCAGTGAAATCATCTCAGGTTGAGATCCACTGGGATACCTGACATCGGACGGTCCGAAGAGACAGGTCACTTTAAGAGATCCGTTCTTATGACCTCACCCTAAGGTACGGGAAGAGGTCTCCTAAAAGGGTTGCGTCTCTGACTTCGATGTAGAGTACAGAGGACATGGTCATCCGTCCAAGAAATGGTGATCCTGGTGGACCATTCTGGTTCTTTACTGCCATGTCTTAAATTTAGTCTTGAACATTCACCGTCTCAGTTTGGATCTAGACTTTAAATAGTCAAACGGAGTAAAGTCAAGTCTAGTCAGCGAGTCAAAACAAACTGAGAAACGCTCGGGTATCTGACGTCGTACGGTCCGGAGGGACAGGTAATGGTTGAGGACCTCGGATGAGTTTGAGGACTAGTAACTCAACCACTACGGTAGGTTGGTAGAGTAGAAGACAGTAGGGACAGAGGAGGACGGAAATGATAAAGGGTCGTAGTCCCAGAAAGGGTTACTCAGCCAAGAAGTATAGTCCACTGGTTCCATAACCTCCAAGTCGAAGTCGTAGTAAAAAGGTTACTTATAAGTCCTGACTCAAGAGAATCCTAACCGACCAACCTAGAGGAACGTCAGATTCCCTGAGAGTTCTCAAAAGAGGTCGTGGTGGGAAACTTTCATAGTTAAGAAGCTACGAGTCGAAAGAAATATCAGGTTGATACTGTAAGTATGTACTGATGACCTTTTTTGTATCGAAATTGATCTACCTGAAGACAACCATTTCATTACAGAGACTAAAGACGGAATTCCTACTACGGTAGACGTATGGACTACAATAAATATAAAGAGGGTCGTTAGAACTAAGGTCGAACACGAAGTAGGTTTGGTCGTAAAATGTACTATATAAGACGTAAATTCAATTTATTCGTCCCACTGTTATATGTCGGAACTACATGAGTAAAGGACTAAACCTTTTCAGACAACAAGTTACAGGTCAAGATTGACAACGAAGAACTGGCCGTATGTCTAAAGAGTCCTCCGTCCATTACACCATAAAGGTAGAGAGCTTATTAAAAGGTGTCAAAGAACACTGGGTTTATCAGTTTCTGAAATCACATCAGTTATTTCGTCTTCATCTACAAAAAGACCTTGAGAGAACGAAAAAATTATTAGGTTGTCTACAACCGTTAAACTAGAGACCAAGGAGACGGAAAAGATTTAGGTCACACTTGTAGATCTTCAAGTACCAAGTACATGACAACTTCGGACCGAACTTCTTAAAACTCGTCATGGAACGACCATACACTCTACTCACGTCAATACATCGTTAAACTTGTAACCGCAACGGAAAGTAATCCTAACCTTAATTTTGACTGGGTAAGGTCGGTGACGACTCAAAAGGTTTAAACGACCGTACAACTCACTTCGTGAAATTGTCGTAGTAGAAAATCCTAAACTTTACCGATTTGACCTTAAGGTAGTGGAGGTGATCGAAACAAACATCACTACGAAGGATTCCGGGTGAACTGAAGAGTAAGGTCCTACAGACCGAAATTCATTCACTAGTGTGGTAGTACCAATAGAATTGTACTTATAGAAAAAACATATCAAGAAGACACATAGGAACAGTGGAGAAGAATTATAAAAGACGAACACAATCCAAGTACGGTAAAGACAGGAAATAACACGGGTAGAAACGTACTTTACAAGGGAACAATAGAGATTAAAAGAACTTCACTAGAGATCAAAAAGGGTAAGATAACAAAAGGAGATAAAGAAACGTAACTATAGGTTCCCTCCGAAAGAATAGATAGTAACGATAAGAAACACTGAGACGTAAGTCTACCAAGTAGTAATCAAAAAAGGAAACGAAAATCGAAGAGAAGAAAAGAGTCGATAAACATTCCGGAGGAGTCTCTTTGTAAAAAGGAAAAATGTAAAGAAAAAGAACCCCTACCAAAACTAGTGGAGTAGGACACGTTACAGTGCTTGGAGACAGGTATCAAAAAGTCCGTGAGACAGATAGTATAGATTAGGGAATAGAGAAACAGTGTAGGTGACATATTAGTATTCCCTAAACTAAATCCAGTATGGACTTACCAGATCACAAAAGGGGATGAAAGAATTTCAGACTTAAACGGTTATTTCCAAAGTAGTAAACTCGGTGTCAGTCGAGGACCAGAATAAAAACGACTGACATATCTCGAAGAGTTAGAAACCGATGGTTATTATATTAGTTAGACTAAAGTCGTAACTGATAGACCACTACAGGTACACATCAGAAAAGATACATACTTTAGATCTTAAACGGATTTTAATATATTTACTTTTAGTCTCATTACCTACAATCTTCATCGGTATATGACATAAAGGAAACGACACCCAAATACGGTCTCCATCCATAAAGGAATCAAATTTCCTTTATAAAGAACTTATAAAGAAATCAACTTACAAAAAGATCGATTTGAACCATGTGTCAAAGAGTCTTTTTAAGAGTATCGACCTCAATGACAGGAACTTTATACGAGAAACCATATTCGTGTCGATGGAAACTAGTGTTTTTTTTGTTGAAATAGTACTAATAAAAGTTTCACAAAGTAACACAAAGTTTAATGAAAAACCTCTAGAAAACGTCTTTGTTTCTACTTACTTTTCAGCGTTAGAGAAACAAGTCAACGTAAGTACTAGTAAATGGTTCAGTTTTGTTTTGTTTAGGATTTGATTTGATGTTTATTAGAAAAGAAAGTTATAAAAGAATGAAGGTTTTAGTAGTCTTTGAAAATACTGTAAATCCGTAGTCTTATATACCCTTTTTTCTCCTAAAAAGAAGTTATATAAAGTAGAAAATCAGTGTCACACACTTATACACTGTGAGAGGACTTAGTGGAATTAATAAACGAGTAATAGAATACGATTCTACCCGAGTTACTTCCTGTCTTTACCATACCTGGATTGTCTTCGTCTTCTATCATTCTCCTCCACCGCTCTTATGTGTCTTCTTGATTGTTTATTTTCTAAAAGAACTGGTTCTATTAGTGCTAACACACTAGTGAGTGGATCTCGGTCTGTAGGACGTTACACTTCAGTTCACCCGGAATCCTTCGTAGTGATGCTTGTTTCGATCACCTCTACTACTTTAAGGTCGACTCGACAAAGTTTAGGATTCTCTACTACGACAATTTCACGACGTAAGTTATACAGTCGTTTAGACCTTTTGAGTCGTCACCGGTGTTCTGACCTTTTCCAGTCAAAAGTATGGTTAGGGTTTCTTTCCGTTACCGTTTCTTACGAGTTTGATGGTGTGTTAACGTGAGTAGAGTGTGCGATCGTTTAATTACAAGTTTTAAGAGGTTCGGTCCGAAGTTACCATGTAATTAACACTTGAAGGTCTACAAGTTCGAACTACCCTTTCCATCTCCTTGATCTCCAGTTTAACCGTTGTAGAGGACGTAGTAACTTTTTTGTTCTCCCAAGGTCTTTTTTAGATGAAAAAGAGATAACTGATACGGTTTCGGAAACTGGGACACCTAGTGTTGTTTGACCTTTTAAAAATTCCAAAACCCTTTGGTCTGGAGGACTGAACGGAGGACTCTTTAGACATACGTTCAGTCCTTGGTCGTCAATCTTGACCTGTACCTTATTGTCTGACCAAGGTTTATCCTTTTCCTCATGCAGTTCCGACATATAACAGTGGGACGAATAAATTGAATGTACGTTTCATGTAGTACTTTTTACTACCCGACCTACTTCGTGTTCGACCTTAGTTCTAACGCCCCTCTTTATAGTTATTGGAGTCTATATGTCTACTGTGGTGGGAATACCGTCTTTCGTTTCTTATTGATTTCTCGGAGAACTACTTTTCATACTCCTCTCACTTTTTCGACCGAATTTTGAGTTGTAAGTCTTTTGGTTCTAGTACCGTACACCGGGTAGTGAAGTACCGTTTATATACCCCTTTGTCACCGACTAAAATAAAATACCACGAGGTTTTAGTGACGTCTACCACTGACGTCGGTACTTTAATTTTCTGTGAAGGAGGAACCTTCCTTTCAATACTGGTTGGATCTGTCGTATAATTTTGTATCTCTGTAATGAAACCGTTGTTTCAAGACAAATCAATTCCGATACCAAAAAGGTCATCAGTGCATACCTATACTCTCAACTTGATATTTCTTTCGACTCGTGACTTCTTAACTACGAAAACTTGTCACCACAACCTCTTTTAAGAACTCTCAGGGAAGCTACCGTCTCTCCAGGTTGGTCAGGTAGGATGTCCACCTGTCAGGACCCACAAGTAACCTTTCTGACTACAATTTCGACTTTGGGGTTATAAAACCGGTGGACTACACTTGTCGACCGAGTAAACTTTTATAGGACAACGACCCTTTCTAACTCCCGTCCTCCTCTTTCCCTGCTGTCTCCCACTCTACCAACCTACCGTAGTGGCTGAGTTACTTGTACTCAAACCCATTTGAGACCCTCAACCACTACCTGTCCCTAGGGACCACACGACACCAGGTACCCCAGCGTTTCTCAACCTGTGTTGACACGATGACTTGATTGACTTAGAATGAAGTCATCAAAGGTCAAAAAAAGTTGTAAAGAAATATGGAAATTTTCAGTAACTTCTGGGGCTTCTCAAAAACAGGTGTACCTAATATAGAAAGTCATAAATAACGTAACCTTTAATTTTGAGTCTTATAATTTTATATGAATAAATAATTTGTCACTAGTCTATAAATTTACTTTTAATTACAGAAATTGTAATAAAATGTAAAATTTTTAGTAACAAAATATGAAAACGTTTAGAGAAATTATGTGTCTAATAATCTTCAGTAGTCCTAAGAATACATAAGAACATAGATGAAGACATAATTAGACACCACTATGTACAATTCATCAGACCTTTTAGGGTGACACATAAAAAAATTTCTTATTCCCACTTTTTTCTGTTTAGTGTAGAAACAGAGTAAAATTACCTAAATAACTCTATGTTAAATATATGTTATTCCTATTAGATAAACTTCACATGTTAAGTTACAACATATCATATAAAAGTTTTAATACATTCAGTTACGTTTTATTAACGTCGTCCTGTAACAGTAGTAACGTTTTCTTTGGGATATTAGTAACAGATAGGGAGAGGTAAAAGGAGAGGTGTCATGTAACGTTAGTGATTAAAATAGAGGTAGAGATATTTTAACGGATAAGACCTGTAAAGTATATTCATAGTAGAATTATCTATGCCGAAAAAACCACTAGTTGAAGAAAGTAAATAGTATGACATATTCTCCAAGTAGGTACGTTGTACATGGTCATGAAGTAAGGAAAGATGACGATTTATTATAAGGTAGATAAGATGTAATACAAATAGATAAGGAATAAACTTTCCATAATCTGAAAAAACGATAATATTTATCGAAACGACACTTGTAATCCCGTGTTCTAAAGAAACCTGTAAGCAAAAAGGGAATTAATTCTATGGATCTACACCTTAACGACCCAGGAAGTCAAGTCAAGTCAAGTCAGAGAGTCAACACAGGCTGAGAAACGCTGGGGTACTTAGCGTCGTGCGGTCTGGAGGGACAGGTAGTGGTAGAGGGTCTCAAGTGAGTCTAAATGCAGGTAGCTCAGGCACTACGGTAGGTCTGTAGAGTAGGAGCCAGCAGGGGAAGAGGAGGACGGGGGTTAGGGAGGGTCGTAGTCAGAAAAGGTTACTCAGTTGAGAAGCGTACTCCACCGGCTTCATGACCTCAAAGCCGAAATCGTAGTAAGGAAGGTTTCTTTAGGGTCCCGACTAGAGGAAGTCTTACCTGACCAACCTAGAGGAACGTCAGGTTCCCTGAGAGTTCCCAGAAGAGGTTGTGGTGTCAAGTTTCCGTAGTTAAGAAGTGGCGAGTCGGAAGAAGTGTCAGGTTGAGAGTGTAGGTGTGTACTGGTGTCCTTTTTGGTATCGGAACTGATCTGCCTGGAATCAACCGTTTCATTACAGAGACGAAAACTTATACGATAGATCCAACCAGTATTGAAAAGAAGGTTCCTCATTCGCAGAAAATTAAAGTACGGACGTCAGTGGTAGACGTCACTAAAACCTCGGGTCTTTTTAATTTAGACTGTGACAAAGGTGACAAAGGGGTAGATAAAGGGTACTTCACTACCTTGGCCTACGGTACTAGAATCAAAAGACTTACAACTCGAAATTCAGTTGAAAAAACGAGAGAAGAAAGTGAAAGTAGTTCTCCGAAAAATCGAGGAGAAGTGAAAGACGGTATTTCCACCACAGTAGACGTATAGACTCCAATAACTATAAAGAGGGTCGTTAGAACTAAGGTCGAACACAAAGAAGGTCAGGTCGTAAAGAGTACTACATGAGACGTATCTTCAATTTATTCGACCCGGGAACCATTTGTATTTATTGTAAGACTTTACAACGGTTCGACAAAAAGTATCGTCGAGATGGTAAAAAGTAAGGGTAATAGTTACATGTTTCTGATCAAATAGGTATAAGAGTAGTTTTGACAATAATAGATAAAAATAAAACCGGTCAGGTTACACATTAAAAATAAATATAAAAGTGTTACTGATTAATACAACTAGTGGAAAAGTACATACATAACAGATAAGTATATGGAAGAAATTTCTTTACATACAGAGTTGAGAAATTTTGGTAAAAATCAACTCGATAAACGGGAAAACGATAACTCAACATCCTCAAGAAATATATAAGACCTGCGTTCAGGGATCCTACCGATTAAATTACACAATAAATCCGAACCCAGTGGTACGGGTCTAAACCAGTTTGTAATAAGATCCACTTCTACAAATTAATCTACTATAATTGTAACTTAACTACTTGAAATTCAATTCTAATGAGAAGTATTATACTTACGTAGAGTAAGTCAACCTATTTCCGACATTATCTTGTTCCTAACTAGAGAGAATTCGTTCTTTATTAAGACAGAGTCTAACAGAAAACCTGAGTGACGTTGAGAAGTGACCCGGAGGTAGGTCGTTCGGAAGGGAAGTCTAAAACTTACATGGTTTGTAAGTGTTAGTGTTTCCAGTAGAGAAATTTTATATATAGAGAGACACATATGTTTAGGACAACAAAGACAAAGAAACCTCTTGGAACCGATTATGTCATAAAATAGTCAATGTGCTAAATGTTTATAAAAGACAGAGATCCAAAAGAAAGGTAAAAAGAATTTACCACGGGAAATTTCGTGTGTAAAAATTATAAAACAAATTTAAGTGAATACTTAGATGAGAAAATAACAAGTACGAAAAGCACGATGTAGATTCTGGAGAAACGGATTCGATTCAAGTAGATCTAAATGAGAAGATAAAATTCCCATCGAGAATGTAAATTCAGATAATAGGTGTTTTTCAATTAGAAACATATACTTGTCTCCATCCACAAGTTTAAACATTAAAAAGGACACAATAATAGAGTCCCTATAAACAACTCGAATGATAATAAAACTTTTATATAAAGGAAGATGATTGTGTGTCTTTCCCAGGGACTTGGTGAGAAACTCTTAAAGATTCATAGTAGTGTGAGACTGATAGTGAATTTACTTTTAGATCGTAAAGATTAGATGACATCGCACATAAACCAGTCAGAATACGTTATAAATAGGATATAATAGTACCCTTTCTTTTAAATCTTATTACTGGTACACATTACAGTAGACTGTTTCTTCACTTAGAAATACTTAATGGATTTATGTTCAACTTTAAGTTAAATTAAACAAAGGGAGAGGGGGGGCGGAACCAGAAATTTAGTCTTTATTGTAACTGTAAAAGAACTCTGTAGTAACAAAACTTTTTGTAAGGAAAAGGGAGATTTACAGATACCTGAAGATTGAAACATCAATATATTAATACCATTGTAATATCAAATGACGGATTACTTAATATCAATGACGGATAACGTGAAAAATATCTCATTATGGACACCTTTTATAGAAGGATACTCTGAAGAATCCCAGTACCCGAAGGGACCACCGAGTCTACCATTTCGCAGAACGGACGTCACGCCCTCTGGGTCCAAGCTGAGGACTCAGCCCTTCTAGGGGACCTCTTCCTTTACCGTTAGGTGAGGTCATTAGAACGGACCTTTTAGGGTACCTGGGTCTCCTCGGACTGTCCGATGTCAGGTACTCCAGCGTTTCTCAGTCTGTGCTGACTCGCTGAAGTGAAAGTGATCCCAGTACATTTGAGACTAGATTAAAATCCGATGTTCTGTTGTTGTCTTTTGAGGATTTTCCCGTTCTTATTTCGGTGATTAGACTTGACGAATGGACTGTATGGTTCGTGACTCCATCCATAATTCTATATGTAATAAAATTAATTTGAACTCTTATTCGACACATTGATAATCAAAGAAGAAAATTTTTATTTTCCCGAAATGTAATAGTAAAGATCTTTCGATAACATGATTTTGATTTTATAACTTGTCTTTTATAAAACTTGATTTCTTTCGGGGTTTCACTTTCTTCATGTGACTCTTTCTTTATTTTTCTCTATTCTGGGTAATTATACGAAACAAAGTTCATTTATATAGATTTTAACACAATTTACTCTATCCGAAACGGTGACATATAGTCTCTTCGTAAAAGACTCCATCCCTTTCAATCTTGTGAACCTTTGGTATTACAAGATGTAAAAGTACTTAAAGGAAGGGATAGTGACGACTAATGTTTCTATAAACGTACATTTATCCTTAAAAGATGAGACATTAGTCGTCCGACAAAGAAGTCAAACGACACGTATCAGAGTGATACACAGGAAAAAAAAAAAAAAAGAAAGGAGTCATTAGTTAAGTTTATGGTGTCTGTGACCCGACACTTTAGTAGTTTATTAGGTTCTAATCTTTGTGAATATTCTAGTTTTCCCCCTTTTGTGAAAAAAACCTGTTATCAGAGTTTTGAGATGTTTATTACCAGTGATATTTCATTCTTTTTAAAATTATCAAATTATTACGAATTAGATGGTATTCCACACGTTAGTTTTATAACTACATTTACAGTTATACACCTAAACTACGGAATGGGTTCAGGTTATTGAAGTCACGATTAGAGTTACTTATCAAATAAGTGTAAATGGGAAATAGAAGTCTGGAAAATATCTTAGATTTACGTGAAAGTATATCTTAAAGAGGGAAACCTCCTTATATACACAGTTGGGTGTGATCAGCCTATTAAGTCAAGTCAAGTCAAGTCAAGTCAGTGAGTCAGTACAGGCTGAGAAACGCTGGCGTATTAAGCGTCGTACGGTCCGGAGAGACAGGTAGTTGTAGAGGGTCTCAAGTGAGTCTAAGTGTAGGTAGCTCAGGCACTACGGTAGGTCGGTAGAGTAGAAGACAGCAGGGGAAAAGGGGACCGGGGTCAGGGAGGGTCGTAGTCTCAGAAAAGGTTACTCAGTTGAGAAGAGTACTCTACCGGTTTCATGGTCTCAAGGTCGAAATCGCAGTAAGGAAGACTTCTTGTGGGTCCCGACTAGAGGAAATCTTACCTGACCAACCTAGAGGAACTCAGGTCCCCTGAGAGTTCTCAGAAGAGGTTGTAGTGTCAAGTTTTCGTAGTTAAGAAACCGTGAGTCGAAAGAAGTGTCAGGTTGAGAGTGTAGGTATGTACTGGTGTCCTTTTTGGTATCGGAACTGATCTGCCTTGAAGCAGCCGTTTCATTACAGAGACGAAAAGTTACAGGATAGATCCAACCAGTATTGAAGAGAAGGTTCCTCATTCCCAGAAAATTAAAGTACCGACGTCAGTGGTAGACGTCATTAAAACCTCGGGGGGTTTTATTTCAAACTGTGACAAAAGTGACAAAGGGGTAGATAAACGGAACTTCACTCTGGTCTACGATACTAGAAGCAAAAGACTTACAACTCGAAAGTCGGTTTAAAAAGTGAGAGGAGAAAGTGAAAGTAGTTCTCCGATAAATCAAGGAGAAGTTAAAGACGGTATTCCCACCACAGTAGACGTATAGACTGAAATGACTATAAAGAGGGCCGTCAGAACTAAGGTCGAACACTAAGAAGGTCAGGTCGCAAAGAGTACCAAATGAGACGTATATTCAATATATTCGTCCCACTGTTGTATGTCGGAACTATATGTGGAAAAGGATAAACCTTGGTCGACAACGAGGTACAGGTCAAGATTGAGACTGAAGGACTGGGACGTATGTCTAAAGAGTTCTCGGTCCAGTCCACCAGACCCTAAGGGTAGAGAAAGTCTTAAAAGGTCAAATAACACTAGGTGTGTCAGTTTCCGAAACTGTATCAGTTATTTCGTCTTTATCTACAAAAATACCTTTAGAGAACGAAAAAACTACTAGGTCTCCTGCAACCGTTAAACTAGAGACCAAGGAGACGGAAAAGATTTTGGTCGAACTTGTAAACTTTCAAGTACCAAGTGCATAACGACTTCGGACCGAACCTCTTAAAACTCGTAATGATATGATCACACACTCTAATCACGTTAATACACCATCAAACTCTTAAGAAACCGTAACGGAAAGAAACCCTAACCTTACTTTTGACTGTAAAAGGTCAGGACACTGGTGATGAGTCCAAAGGTTTAAACGACTGTATAACTCACGTCGTGAAAGTGTCGTAATAGAAAGTCCTAAATTTCTCGAGTTGAACTTAAGGTAGTGGAGGTGATCGAAACAAGTATCACTACGAAAGCTTCCGGGTGAACTGAAGTGTAAGGTCCTACAGACCGAGATCCACTCACTAGTGTGGTAGTACTAATAGACCCAGCACTTCTAGAAAAAAACGTGTCAAGAAGACACATAAGAACGGTGGAGAAGAATTATAGAAGACGAAAACAATCCAGGTATGGTAAAGACAGGAAATAACTCGGATAAAAACGTACTTTAAAAGGGAACCATAGAGATTAAGAGAACTTCTCTGGAGATCAGAAAGAGTAAGACAACAAAAGGAGATAAAGAAACGTAAATAACGACTCCTTCCGAAAGAATAGAGAAGAACGATAAGAAACTTTGAGACGTAAGTCTACGAACATAGAAAGGAAAAGAGGAAACGAAAAGTGAAGAGAAGAAAAGTGTCTATAAACATTCCGGAGGGATCTGTCGGTAAAACGAAAAAAACGTAAAGAAAAGGTAAACCTACCAGAACTAGGGACAGAGATATGTTACAGTGCTTGGAGACAGGTATCAAGTAGTTCGTAAGATAGATAGTCTAGATCCGGGAATTTATATAAAGAGTGAAGGTGACATATTAGTATTCCCTAAACTAAATCCAGTATGGACTTACCAGATCACCAAAAAGGAGGAAAGAAGTTCAATTCAGACTTAAACCGTTATTCCTCGAGTACTAGACTCAGTGTCAGTCGAGGGTCAGAATAAAAACGACTGACATATCTCGAAGAGGTAGAAACCGACGTTTCTTAATATTAGTTGACTAAAGTTACAACTGGTAGACCACTACAAGTACACATCTCAGAAGAGAACACAACAACCTTCTCCCATAAACGATACTCGTCACATAAGAGAACAGTTTTAAGATAATCGGAAACGGGACGAAGTAAGGTATAAGGTTCCGGTTTAAACGGACAATGAGGTCCACAAAAAACTGAAGGATGAAAACGTAAAGTCAGGGGATATTACTTTTCCTGTAGAAAAACCCCACAATCAAGATTTTGCAGAACATCCAGAAGTATCTTGACAATTTCAAGTCGAAGAAGTCGTAATGACCAACCTCGTATCTGAACCTAAGGACATTATAACTTACCAAACGGAACCTTTACTTGTCTCTAGTAAGACAGTAAAAACTCTAACGTAGGTTCATGACGTAAAACCTAAGAAAACAACTGGTACTATCGATGAGATAAAGAAAATACCCTAAGGACGGGTGTCATCATCTATATAACCAGTAGACTCAATTTAAGTGGGTAAGGTCAGGTAAAATCAAGAAACTAAGGATGTTACAGCTGTAAGTGAGAACGGTAGAGGACAAACTGGTGAGGGTTAAACGGAACTAAGTACCTGGACTGTAAGGTCCAGAATACGTTATTACCAGAAATGTCGTAGCCTGGAACGAAGATAGTGGGCAGTGTAGGTGTTGACCCATAACAAAAATGAAACCGAGATAGGGAAGTAAGAAAGACCTTAATAAAGAGGTGACTAGAGGTCATCGTATAACCCGCGGATGGCTGGACCCCTCAAGGAGAAAGTCATAGGGTAATAAAACGGAAAAGTATGACAAGTACCCCAAGAGTTCCGTTCTTATGACTTCACCGAACGGCAAGGGAAGAGGTCACCTGGTGTAAGACAGTCTGGAGAGGTGGTACTGGGTGGACAGAACCCACCGGGGGGCCCCTTACTGAATCAAAGTAACTCAATCTGTTCCGACACCAGGATCACACTAATCTAACTGATCAAAAGACACTCATACCAAAGTCACACAGACGGAAGACTACGGGAAAACGGTGTGGATGGCTGAAGAACCCAAAGAGAATGGAACCTGCACCCCATAGAAAAGTACCGATGAGGTCGTTTCACGTCGATGACGAGGAATGGAACCTTCTCCCCATAGAGGAGTGGTAATATTATAATGTATAATACTTATATATTATCCGTGAAGTTTATTTTACTAGGAGAGGGTTTTGTCTTAAGTACTGTACAAGGGTATGAACACAATCCATAAATCCTATTCTTTTTTTCTCAGGCCTTACCGCCACCGATTTTTATTCCTTCTATTTTTGGGTGTTTTTATCTTGTTTCCTTCCAGGTTCCTGGTCTCACTCTTGGAGTCCATTTTGTTTGTCGTGAGGACCGATCGGGTTAAATGTATCCTATCCGGGTCCCCCTCATCCTTTTTTTTGTATATTTTTCTCCTCGGTTTTAATTCGGTTCCCGAAGAGAAGAGAAGCACAGAAAGACCAGTCGGACGGGAGTACGGAGTTCCTATATAAAAGGAAATGAAAGATTTACTTTGACTCAACATTGTGCCCCAACATTGAGACCCGGCAGACTCCCGACATTGCGACAGGCAGTGAAGTTTAAAAATAACGTTGCTCTGTCTTGGCTCCTTTAATGTGAAAGGACTGTGCAAAAAGGAGGATTGTTCCTTGATAGTAGTTTTCGAGTCGACCAGTATGGTTTTTTTGTATTCTCGATAACAACTAAGAACAGAATGGTAAGTAAAGATTAAGTAATATGTGTAAATATATGTACATATGTATATAACACTAAGATAGGTGAATAGACAAAGATGTAAGTGGGGAAATTAGTGACGTTGTATTAGGACTCTCAAAGGAGAAAACTTTGTAAAACCCATTAGAATCTAAAGAAAAGTAAACACACAATATTTACAGTGTTTTACTAATTATTAAAATCACTTTAAATATAATTTTATTCAATACGGTGATCTTTTTTTATGTGTCTACGTATTGTCTTTTTCTATAAACGTTGACGTGCACACTCATCCGTAGTGCAAAAACATCTCACACAGTGACCGATATCTCTTCATCAAACTTAAAATTTTATTAAGTGAAACTCATCAGATACACCTACCTCCCGACACTCTCTTCGTAGAAGTCTAAAAAAATTTATTGAAGAAATATACAGAAAATAATTTGTGTGAATACAACTAACGACACGTTAAATGTACCGTTTTCCTTTACTAAGTATCAGAAGTACTGACGGACTTAAGTAAAAAAATTTACAATTAACATTTGTCTTAACCCCTAAAAACGTCGACCGAAAATCAGGATACTACCATCTGTGAAGTGGATTTCGTTTTGGTTCCAAAACTCTAGTCTTTTCGTACTTCTGTTTAAGTTGATAACCCGTTATACAGACATACAGACAGACAGAAAGACAGAGGAAAGGGTAAAATAAGGGAGGGAAAAAAAAGAAAAAAAAAAACTTAAGGAAGAAAGAAAAACATATTCGTTCATAACCGGAGTAATACATTATTTTGAAAACGGTCCTTGGTTCATTTTTCTCTGTTTATTTGTGCAAGAGTTACAGGAGTTTCTAAAGATCAAATCGTCCTTTTAGTCTATCAATCTCCTTAAAATTTGTATAGTACTCTATTTATTCTAATTGAAAAGAATAATTTACAGTCTCTTTCAAAGTTTTCTTCTCCTTAGTAAACTCGAGTTAAACTGGGTAGTTTTCTCCAATAGAGGGACCATATATACTATCCTAAAGTACTTATAAAAAAGAATTAATAATAAAAAGGAGAGATTCATTGTATAATAGGACCCTCTAAAAGTTATAAAGAAAGTACTTTCAGTCCAAAGTTTAATTTAGATTCTTTTAGTACAACATCGTTGAATTAAGTCGTGTGTAAGGACATAGATGTGAAAATCCATTACTCCCAATACGTTTCTGACTGATGTACACGGGTCGTTAGAAAGGGCCCACCGAGTCTACCCTTTCTTAGACGGACGTTATACTTTCTGGACCCGAGTTAGGGACCTAACCCTCCTGGGAGACCTGCTCCCGTCCCTTTGGGTGAGGTCATAAGAACAGACCTCTTAGGGGTACCTGTCTCCTCGGACCACTCGATATCAGACATCACAGTGTTTCTCAGTCTGTGCTGACTCGTTGATTGGTCGTGGTCCTTGTTAGGTTTTTGAACGTCAAATTCAAGTCTAGTCAGCGAGTCAGTACAGGGTACGAAATGCTGGGGTACTTGGTGTCGTGCGGTCCGGAGGGACAGGTAGTAGTTGAGGGTCTCAAATGGGTTTGAGTACAGGTAACTCAACCACTACGGTAGGTCGGTAGAGTAGGAGACAGCAGGGGAAGAGGAGGACGGGAATTAGGGAGGGTCGTAGTCCCAAAAAAGGTCAGTCAGTTGAGAAGTGTACTCCACCGGTTTCATAACCTCAAATTCGAAGTCGTAGTGATGAAGGTTACTTGTGGGTCCTGACTGGAGGAATTCTTACCTGACCAACCTAGAGGAACGTCAGGTTCCCTGAGAATCTTCAGAAGACGTTGTGGTGTCAAGTTTTCGTAGTTAAGAACCGTGAGTCGAAAGAAGTGTCAGGTTGACAGTGTAGGTATGTGCTGGTGACCTTTTTGGTATCGGAACTGATCTGCCTGGAAACAACCGTTTCATTACAGAGACGAAAAGTTATACGAGAGATCCAACCAGTATTTAAAAGAAGGTTTCTCATTCGCAGAAAATTAAAGTACCAACCTTTGTGGTAGACGTCACTAAAACCTTGGATTTTTTTATTTCAGTCGGTGACAAAGGGGTAGATAAACGGTACTTCAATACCCTGGTCTACGGTACTAGAAGCAAAAGACTTACTACTCGAAATTCGGTTGAAAAATTGAGAGGAGAAAGTGAAAGTAGTTCTCCGAGAAGTCAAGAAGAAACGAAAGACGGTATTTCCACCACAGTAGACTTATGGACTCCAATAACTGTAAAGAGGACCGTTAGAACTAAGGTCGAACACGAAGGAGGTCGGGTTGTAAAGTACTACATGAGACGTATATTCAATTTATTCGTCCCATTGTTATATGTCGGAACTGTATGTGAAAAAGGATAATCCTTAGTCAGACAACAAGGTACAGGTCAAGATTGACAACGACTGGACGTATACCCAAAGAGTTCTCCGTCCAGACCACCAGACAATAAGGATAGAGAAAGTCTTAAAAGGTGTCAAATAACACTAGGTGTGTCAGTTTCCGAAACCGTATCAGTTATTTCCTCTTTATCTACAAAAAGACCTTGAGAGAACAATAAAACTACTAGGTCGTCTACAACCGTTAAACTAGAGACCAAGGAGACGGAAAAGATTTTGGTCGAACTTGTAGACCTTAAAGTACCGAGTACATAACGACTTCGGACCGAACCTCTTAAAACTCGTAATGAAATGATCGTACACAAGTCAAGTCAAGTGAACGAGTCAGTACAGTCTGAGAAATGCTGGGGTATTTAACGTCGTGCGGTCCCGAAGGACAGGTAGTGGTTGAGGACCTCAAGTGAGTCTAAGTGCAGGTAGCTCAGTCACTACGGTAGGTCGGTAGAGTAGGAGATGGTAGGGGAAGAGGAGGACGGGGGTTAGGGAGAGTCGTAGTCTCAGAAAAGGTTACTCAGTTGAGAAGCACACTCCACCGGTTTCATGACCTCAAAGTCGAAATCGTAGTGAGGAGGGTTTCTTTAGGGTCCCAACTAGAGGAAGTCTTAGCTAACCAACCTAGAGGAACGTCAGGTTCCCTGAGAGTTCTCTACTCACTTTAACACGTCATCAAACTCTTAAGAAACCGTAACGGAAAGAAACCCTAATCTTAATTTTGACTGGAAAAGGTCAGGACACCGGTGACGACTCAAAAGGTTTACACGACCATATAACTCACGTCGTGAAAGTGTCATAGTAGAAAGTCCTAAACTTCATCGAGTTGACCTTAAGGTAATGGAGGTGATTAAAACAAGGATCACTACGGGAGATTCCTGGTGAACTGAAGTGTAAGATCCTACAAACCGACATCCACTCACTGGTGTGTTAACACTAATAGACCCAGTTCTTCTAGAAAAAACATGTCAAGAAGACACACATGAACGGTTGAGAAGAATTATAGAAGACGAAGACAATCCAGATATGATAAAGACAGGAAATAGTCTATCTCCATTACATTTAATTTATATCGGTACCTATGAACTTTCACCCCGTTTCTTCTTCTCCTTTTTACTTAGGTCAAAACCCCTCAGAGGACGAATATTTTGGTCCTTTCCCTAGGATTCTATTTTGTTTTAATTCGAATGTTTATAATTAATCCATACTTACACTTAAAAAGAAATCTTTTTCTTCTTTAAACAATATATAAATATATATATAATGTATGTTATATTTATTAATATGTTAACAATTCTTATATATTAACAAATATATTATATACTAACAATATATACAATATATATGTTATATATTTATTGACTACGTATAGTGAAAATTTCCTTTTAATGTGACCTGGGAATAATTTCTTTTTCCTTCTGAAAAAAAGTTCTGGTGACGTAAACCTCTCTCGTTAAACAGTGACACCTCTTGTTTTCCGTCCTTCTACTAATTTAAGACTCCACTCGACCACTTTTTCACCCCCTTTCAACCAGTCACACTATCAAGTTACATAAAGGATTCACAACGAAACCTTTCAATCCGAGGATGAAAGGGTCTCACTAACCCTCTGTCCTTAAGATAGAAAGAACTGAAAATGCAAGGTTTATTTATTGTGAATAAAGTGAAAATCTTTCTGTAAAGATGTACGTCTTCTAAAGATTGAGTTTCTCCATCTCTTTCTTAATTGTTAAAGTTCAATAGGTTTCATTTACGAGATTCTTTTCCCTCTGTCTTTCTTTGGACACATTTTATATCAGTTTGACTCCTTTAGCATCAGATAAGACAAGTGATGGTTTTAATAGTTCAGTACTCTTTATAAACAAGATTTAAAGAATGTGTAAATATACAATCGAAAGAAAAGACATTAGTAATCTATGTAATATAAACTAATATGGAAGTATATCGTTGTTATAAGACTATAGTAAAGAATATCTTTTTAAGGTAAAAAGAGAAGTCATGTAAACCGATTTTATTTAAATTTCTTCAAATAGAGTCTAAATGATGAATACTAATTATCATAGTTCTTTTAAAATCCTACCAACGGTATAAATTTCTTTAATGACGGTCTAAACAAAGTGTACACACGAGATTTTAAAGTATCTTAACGTGTAAAAAAACAAGTTATTAGTATTTATGAGAGACTTGATTAGTGTAGATAGGTGGTTAGACGGTCTTTAAAGGAACGACATCAATATATAAAACAAATGTAATAAAAACGGTCACAATCATAAAGTACAGTTTATTTATTTTTTCAATCCTTTATAAGACTTATCATACTAATCCATTCCGTTTGAGTCCATACACCTTATCCGTACTCGTTCCAGACCAGACCATCTTGAGTGAAACTGATAACAAACCACACAATGGACTCGTGGTCAAACGTCTTGCGATCACTTCGTAATCCTTTTGACCCGTCTGTCTCCAGTCCGTACCAACCAAGTACTGTTTTTACATATATAATACAAGTGTTTCGATTTGCATTTTAGGGGAGATAAAAGAAGGAAAAAAAAAAAAAAAAAAAACATCCCAGTATAGTATGTCGTACATCTTAAAATCAAGAGGTTGGTTCCTACCTTGGGTAAGGGGGACTTCAACCTCGTGTCGGAATTGGTGGTCTGACGTTCCCTACAGGGGGGAGATGGATACTTCAGATTTACCACCTTGGCTTGTAGGAAACCGATAAAACCATTTCTGTCACTAAAGAAAGAAAGAAAGAAAGAAAAAAAAAAGTTTGTCTTATATTTATTTAACGGGCTACTTTTACTATTTTGACCTTTTAAAAACAATCTTACTGTTTAAAACATTGACTCTAAAAACAAACAAACAAATTTAAAGTAGTTTATTTGACAACGTCAATATACCTCCCATCTATTATAAGAACGGAACGACTCGTTTACCTTCTCTTTCTTAGTTTGTCTTCTCTTTCAATTAAATTACGACTAGATTCTCAATTGAACTTGGCTTAGGTTAATGGTGGAGATATTGATACGGAAACGAATATATGTCCCTTTTTAAAAAGTTCCTGTCATATTTCGCTTTACACGTAATGTACGGTAGATTTCATTCAAGGTAAAGACATGAACTAACCTATTTTACGACGTTTTACTTGTGGTGAACTTTTCTGGATGACTCTCTGACCTTTATTATAAAATTTTCCGGAAGTTACAGTGTCTCCATTAATGAAAAGTATGCTTTTTTCACGATAGGATACAATCATTCTCCTTTTCTACTGTGACAAACAGAATAAGTAACGACGTTATACTAAATAGTGTCCAGCAAAGACTCTCGGAGTATAAAGGAACAGTATAAAGTTAATACTAAAAAAAGTCCCTTTTATTATAAAAGTGAAAAGTTAAATTTAAATCACATGTTAGTATCAACAGACTTTTATATAACTGTTAGTGTTGTTGTTTGGACCTTTTTGATCTCAAGTCAAGTCGAAAGGAAAAAATGAAATTACTTTGATGTGTTCTCTTTTATTCTCTTCTGACTTTGTTGGAGTGTAAACAGACCTTTTTCAACTTGTGTAAAGATTTTTCCTGCTGTCACAAAATTGGTATAGTTCAAGTATCATCAGACTAAAAGTTTTAGTTACACCGAATATTAATATATGAAAATCATAGTAGACCTTTTAATTTTATTAAGAAAGGTTTAATAAGAAACCTCTTAAGAAAGATGTAAGAGAGGTGATACAAGTATGTATTTTCTTTAACGTAAAGATTTAGTTTATTCCTTATTAAAGGAGTCTATATATTTTTATTCCACTGTAATCCAATCATATGTGGGAAACTTTAGTAACTGAACAGGTCGGAAGTACATATAAGAAAGTGTCAAACTTCAACAAATATTCAAATAAGTCCTTCCAAAATCACAGTAAAGACACAATGTGAAATTTCATGTAAAAGAAAACTTCACCTGTTTCTGATGTTACAGTATAAAACGTTCGATTCTACTAAATATTAATGTAGTGATCAATGTAATTTTTTTTTTTGAAATTAGCATTTTATTTTAAATAGGTTCGGGGAGGATTGTTCTTAATTATGTTAGTTCATACTTATCATGGTAACACAGATAATCAACCATTTCGGAATCATATCCCTGTTAAAGCTAGGTGTATATTAGTTAATTTTACATGAATGAACATACGGTCGTTAAAGTAAAGATACTCAAATATTGTTCCGTTATTAAGAGAGGTAAAGTTGTAAAATTTCTATAGTTTGATAAACTACTTTGGTTTTAAAATTTGTTACCACTTGGAAAGTTTAAACCAGAATGAACCGTTATTAATTTTTAATATAAACACTATACATATCTTTTATACAAGTATTATTAAGTTCACTAACAAGAGATTCAGTAATTCAGTACGAACTGTGAAACACTGGGGTACTTGACATCGAGTGGTCCAAGGAGACAGGTACTCTAAAGGGTCCGTTCTTTTGACCTCATCCAACGTTAAAGGAAGTGACCTAGAAGGATGGGTCCCTAGTTTGAGTCCAGAGGACGAAGTCGTCTAGCTAAAAAATGGTAACTTGGTGGTCCTTTAGGTAAATTTCTATCGATATACATTTAATAGTTGTAATATAAAGTAATAAATTGAAAAACTTACACCAAATTTACATGTATCTTCAAAACCCTTTCCTGTCTTTGGTTTTATAGGTGGTTACTAACTATAGAATAAATTATCATTTTGAGTTTTAAGTAAGGGTTAATAAACGTGACTTTTTACAAACACTGATTTACTTAATTCAGTTACTTGTGGTAGTTAATTTTTTTTATTTTTTTATTATTAAACTTATTATTATAATATTTTTTAATATATACCTACATATCAGAGTGGGTATTACAATTTGTAAAAAGTTACTGTATGAACCTTTACGTCATTCCCTTTTTAGTTACATTTTTTTTAATTGTTTTTAATGTTTCCTCTTTTTCTTTTGATATTAATAAACGTTTACTATCGTAAAATATGTCTCTTTTGTGTTCTCTTAATTAATTTTTGAATTTTGACATATATAAAATTTCTCACACTGATCTTAATTTAGGTTTATGATGTATGTCGTTATTTTCTTTTAATTACCTTTTTTTCTACGGATGTGAGTTTCACCCTTATTTTATTTATTACTTTACGGACCTTTATGTAAAATGTTCAACTTAGATACTCGTATACATTAACATTGATGTATTAAAAAATGTTATATATTTTCTTTTACTTACAATCCGATAAATAGGAAATGATACTTACTCTTCTGTTATAAATTTATATGGTTAAGAATTTGACTAGTTTTATGAATTTCGTTAGTATTATAAAAGTTACCACTGTAAAAACCTGAACTTGTACTCCAGTTATACTTCATTGGTTCAGTTTTTTTTTTTTTTTTTCTTATCTTTATTTTACTTACCCTGGTCTTTGTTCATCTGTTAAACGATGTAATATGTCGTTTGGGTTTTAATAAAAATTTCGTATCACGTTTAAGTTCTCGTCCGTCTATATACTTTTGTGTATATGTCTCTTGTATATTTCTATGTTAATTATATATTACACCATACATTGTTTCAAACGTAAAAATATACTCTCTACTACCTAATAAGTCATTTACTTCTACTCCATCATTAAAAATTTCATACTCCAACTTAATAAGGTGTAGAATATAGTTTCTTTAAGGTTTACCTATTATCGTTATAAATTTTTTAAGTCTCTTTGGTTTTGTTTCGATCTTTTTTGTACATTTACTTATTATGTGTATGATAACTTTGGTTGTGTTTGGTAAAATGGTAAAATAGTATTGTCTCCTCCAATTATATATATTATGTGTAATAATACATATAATATATATGTAAATAATACATATATATGTATATATGTGTAGTATACATAATAATAACACATAATGATATACATATTAGATATATGTATATTATATATACGTATATTATATGTAAATAATACATATAGTATATATATATTATTTTTCTAATCCTCCCCTCTCCTTCTCTTTCTAACTGAAAAATTTACAATTTTATAAATACGGTAATAGTGTATCATCTTAAGTAACAGAAAAAATTAAATATCTTCTTTTGTCGTCATCTAAAGACATAAAAGATTTATATATATTAAACGAAATATTCTTGTTCTTTATTGATTAAAGTGAAAAATTTTTATGTATAAACAAGATAGTCAAAATAAAGACCGGTTCACGTGGAATTTATTGAACAGTTCTCTATACTCTTATGATACATACATATGTAGTATAAAAAAGTCCTTGTTAGTAAGGTCGACATAAATATTATTATTTGACAAGTACGTTATACTTAAATTGTGTGAGTCCGTAAGTAACAATACCTTTTTGTAAGTATGAAACATGTTACTCCGTCTATTAGTTTATTTATATAAATTGACTTTTATAAATTAACCAGAATTGAAGTGAATTGGTGTTTCATACTTACAAAAAGGTATCGTTACTCACGGACTGACAGAAAGAACACAAGTAAAGTGTCACCGAAGTCTATATGGGATGGAGGTTAGGGATGATATAAACCGAGTGACAAAAGGTCCGTTACACAGAAAATTGTGTTTGTGAAATCAAAACCCTATAGTAAACCGTAGAATGATACTTTTTACTTTCAAATCAAAAGAATGGAGGAGATATGTGTCTCTATGTGTTATGCGTCTCGGGTATTTGTACGAAAGGTAATCGGGCAAGATAGTTATAACAGTCTAAACCGATCTGTTTATAAGTCATAAATATAAGAACCTTGACATAATTAATAAAAGGTGAGTCAGTAAATTATATGAGGTTAACCCAAAGTAAATGTATTATCAAAAATTAGTTATTTATTAAAGTTATCAATATCTAAAATTTTATCAATAAGTCGTTACACATTCTTCATCAATAAAGATGAATAAAGAGAATATGTGAATGTTCGTAAAAAGATAACGGAACAAAAATTTACTAACGTTTTTGTATACGTAAACATTATTTATAAATACATTTTATTTGAAATTCTTAGTTAGATATTTTTACGTCACGATTTTTTCTCATGTATGACTAGATACTGAATTCGTCTTACTTGTGTTTATGTCTCATTACTTTTATTAAAAATTTTAATAACTTTTGGATGTTATGTTATGATTAAAATTTGTGTTTCTTCTTTTAAGATTGTAATCACATTGTTAAATGTAATACAACGGTAGACAAAATAAAAGAATAGGTGTCTGTATGTATTTGTACTATTACCATAATAATAATATCAACAAAAGAAGTGATGAATAACTAGAAATGAAAAGATCCAGAGGTCGATATTTAAAATACACGTAGGATACTGAATTCGGAACACTGTATAACATCCGATATAATTAAAATGTAAAATATCTTGTTTTATAAACTATAATTTTTTCGACAAAAGAAAGTTAATTTGACGTAAAGTAATTCAGATTAATGATATAATAACCCGAAGGGTCCACAGAGTCACCATTTCTACGGTGGACGGTTACGTCCCTCTACAGTCTTTACTCTCAAGTTAGGGACCCAGGCCTTCTAGGGTACCACTTCCTTTACCGTTACGTGAGGTCATAAGAACAGACTTTTTGAGGTACCCACCTTCTCGGACCTCACGATGTCAGGTACCCCCAGAGTTTCTCAACCTGTGTTCGACTCACTGACTCGTGTGTAGTAATACAGTAGTAATTTTAAAAGAATAAATTGGGTAAAGCAATACATTATTTAAACGTCAGAAACAAACAGATCCGAGTTTCAGAAATGGAAAGGGGGTTTGGACGAAGGGGATGGAGGCAGTACTCGTTTCAGGTAATGCTGTGGGGTCCTATGCTTTTACCTTAGACCCATTGTTGTGATTGGTAAAAAAAAACAACAAAAACAAAAAAAAAAAGGGGAAACACGTAGTAGATCAAACTGAACCAGGATCTCACGATGCGCGTCTACAGAATAAGGTCCGTGAAGTCTGGTCTCAGGGGTCACGTTTTTCCCGAAGCTGGAGATTGCCGACTTCGACTCGTACGAAGTCGAGACGGTCGGTACACGTCCACCGTTGAGTTTCACCGTTGAGTTGAGGGACACGTCTCTGATTCATGTGAGGCGGACCGTAACAGTAGACCTCGGCTCGTCGTGTCAACGGATCCTGGGTGTCCTTGGGACTGGAGAAGACTGACTGTTCTTGATTACTTCGTCGGACAATACCTCCGTCACATCCGATCTCACTGACCTCGTCCTCGAGCGTGGAAACGGTCGAGGTTAGTTAGTTCGAAATGAACGAAGGACTTGACATGAGTCAGATAACGACGTGGTTGAGTCCTCCCATCCATTACGGAGGACTTTGAAAATAGGAGTCAATTACGGTTACTGATAAACGTTGACGAGTTCGTTTTAAGGACTTAATTGAAAAATGAATAAGGGTGAGTACGTAGTTAGGACGACGACGATGAGAGTTTTATATAAGAGCTAGATTGGTCCCAGAGTTATAAGGGGATTTGGTGTCCTCAGGTAAGTGGCCTTAGAGAACTTACTTAGACTTAAATTTACGTGACTGGACAAAATATTATTCGTGACACGAAATAAAACAACTTCCTCCGGCACTTCTGATACACTCGAGACCGACTTGACGGTCGACCTTCCTCTTCAAACTCCACGGAGAACGAAAGGGAAACAGGGACCTGACGTACTGGGTACATAAGAAAGACTCACTCCTCGAAAAGGTTCCTACGTCGGAACTCTCTCATTCCGTCACAACTCTAGTAGATGTGACTTATGTGTTAACTTTGGCTCAATTTCGGAAATGTATTCGAAAATTCTAGTAGTGGCCGACCACACGTCCGACGTGCTCTGTTCAGAGAATACATTCAAGGGTACAAATAAATAAATAAAAATAAAATTTAAGGAAAGTTCTGTGTTTCGGTATAGTAGTGGTGTTTCGAAAGAGTACACCATCAAACCCTTGAAGTGGGTGAAGGGAGGGTAATGATGACGAGGACTGGGAAAACATAGGCCATCTGGGATTTGACTCAGGGAAGGGATGGTCCACGACGAGGGTGATTATATCTGTCTCATCCAAGTCGTCTTGTCCTGTCCTTTTAATGGACGACTAATTCTATACCCCTTCCCTCACGGGGTCGAGATTTCTGGGGAAGAGGGTCTGCCTCCCTTCACCCTGTGAAAATTCCCCATTCTCCATCTTACCCAGTAGTCTTCACTCCTCGCCCCCTACTAAAGGTCGTTGTCGGTCTCGTACTCGTCAGGAAGACCAAGGGAACGTCTCCCCGATTAACACGGATCGTTTCACGTTCATGGTGAAACCCGTCGCTAGGATCGCACCACTACTTCGTTTCCGTTGAAAGTCTGTGAAGCCCACGATAGAGACGTCCGTGACGGGTGGACCAGTCCAACCTTGACCAAGACCCACCAACTGCCAGAGGTAGAACCCGGAGAGACCGAGCCTGACCAAGACCCCAGAATAAATGTACCGTCGATGAAATCAGAACCAAAGACAATCCGTTCGTGTCGACACCTTAACCCGATTCTAAAACACACTTTTAGTTTCCTTTCATCCACCTCAAGACCCACATTCAGGAAAGGGTCACTGTAACGGAAGAGGAATTGGGACCGCTGCTACTTACCCAAGAGATAAGGGTATGAAAATAAAGTTTTTATAATATATTTACTATAGTATGTTGTACATTGGTAATCTTAAATACAAAAAAGGTACGTTTTATTAAGGGACCTCTGATAGGTTCAACATACATCGTTATCAAACAAAGAAAAGTAACGACTCATCATAAGATACTGTACATACATGGTATTTAAACGAATTGATAAGTGGGTAACTTCCCCAAGACTCAACAAAAGCCAATAACCCTTATTGTGAAGAAACTTATAGACACATATCCAAAAAATATACAAAAGTAACAAAACTTTATTTACTTATGGGTTCTCACGTTAAATACCCACCGTACTTCCAACGTATAAATCAAAATAATTCTTTAACGGTTTCACTCCTACGACATGGTCAAATGTAAAAGAGGTCCTCACATACAAATTAAGGACGTAGTAATAATCGTAAACCATCGTAAAATATAAAATCGGTAAGAGTATTCATGCACCACTATAATACCAAAATTAAACGTAAAGGGAATACCGATTACTACAAGAGAAAACGGTAGACATATAATAAAAGTCACTTTACAGATACGACGACGATTCAGTGAAGTCAACACAGACTGAGACACGCTGGGGTATCTGCCGGAGGATGGTCCGAAGAGTCAGGGACCCTAAGAGGTCCGTTCCTGTGACATCACCCAACGGTAAAGGAAGAGGTTACGTATTTTCACTTTTCACTTTCACTTCAGCGAGTCAACACAGGTTGAGAATCACTGGAGTACCTGACGTTGGATGGTCCGAGGAGGTAGGTACCCTAAAAGGTCCGTTCTCATGACCTAACCCCACGGTAACGGAAGACGTTTGGAGAAAAATGTAAAAGAGTAACTTAACGAAAAACAACAACAACAACAAACAAACAAAATGATAACTCAAACTCTCAAAGAAAATATAAGATTTATGATCAGAAAACAGTCGATACACCGAACGTTTATAACAGTAGTATAGATGTCGAACTGATAAGAAATAGATTTATCACAGAAAGTACTTGTAGAATTTTGAAAAGGGGGTCAAAATAACTCTTTGTACACTGTATACTGTAATCATTTCAAGTCCACATTTTTACGCTTTTTTTAAAAAAGTACATATAAATACCCCCTACTAAAAAATTGAAACTACTCCAAATTGAAGAGACAAATTAAAAAAAGGGATTTACCTAGTACGAAAACCACAATACAGGTTCTCGAGTAACGAATTGGAGACCAGTTCTCCTGACAGTAGATTTAAAAAATATCAAAATGTAAAATGTAGATATAGATGTCGTGTTAAACTCAATTGAAGTATACATGATACTTCACATCTAACTCCAAGTAAAAACCCGTATACATATAGGTTAACTAAGTTCTAACAAACAACTAGTGACAAAAAAGAGCTAACTAAACGGAAACGTTGGTGTTGTTTTTAGTATATCGGTAAAAAACCCCACCCCAGATCAAAACTTAAGAGATAAGTCAAGAGATAAGTCTAGACACAGGTAGGAGGGTAGTTATGATAATGTGTAACGAAGATAATGACATCGATAATATCAATCAGTATTTTGACCATTTGTACTAAGAGAGTCAAATAAGAAGAAAAAGTTTTAACTAAATCTATAGGATTCACGAATCTGACAAAGTTTATTTAAAATCTTAGTTTAAAAGACATAGACTTTTTTTTTTTGTTTCTTTTCTTTTGAACGACGTCAAAACTGACCTTAAACTAATTAAGACTAATCCTTTCTTAATTGGTAACAATTATGTATATGTTTGATCGTAAAATGACTAAACGAACGTAAATGTATTCTTATTTACGTATGTTAAGTCAAGTCAAGTCAGCGAGTCAGCACAGGCTGAGAAACACTGGGGTACTTAGCGTCATACGGTCCGGAGGGACAGATAGTGGTTGAGGACGTCAAGTGAGTCTGAGTACAGGTAGCTCAGGTACTACGGTAGGTCGGTAGAGTAGGAGACAGCAGGGGACGAGGAGGACGGGGGTTGGGGAGGGTCGTAGTCTCAGAAAAGGTTACTCAGTTGAGAAGCGTTCTTCACCGGTTTCATGACCTCGAAGTCGAAATCGTAGTAAGGAAGGTTTCTTTAGGGTCCCAACTAGAGGAAGTCTTACCTGACCAACCTAGAGGAACGTCAGGTTGCCTGAGAGTTCTCAGAAGAGGTTGTGGTGTCAAGTTTTCGTAGTTAAGAAACCACGAGTCGGAAGAAGTGCCAGGTTGAGAGTGTAGGTATGTACTGGTGTCCTTTTCGGTATTGGAACGGATCTGCCTGGAATCAGCCGTTTCATTACAGAGACAAAAACTTATACGATAGATCCAATCAGTATTGTAAAGAAGGTTCCTCATTCGCAGAAAATTAAAGTATCGACGTCAGTGGTAGACGTCATTAAAACCTCGGGGGGTTTTACGTCAAACTGTGACAAAGGTCACAAAGGGGTAGATAAAGGGTACTTCACTACCCTGGCCTACGGTACTAGAAACAAAAGACTTACAACTCGAAATTCGGTCGAAAAAGCGAAAGGAGAAAGTGAAAGTAGTTCTCCGAAAAATCAAAGAGAAGTGAAAGACGGTATTCCCACCACAGTAGTCGTATAGACTCCAATAACTATAAAGAGGGCCGTTAGAACTAAGATCGAACACAAAGAAGGTCGGGTCGCAAAGAGTATTACATGAGACGTATCTTCAATTTATTCGTCCTACTGTTATATGTCGGAACTACATGAGAAAAAGGATAAACCTTGGTCAGACAACAAGGTACAGGTCAAGATTGACAACGAAGGACTGGACGTATGTCTAAAGAGTTCTCCGTCCAGTCCACCAGACCATAAGGGTAGAGAAAGTCTTAAAAGGTATCAAATAACACTAGGTGTATCAGTTTCCGAAACCGTATCAGTTATTTCGTCTTTATTTACAAAAAGACCTTGAGAGAACGAAAAAGCTACTAGGTCACCTACAACCGTTAAACTAGAGACCAAGGAGATGAAAAAGATTTTGGTCGAACTTTTAGTCCTTCAAGTGCCAAGTGAATAATTTCTTACAGTTAAGAGTAAACGAACACTTTAGAAGACGGAAGGTTAGACCTCAATAGACGGACAAAGAAACTAAATTTACAAGAAGTACATACACCTGGTCCAGACTTAAAGTGGTCCACTTATGGACACCAACCCTTGGTTCTTCAGGGAGAAAGAAGATTAATAGATAGAGTTTCATCTACGGTTCAAAAATAAACGGGGAAGGAAAGGATCAATGGGAAGTCAGAATAGACGATGATCTAAAAAGAAACGGGTAAGGTGTATTGTATTAACCGAATTACTTACTTACTTTGTAACTCTAATAAAATTAAGTTAAACATAATTAAATTATTCGTAATTTCATAAATCAAAATATAAAGAAAAATCATCACTTCAAGTCATAAAAATCACTATATGTACAAGTACGAAAGAAGACTCTTTATAGACGTATACCAGAAAAAACAGACAATCTTCGACCTATTTATAGAACGGTAAACATCTTTAAGTGAAAAATTATTTATCGAGAAACAGGATAAAGACAAAACGAAAATTAAAATTTAAAACTGGAACAAAAGTCCTCAAAACAAAAAACTGATCTTATAATGAACTTTCGAAAACAGATAACCCACTTGAAATTATATTTTTTAATGAAGTTTATCTCAGGTTTCAGGTAAAGATGATCTCGTTAATTTTAAATACACAGAAAATCTTTTTATAAATGTTTTTTATACCTTTTGAAAACAGATATATGATACTCCATACTTAAACTTGAACACAGAAAAGTTAACCCCAATAAAACGGTGGTTGAAAAATTTTTAAAATGGATATAGTAGTATAACCACACAACTTAAACACACTCATATACACTTGAACGGACATTTATTATTTCCAAAAACAAAATCTGATAAGGATATTTATAATGGTTAATGAAAAATTACATATATTCATAAAAGGAAGTATAGTTTATATTAATTGAATAGATTTTAAAATTATGAACCATCTCTTATTAATCACACGGTAAAACTTTATAGAACAAAAATGTATAAAAGAAAAGACCTATTTAAATACTAGGACGACTTTAAAACTAAATTTAGTGAATCGTGACCTTAAAATTAACTTTTAATTAAACGTCTCTCAAAATTTTAAGGACGATAATTCAAAAGATTTCTTCTTGGTAACTACCGGAAGTATGATAAGTTCAAAAATAAAAAATTTAAATCACTAAGACTTATGTAGTAATTTATAAAATAAAAAAAACTTTTATTCTAAATAATGACGGTATAAAATAACATAAACGTTAGTGTTAAATAAAAAATCCTATTAAGAAAATAAATAAATTTCTACCAATATATAATAGTTTATATATAAATAAAACGAGTCTGATGTATAATCAGTGACAAGAATTATAACTCCTGTAACGTAGGGTGAACCCCTGTCTACTTTCTATGTTACGTATTTGTAGTACCATAGTCTATTATTATTACCATCGTTCTTTTACTTCTACCAATACTTCCTCTACTAAGGTTAATCCCCATAATACTTATGTCACTAGTTCCTTGTTGAGAGTCTCCAAAAGTGTCAAACTTAAAGTAAAGATTATAAAAGTAACCTTAACAAATATCAAAATTAGAGAAAAAGGATCAATTACCCGAAGGAATGACCGAGTCTACCATTTCTTAGGACTACGTTACGTCCTCTGGACCCAAGTCAGGGACTCAGTCCTTTTAGGAGACTTCTTCCCTTACCGATAGGTGGGGTCATAAGAACGGATCGTGAAGGGTACTTTTCTAGATAGTAGGATGTAAATTTCATTAAAAATACAGTGAAATTAAGTTTCGAGTTGGGACGAGTTTGTGTCCTATTTCGAATCTCCAAAAACACCAAACAAAAGTAAAAACAAAAACTATGACCTGATACTAATAGTAAAAGTACAAACCAATTATACGACTATATTAATTACTAGAAACAGAGTAAAGTTAGTGGACAACGAGAAAATGTACTAGGTCTAATAAAGTCGGATCACACTAAAAATCATCAATTAAATGGTGGATAGGGATTTCACTTCGTCCTAAGAATTTAATACGACGAGAAAAAAGACTTGAAGATGGAAACTGTTAAAAAGAATTTTACAGATGGTGAAATAACATGATTTCTACATGATTTTACTATTATCATAGATGGTTACTATTAAATACACAAACAATCTGTACGAAAACACACAGGATGGATGAAAAATTTAGTACATTGGGTACTTTATCTAATTACCTACCGTAGTAATAAGGTCTAAATGTGTACTCCTTGAGTCAGTGTCTTTTCACTTCATTAAATTCTATCATAGTGTCGAAGATGTGATAACACCTAAAATGTACAATTTACTTCGTAATTGTGGACTCTTGTAATAAAAATCGAAGTGAGATATGAAGGAAATTTTTATGTCTGATAAACTTTTAATATTATAAAAATCCTGAAGACTAAACTCAGACCTTTGTTCTATGAATGTGTTAGATTGTAAGTGAATTTATTAACAATTCTATCTCACTTTAATTCCTTTACTTTTATTCTATTTATTACTCGAGTTGTTATCATTTTTACTCCTTCTTTCTTAGGTTCTTTTATGGACCATTGACATTTTGGTTGGTTTGATGATTCTTGTCATATGGATAAAACGAAAAACTGTCATAATTTAAAGTGGAATATTTTATTCAAGAGGATTTTTACAAAAAAATTTCCCATCCTCTCCTTGCTTCGTGAGAAGTGTGAGGATTGAATTTTTGATTAATGAGTTTTGTTTGTCTTTCAATCGAAAAGATTGAAAAAATTCATCGACAAGGAGTGACACACCGACATTGTAAAACTAGGTACACTTCGGAAGGAGAAAAGACATAGAAAGACGTAGATAAATACCAAAATTAAGGGTCTTTTGTTACCGTATTTTACCTTCATCTATCTTATTGACCGTACTACATAATGTAGGACCCTTCTCAAGGTCCATCTAACGTACAAGATCCTTCCGTCTTAAAAACAGACGAAATAACTGAACATTTAGGGGTAATAAATATTACACCTTCTGTGATTGATTTTAAAACTTAATTTCCATATTTCGTCACATCCAGTACAACCTTTGTACAATTGACATCTATGATCTCTAAAGTCTAAAGAAATAAGACGTGACCTTATATTTCGGTCGTCGTCATCTTCGGAAGTAAGAACATGTCGTCTTTTCCTTTTGTCAGACCCTCGGATATGGGTTTGGAGAGGTATAAATTTAATATGTTAAAAATAAAGAAAGTTGAGACGGTTAAGAGTATAGGTAAAGATGTCTGGTTGACACACCGATCAAGTGACTAGTTCCAGTTCATAGATTATAATTTACGATCTGTATCAATTGTTCACTCGACACTTTTTTTATTTTTCTCTTTCGATACAACTTTTGAGTCTTCTGGTACGTATAACTCAATATACTCAATTTTATTCAAAAAAGTATAAAATTATAAAGAAATTAATTAAATAAATGACTTCCTATTAACGAAATGTCTTAAAACAACAAAAGACAGTTTGGAGTTGTACTAAGTCGGTATAGGGGAGGGACAACTTGGAGGGGTAGGGTGGGGGATCCAACTATTTCTCGTGGACAAACTCAAAGGACTCTATATGTCGTTTACGGGTGACCGATAGATAAAATGTATACCATTATATTCAAAGGTACAATGAGAAAGGTATGTAGAGTGGGAGAAGAGGGGAGAGGAGTACAGGTATTTAGATAAGATATACAGACAAAGAGGTAAGGACTGGACATTTATTTAAGAAGTCACTACAAAAAGATCTAAGGTATATATACACAATCTTATACTATAAATAGAAAGAGAAAGACTGAATGAAGTGAGACATATTATCCGAGATTCAAGTAGGTGGAGTAATCTTGACTGAGTTTCCGTGAGGAAAGATACAGACTTATTATAAGGTAACATATATACATGGTGTTGAAGAAATAGGTAAGTAGACAGTTACCTGTAGATCTACCGAAGGTGTAAGATTGATAATATTTATCACGACGTTACTTGTTTCCCCACGTGTCCAGAAAAAGTTAAAGACAAAGGAGTCTCATATACGGATCCTCACCCTGACGACACAGTATACCACCAAAACAAGAATCAAAAAACTCCTTAGAGGTATGGTAGAAGGTATCACCGACATAGTTAAATATAAGGGTGGTTGTCATGTTCTCCCAAGGGAAACGAGGCGTGGAAGAAGTCGTAAGTAACCAACATTTGAAAAACTACTACCGGTAAGACTGACAATACTCCACTATAGAGTAACATCAAAACTAGACGTAAAGAGATTACTACTCACTACAACTTATAGAAAAGTACACAAACAATCGGTAGACATACAGAAACCTCTTTACAGACAAATTCAGAAAAAGGGAGAAAAACTAACCCAACAAACAAAAAGACCATAACTCAACATACTCGACGAACATATAAACCCTTTAATTGGAGAACAGTCAACAAAGTAAACGATAATGAAAAGGGTAAGACTCCCAACAGAAAAATGGAACCAATATCAAAGGAAAGGACACGTTTTCGAAAATTTAAATTAGTCCAGAGTGAACAAATGAAAACAAAAATAAAGGCAATGAGACCTTGCACCTAGTGTCTCCTAGAACGAAACTAAAAACAGTAGATCACAAGACGGATACAAAAGGAGATTCTCAAAATATCGAAGACCAGAATGTAAATCCAGAAATTAAGTAAAACTCAAATAGAAATACATACCACAATCCTTCACAAGATTAAAATGGGAAAATGTACATCGACAGGTCAAAAGGGTCGTGATAAATAACTTCTCCGACAGAAAAGGGGAACCTATAAGAAAGGAGGAAACAGTTTTTATTCCATAAGTATCCACGTACGTAAATAAAGACCGGAAAGATAGAACAAGGTAACCAGATATATAGACAAAAACACGGTCTTCGTATGACAGAACTACTGACATCGAAACATCATATTATACTTCTGTCCTTCTAACTAAGAAAGTCGAGGTGAGAAGAAAGAGTTCTGATGAAACCGATAAGTCCCAGAAAACACAAAGGTATACTTAACACTTTAAAAAAAACAAGATCAAGACACTTTTTATGGAAACCATTAACTATCCGTAGTGTAACTTAGACATCTAACGTGAACGATACTATCGGTGAAAATGTTATAACTAAGAAGGATGGGTCCTTGAACGTTTCGAGAGGTAGAAACTATTGAAAGTAGTCACAGAGTATTAAAAGACACATAAGATAGGAACCTATTCAAATAAGGATCTATAAATTAATAAAAACAACGTTACCACTTACCCTAACTAAGGAATTAAAGAGAAAGACTATAAAGTAACAATCATATATCTTTACGTTCACTAACACATAACTAAAACATAGGACGTTGAAATGATTTAAGTGTTTAGTGGAGATCATTAAAAGACTAAGATAGAAATCCCAAAACTTGTCATAATACAGTAGACGTTTGTCACTCTCGAAATGAAGAAAAGACTGGACCTAGGGAAGATAAAGAAAAAGAAGATACTAATGACATAGATCCTGAAGGTTTTGATACAACTTATTATCAACACTTTCACCTGTGGGAACAGAACAAGGACTAGAATCCTCCTTACAAAAGGTAAAGTGTAACTCTTATTACAAACGACGTTCGAATAGTATATACCAGAAATGATACAACTTCATCCAAAGAAGACACGGGTAAAAAAAATTCGTATTTACCCACGACTTAAAACAGTTTCAGAAAAGGACGTAGATGACTCTAATAGTATACCAAAATAGAAAGTTAAACAATAATGTCACATAGTGTAACTAACTAAACGTATATAACTTCTTAGGAACGTAGGGACCTTATTTGGGTTGAACTAGTACCACATACTCGAAAAACTACACAACGACTTAAGACAAACGATTTTAAAACAACTCCTAAAAACGTAAATACAAGTAGTCACTATAACCGGACATCAAAAGAGAAAAACACGACAGAAACCAAAACCGTAGTCCCACTACCACTGAAGTATCTTACTAAAACGTTAACAAGGAAGGAGACGTTTAAATTTTTTTTTTAAAAATCCTCCTATCTGTAATTGAGAAGAGATTTATAAACTATCTTAAGAGAACACTTCGGTAGAGTAGAACACGAAAACAAAAATCCCCCTAACAAATTAGTGTCGAAGTCAAAGCCCGAAGGGACCACCGAGTCTCCAATTTCGTAGATGGACGTTACACCCTCTGGACTCAAATTAGGGACCCAACCCTTCTAGGGGACCTCTTCCTTTACCGTTGAGTGAGGGCATAAGAACGGACCACTTAGGGTACCTGTCTCCTTGGACCACCCGATGTCAGGTGTCCCAACGTTTCTTAGTCTGTACTGACTTACTGAAGTGAAGTGAAAAAGTCAAAGTCTCGAACATTAACCCAAAAAGTATTAAAGACAAAGATAAAGAAGAGATAGGATCTCTTACAAGGTATACGTGAACTCTTCCACATAAGAAGACGTAAACATACGTTACAGGATTTCTATAGTAACCCTAGGTAGAGTAGATTACATAGTAAATTCTGGACACAAAGGAATAATTAAAAGACAAAACTACTAGATAGGTAACCACACTCACCTCACAATTTCAGAGGATGATAGTAATACAATGACAGTTAAAGAGGAAAATACAGACAATCACAAACAGAATATATAACTTCACACGGTCCTCGGTCGTACCCCTTAGGACGGGTACCGTTTACAGTACTCCTTCCGCCGGACTATTTTGCGTTTCCACCCTAGTCCGGAGTCCCCAGGGGAGACCTAAAAGAGCTCGTAGATGGGGGTCTTGGTTTTAGACAGACGAAATGATATAATACGGAAAGTGGTTGAGGAGACTGTAATTGTCCCCCGATAGGGGGTGGTGGAAAAAGACCTTTTTCAATTGAATCTCGAGGTCAATTGTCAGAGGATGTATATTTTCCTCACAGAGTCGAGTTTGGGGAGACCATCAAAAGATTGAACGGACTGTCCAGACAGACCTAGAAAATGTTGACGAGTACACTAACGAGTGTCGGAGGGCTGGTGATCTCCGTGTCCTTCGAATTTTGTAGGATCCTTACATCCCCGAAGACTCTTCAGTTTTAGTAATCTTATCCTGACTAATTCCCAAAGTAATAACTCGATTATGAACGACGGTTCAATAGTATAGAAAACAAACAACTATATCAACCATATATTTTTTTTTTTGTTCGTCGTTGTATCTAGAAACTCAATTCATGGAAGGAACAATATTGGGTGACGTGGAAACAAGATGTCCCTACATTGAAATAAATCACGAAACTCCCACTACGTCTAATTTCTTTTTGTGAAGTCCCTTTTACTCTAATTGTAAGTAATTCCTTCTCTCGGTATTTCACAAATGTCCGGAAAACCGGTCTTCTATTACATTTAGTGGACTCTGGAAAACATATGCCTTTCTATACGTCTTTCTTTCGGACCATAGCTATTCTCAGTCCTGACGACGGGGTCGTACTGAGACATAGAATATAATATATTTTGAATGCCATATATTCCTGGAAAACTTTTATTTCAATACGCCAAAAACGTGTTCGAACCGGAGGGAACACAACTGAGAGAGAGAGAAAGAGGGAGAAAGAGGGAGAGAAAAAGTCCGACTAGGGAACCTTGTGTCTCCGAGAGGCACAGATGAATAAAAGGGTCCGAAGATTCTGGGTGTACTCTCCCTCGGGTTCCGCCCCGTGGAAGGTGATAAGTTCGCCCACGGACACCGGATTTTATCTGCCACGTTCAAAGAACAGAACTCTCAAATAATCGAAAGACACATTTGGTTCCTTATAGTCAGAGAAAAGAGGAGATAAAAAAGTGATGTAATAAGAGAAGATTAGAGAAAAATTTAAAGATTAATTACAGAGAAACAGCTAAGGCAGGGACGAAGCTTAAGGGACCTAGGTGGTCCCGACCTGTGGCCGTCTTCACGAAGACACAAACCACGTATCTATAAATATTAACGATACATAAGGAGAACCGAACTAGGGAACTAGTAATACATCACAGGAAGGAATAGAGAACATTAGAAGAAATAAAATTTCAAATAAAACAGACTATACTCCTAACGACGATGTCGAAAGAAAACGAGGGGTAAACGTACCTCATATATAAAGGTAGGACAGTAAAAATCAGATATACATAGAAATGTAGACTTCATCCAGAGAACATCTGTCGAACATGTACCCAGAACAAAAACATAGGTAAGTCGGTCAGACACAGAAAACCAACCTCGTAAATTGGGTAAATGTAAAGTTCATTAAAAACTATATATACAAAGATAACGGTAAAAGAATTAACAAACCCCAACTAAAACATCTAGAAAAAAGAAGACAACATAAAGAACTGATATATTCAGGTAAATTGTAAACAACTCTTCGTCCAAACCACCATGACATAAGACAATTGAAAACGAACAGACTTTTCGAAAAACAAAGAGGTAGTTAAAACTTACTTTAGGAAGGACCCATGTCATTAGAACCAACATCTAAAAAGGAAAAGTCATGAAATTCATATAGGATGGTAAGGGACACCAGACGTCTCAAAGACGACTTTCTAGTCGACAATTCACATACCCAAAAGGGAACATATGATGAACAACGAAAAGGGAACAACGAAAATTATAAGAAAGAAACACAAATCAGAAGTAGTCGAACTAATTATACACAGAACTATACAAAGAGTAACCCAAATAGGATATTCCCTGAAAATCGTGGAGAACCTGAATTAACTGATAAAAGAAAAGGTACAACCCCTTTAAAAGTTGATATCAGAGAAATTTTTAAAGGAGTATGGGTAAGAAAAAAGATAAGAAGAAGATCTTGGGACTTTAAAGTCACAACCACACAAACTATAACAGGGTCTCCAGAAACTCTGATAGGAGTCAAGAAAAGTAAGAAAAATGAAATAAGGAGAGAAGTCTCCAATGAAGGTGGTAGAATAGAAAGTCGAGTGACTAAGCAAGAAGACGAAGTCTATAATACGATAACTAAGGAAGATCTCATAAAAATTAAAGTCATTAATACAACAAACATACAAATAAGAAATTAAGAAGAGTTAGAAACAATTAACTAAGAACGTAAAAGAGGCAAGACAAAAGTTCCAAAAACTGGTGAAAACGATAGTAATAAGACTTAATAAAAAGTCCATCAAACGGATAAAGGAGAAGTAAATAAACCTGAAGATACAAAAATCAAAAAAAAGAAGTAAACACATCATAAAGAGACGGAAAAGTTACACACACACAAAAAAAAAAAAAAAATTGTGACACAAACTCCACAGGAAAAGGTTCAGAAGTTCTAACTTAACAAAGAAGGAGAACCAAAGACGGGAGGATTCCAACGAATAAATTGAATGTACGTCTCATGTAGTACTCTTTGTGACCTGATCTTTTTTGTGTTCGAACTTAGTTCTAACGACCCTCTTTATAGTTATTGGAGTCTATACGTCTACTTTGGTGGGAAGACCGTCTTTCACTTCCCCTTAATTTTTCGGAGAACTACTTTCACTTTCTCCTCTCACTTTTTCAACCGAATTTCGAGTTGTAAGTCTTTTGTTTCTAGTACCGTAGGCCAGGGTAGTGAAGTACCCTTTATCTACCCCTTTGTCACCTTTGTCACAGTCTGAAATAATAAAACCCGAGGTTTTAGTGACGTCTACCACTGACGTCGGTACTTTAATTTTCTACGAATGAGGAACCTTCTTTTCAATACTCGTTGGATTTATCATATAAGTTTCCGTCTCTGTAATGAAACGACTGATTCCAGGTAGATCAGTTCCAATACAAAAAAGGACACCAGTACATACCTACACTCTCAACCTGATACTTCTTCCGACTCGCGGTTTCTTAACTACGCAAACTTGACACCACAACCTCTTCTGAGAACTCTCAGGGAACCTGACGTTCCTCTAGGTTTATCAGGTAAAACTTCCTCTAGTCGGGACCCTAAAGAAACCTTCCTTACTACGATTTCGACTTCGAGGTCATGAAACCGGTGGAGTACACTTCTCAACTAAGTAACCTTTTCTGAGACTACGACCCTCCCTAACCCCCGTCCTCCTCGTCCGTTGCCGTCTCCTACTCTACCGACCTACCGTAGTGACTGAGTTACCTACACTCAGACTCACCTGAGGTCCTCAACCACTACCTGTCCCTCCGGACCGCACGACGCTAAGTACCCCAGCGTCTCAGCCTGTACTGGTTCGTTGACTTGACTTGACTTGACTTGACTCGACTTCCAACCAGGTCACCAAACACATTCGAAACATATCCCACTCTAAACAAGACTTAAAAACAAAAACACAAAGGAGACTACCTGTTCCGACTCACTCCACCACTAGGACAGAGGACTACTGACGTAAACATAAAAACAAAACAAACAACAAATCTACTCCGCAGGACTTGTCCTACGATGACCACCAACCCACTACGACCCAGAACATAAGTTCACCAAAGGAGACACACTCAAGAGTGATAAACTATGAGGGATCCCAATCAAGAAATGATTAGATCCCAGAACTTCAGTCACGAGGGTGAGGTTTCCGAGTCCCGAACTAGAAGGTATCACCCTTGACTATCCAAGGAGTTCGACCCGTCCCTCGTGCACCTCCGTCGAACTACTGACATCGTCGAGGACTCTAGTCGTAAACTCCTCGTCACCTGTCTCTCTCCGACCGTAAATTCGCGAAGGAGGACTGTTTCAACTTGAACTTCACCTCTTTCATGACCGATGCTCTACAGTTATGGGTACTACGAAGTGTGTAGTGTTCTTTCGTCAAGTGGTAAAGAGGAAAAATACGTCTTCGGAACGTGACAAGTAAAGTCACGTTTTGTTGACACGTCTTTAGAGTCGAACCCTGGTACAGTTTAAAAAAAGAAATTTTATTACAACAGAAGAGAGTTTGTCTTCGTCCATTAATATTCTCTTTAAGTTAGTTTTATCACCCCTTGATTTTTGCGTAACGTCTTAATTTTGGTGAAATCTTCATCGTTTCGTAGTTCAACCGTTTGACCGTTAAACTTTATCAAGATTTTTCTAGAATATCTTGTATGATTTTGTATTTTTACTTTCATGAAGTATTTTTCGCTTGTTTTATTATTTAAATCTCTGATACCAACTTTGACTCCTATGAACGATTTCAATAAATATACACGACAGATCCCTTGATTAAAAAGACGTATAACTTAAACGATCGAGAGTTCATTCAAGTAAAGGAGTACACCAATCATCTGAAACGAGTACTAGAAAAGAAATGATACCAACTAACGTACAGATATACACATACATACACGAAAGGACCCTCACAAACACTCATACATAAAAACGTCCTCAACGGTCGACTTTTACTTCAAAAGTAAATGAAGAATCCGTAATCCGAAACATGTATAAGATCGGTTGAAAATTTAATTAAGGAACTAAATGGATCCTGTTATGTACATCTTTGTACCATTTTAAGTCTGAAATACACTGTGGAAAAGTACTGTGTCTTTTTCCCATTAGTTACCATAACAGTCCAGTCAAATAAAGAGAGGAAAACAAGAAAAGAGTAGTGTTGTTTCTAAACCTTACTTTGATTTCCCAAATTTTGTTGTCTCTTCAATGTCGAGTTTGTCTTTCTTGAAAAAAATTTGTATGTGAGAACTTTGTACCCTAGTCCGACTGGAGTTTCTTCGACACTGTTAAGGGGAACCGAATGGGAAAAATAAGAAGGGTAGAGGAGAACCAAGACAGGACATTTTTTATCCCGAACATGTAAGGTAATTAGTCCTTCTTATTACGTTTATTTGTATGAGAGTTTCGGTTACCTGTCAACGTTCAATGTATTATCCCAAATAACGTACAGAAGGGTATTAAGTCAGTCAATATAAGTCCTCATACATACGTATCTCCTAAATACTGGGGTATATAATTATTGGAGTCTTTACGTCTACTGTGGTGGAAATACCGTCTTTCACTTCTCCTTGATTTTTCGGAGAACTACTTTCACTTTCTCCTCTCCCTTTTTCAACCGAATTTCGAGTTGTAAGTCTTTTTCTTCTAGTACCGTAGACCAAGGTAGTGAAGTACCGTAGACCAAGGTAGTAAAGTACCGTTTATCTACCCCTTTGTCACCTTTATCATAGTTTGAAATAAAACTCCCCGAGGTTTTAGTGACGTCTACCACTAACGTTGGTACTTTAATTTTCTGTGAATGAGGAACCTCCTTTCAATAATGGTTGGATCTATCGTATAAGTTTTCGTCTCTGTAATGTAACGGTTGTTTACAGGCAGATTAGTTCCGATATCAAAAAGGTCATCAGTACATACCTACACTCTCAACCTGACATTTCTTTCGACTCGCGGCTTCTTAACTGCGAAAACTTGACACCACAACCTCTTCTGAGAACTCTCATGGAACGTGACGTTCTTCTAGGTTGATCAGGTAAGATTTCCTCTAGTCAGAACCCACAAAAAACCTTCCTTACTACGACTTCGACTTTGAGGTCATGAAACCGGTAGAGTACGCTTCTCAACTGAGTAACCTTTTCTGAGACTACGACCCTCCCTAACCCCCGTCCACCTCTTCCCCTACTGTCCTACGCTACCGACCTATTGTAGTGGCTGAGCTACCTGCACTCAGACTCACTTGAGGTCCTCAACCACTACCTGTCCCTCCGGACAACACGACGTCAAGTACCCCAGCCTTTCTCAGCCTGTACTGACTCGTTGACTTGACTTGACTTGATTTACCTGAGAATCGACGGATTCCAATGAACTCCTTTGGGTACAACAATCAAACATAGGTGACACTCGGATCCCGTGTACACATCCTAAATCTCCTCAGAAGGTACCCCAGTACTTCTCAACTGACTCACTGAAGTGAAAGTGAAAAGTGAAAGTACGTAACCTCTTCCTTTACCGTTGGGTGAAGTCACAAGAACGGACCTCTTAGGGTCCCTACCTCCTAGAACCACCCGACGGTAGAAGTCCCAGTGTGTCTCGGTCTGTCCTGACTTCACTGTATCATCATCGTCGTCAACACCAATAAAACTTCGTAAAAACACTCGAGAAGGACCGTATAAACCTTACCCTAATTCTCTAGTCGGACGTAGGAAAAGTCGATCCGGTCAAAAGTAGTGAGTATGGATTGTCTTAATTAAATTAAAGATAATGTCTTACCCGAGAGTTAAAAGATACTACTAGTATATAAAATAAATATTACTCAAATTATTTTCTATAATAAAACTTTATAGAGCTGAATGGATTCTAAAATATTTATAAAAGTTTTTCGTATATTCTTCATCAGTAAAGACCATCATACTAATCTTTAATAGATCACGTAAACAGTAGTTAAGGTCTAGATACGTATATGAACTTACTTTATAAACTTTTAACACGGTTCTTAACTAAGTAAGTCGTTTATAAATAACTCTAAATAATTTGCCACTGGTGACACTATCATCGACTCTATGTCTCCATTTCTCCACTGTGTTTTAGGAATAAGAGTATTCTAAGACTTTACCACCGTATTTTTCTATTACCTACATTTATTCATAAGTTAAATCCACATATTGTATTCCGATTTATTAATCCAGGGACAGAGTAGAGATGAAAGAAAGTCCTACAGTAAATTTGACTGTGAATCACATACTTATCCTAAAATGGTCCTTTTCAGTTCGCCAGATTCAAGATAAAATTTGATAAGGAAAAGAAAAACTCATTCAATGGATTTCAAGATTTCAGAGATTTCAAGACACAGGATTAGACATGGTTCGGGAGTGTCTATACCTCCTTGACTGTTAATATTTGTGAAGTTTTAGTGAAAAAGAATAATAATAAAGACACCATAATCCCGAGGTGGGAATACTGGAGAAAATTGTGATTAGGAATTCCAAATCCTGGAGGAATTTCCAGTTTAGGTTATTTTAGTGTACTGTCTAATCCTCAGGTTGTATACTTAAAATCCCGTTATATTAAGTTATCACTAGTGTAAAAGAAAATTGATTATCTAACCTCTTCTAACACATTCTAAAAACTTTCAAAATCGATGATAAACTCGACAACCATCAATCCTATTAGGGTCACCTCCACAACGATATATATCGGTCTTGTTACATACATTTACAGGATACCACCTTTTCTCAAACCGTTTACATTAACTTTTTTACCACTTTTACCCATACAGTGAATTCTCTTACCTCTCCGTTAATCCCCGGTCAAGTCCGTCATGGACCATCCTGGACTTTTCTAAAACTTCACAAATGTTACTAGTCAAGAAGGTATAGACACTCCCTAACCAATCTCCTGACTTTCACATATGGTTTTGGGTCCTACGAGTTCAGGGTATCAGTGGGGACATAGTGTAAGTTGTTTACTGTCTAGAACGTCATGTCATCATGAGTAGACTTTTTGAGTAAGTAAACTTTTTGAGGTGTATACACACCCAGGTGGATTGAGTTTGAACCAATTAAATTACCAGTTTATAGTTACCAGTTTGGAACACCTTTTATCGTTAATCCCTTCCTTGTCTTAGTTCTGACTTAATCTTCTACTGATTGATCTAAATCCTTTACAACTTACTCCCCCTTCGTATATAGGGTATCCCGTTTTATATTCCCATTGTTACTCCTAAATCCTATTGGTCCCTCCTTTACTCCGTAAGGATACGACTTTCTCTGTTAAATTTCAAATCGGTAATTCCTTACCGAAAGAGTTAGAATAATATAGGTTAAAATTGTAAAATTATATATAAAACCATAAAATTTCTAATAAAAAACATCATAAAATTTTATTCACTTTCGTCTTTCTAAAAGTGTTTCGGAACAGTTCAACTTCTCTAAATTTTATTACTAAATTCAAAAATTTACAGAAGTATGTATATGTTTACGATGTTCACGTATCTGTGTACATTTAATATTTATACATAATTATTATATCGTATGAATTTTACTTATTTTATACTTATATTTTATAACGTGTAAACTATAATTAAAAGTTAAACTTTCATCGAGAATTAATGATTAAGAATAAAAACCTTTCTGATATTATTATAAATAACAAAGACACGTAGAGATTTACAAAGTACTATATAATAAAATTTAAAAATACTACGAATACGTAATATACAGATTTGTCTTTTTACTATGTTTAAACTATGTATTCCAATCTTTAAAGTCTAACTTTCTACTTTATCGGACAAGTCATTGGTACTTACAATATTTATTATAATAAAAAGAATAAAAATCTTACTTTATTAACAATTTTAAGAATAAAACTACGTGTCATACTCATTTCTTGAGAATTCAGTTGTTAAAATATCTTTTACTTTCTCGTTTATTTAATCTGGGTACAAGTTTATATCTTCACTTCACTTCGTTTCATCGAGTCAACACAGGCTGAGAAACCTGGGGTACCTGAAGTCGGATGGTTCGAGGAGACAGGGACCCTAAGAGGTCTGTCCTTACGACCTCACCTAACGGTAAAGGAAGAGGTCCTCTAGAAGGGTTGGTTCCCTAGCTTGGACCCAGAGGGTATAACGTCCGTCTACGAAATGGTAGATTCGGTTTTCCCTTCAGAGTTATATATTCAAGTTTATATTCCAGTTAAGTTACAGGTTTGAATTCCTATATTATCGGTGTCTATTTGAAGTCAAGATATAGGAAGAAGTCCTTCAGTTTCAGAAAGTTTGTGTTGAAATGATACTAGAAATGTATGATATATAATGATATATAATGTGTATAACATACCCTAAAGTGGACGTTTCGTCCTCTACACCCAAACTAGGAACCCAGTCTTTCTAGGGGACATCTTCCTTTACCGTTGGGTGAGGTCATAAGAACGGACCCTTTAGGGTACCTATCTCCTTGGAACCGTCCGAAGTCAAGTACCGTAACGTTTTCTCAACCTTTGAAAACATGTGTTGATTTGTTGTTGTGTGGACAACATATAGATAAAACAAAAATACCAGAACTACTCTGATTACTTAAAATTTTCACTTTCTTTGTCATTACGTTTGTTGTTAAAAAGAATTTAACACTAAAAATGTAAAAATGGGACTGATATAATAACTTTAGGACTTCGATACTTATAGAGTGTTTCCATTTTTATTTCGGTTTAGGAAATATAGAAAATCTTTATTCCGTCCTATATATTCGCGATATATATTTACACCACTTTTTCTTCGAGTTCCAAATTTTACTTTTGTTAAAATTAACTAAGATTTACAAGATGATCTATCCGATCATCTACCCTAAAAATGGTCTAAATAATTCGGAGTAAAAGTACTAGTCTCTTATTTACTCTGTCATTCGGGGTGTGATGGATGACGTACATCCACAACATACCTTCTACATTTTATTACACACTTTCAATAAACTTTTAACAGATTTTAAGGAACAAAACTGTTACTTTAATTATTAGTGTTCTTTTGTTTCTTTTGTTGTTTATTCAATATAACTTTTGAACTTTCTAATATAAGTTTTAAACTTTGTTTATTCGTCACATACTCCTTTCCGTTTGTGATTTATTAAAAGAAACCCCAATTGATTATAGAGTATAAGTACATCCAAATTATTAGTGATTGTTTAATCAATTGAAAGAGGGATTACTGAACTTTTTGTGTCCGGTAAGCTAGTTCCTGAAGTAATCATCTAAAATTTAATGAAAATAACATCGTGTCATACAATAGTTGAGTCACATTCATCCGGTCTTTACTTGATTTAGATGAGTCGAATCTAGAATTAGTGTGGGTATCAATAAGTATTAATTATTTTAAGTAAAATAATTATCATGCGATTTAGATACGTTTATATTACACATGTTAATATCACCTATATTGTCTACTTTTCTTGTCAAATTTTTAAATAGTATTCCTTTCCCGTACATTCATTGTAAGTAGAAAATCAGAGAACTATAAACCTCGTTTCAAATTTTTAATTAATCATAGTACGTAAAAGACAACAATTACTGTCAGTACATACCGAAATTTAACCAGAGAAGTTCAGAGAGTATTAGTACGTTACAAGACGGTCTGAAGACTTTTATATATTCATTTGAGAACCTAAAGAGAAAGACAATTCATATAAATTCTTACTGTCTTGTAACAGAAACATTTGAGTATCTTGTCTAGTCATCACATCTTTTTTTTTTTCTTTTTTTTCCGTACAGAACAGAAACGTAGAAAACGACAGAACGAACCGTTCCAGAACAGAATAGGAACTAGAATCAAATGAACGATTATAAAGACCCGGGTCGGATCGGGTTTTGAGGAAGTCTCCGCAGTTTTACTGAAACCGTCCCCTGGCAAATAAGAGACATCGGATAAAGTCTGTTATCGGGATCACGAAAACTCTCCGGATTTCATCAAAGAAATTAAACAAGTACCAGTTAGTCCGTGTTTAGATATGTACCAAGTAAAAGACGTATTACTTGTCGTAGTCTATTTCTACAGATTTACGATATTCCTAACTTTTTTATGTCTAGGGAAAAAACACACCGTAATCTTTTATTTGTGGAGGTTTTACTTAAAATTCTTTATGGTATAATACAGAAAGTATATAATGAATGGAGTAAAACTTTATAGATGATAGTTTAAGAAAAAAAAATTAAAAATGAAATAAAATGAAATGTTATGACATAACCAAAACGGTATGTAACTGTACTTAGGTGGTGCTCACATGTACGCTAGGGTTTGTACTTGGGGGGAGGGTGGAGGGAGGGGTGTTGTAGGGAGCCCTAGTAGGGGGACGTGGTCGGGGTTCGTACGACATAGGACGTAGTCTGTATCTGACCGCTAAGCTAAGAATGTACTATCATATGTACAAAGTTACGGTAAGAGGGTTTAGTAGGGTGGGAGTGGGAGAGGGAGACTCAGGATTTCAGGTGATATGTGTAGATACAGAAAAAACGACAGAACGTATGTCACAGTAGTAACGGTAGAAAGATTTAAGGTATATATACACAATCATATGACATAACCACAAAAAGAAAGACCGAATGAAGTGAGACATATTAGTCGAGGTCAAAGTAGGTAGAGTTGTCTTGACTAAGTTTACATAAGAAAAATTTCCGACTCATTATGAGGTAACACATATACATGACGTCGAAAGAATAGGTAAGTAGACGACTACCCGTAGATCCAAGAAAGGTATAGGACCGACAATATTTGTCATGACGGTACTTGTAACCCCATGTACACAGAGAAAGTTAAGACCAAAGGAGCCACACATACGGGTCTTCACCCTAACGACCCAGTATTCTATAAAGACAAACGTTAAAAAATTCCTTAGAGGTGTCACAAAAGGTATCACCGACATGATCAAACGTAAGGGTGGTTGTCACATCCTCCCAAGGGAAAAGAGGTGTGGGAGAGGTCGTAAATAACGAACGTCTAAAAACCTAGTGTCGGTAAGATTGACCACACTTTACCATGGAGTAACACCAAAACTAAACGTAAAGAGATTATTATTCACTACAACTCGTAGAAGAGTACACAAACAATCGGTAGGCATACAGAAGAAACCTCTTTACAGATAAATCAAGAAACCGGGTAAAAAACTAACCCAGCAAATAAAAAGACCTTAACTCGACGTATTCAACGAACATATAAAAACTCTAATCAACAAACAGTCAACGAAGTAAACGATAATAAAAGAGGGTAAGTCTTCCGACAGAAAAGTGGAACGAATATAAAAGGAAACAACACGTCTTCGAAAATTAAAATTAATCTAGGGTAAACAAATAAAAACGAAAATAAAGGTCTTAAGACCCTCCACCTAGTATCTCCTAGGACGACACTAAATACAGACTCTCACAAAACGGATACAAGAGGAGATCCTCAAAATATCAAAGACTAGAATGTAAATCTAGAAATTAGGTAAAACTCAAATAAAAGTACACATCACAATCTTTCACTAGATCAAAGTAAGAAAATATTCACCAACTGGTCAAAAGGGTCGTGGTGAACAATTTCTCTAACAGAAATAAGCTAACATATAAGAACGAAGGAAACAGTTTCTATTCCACAGGTATACACACACCTAAATAGAGACCCGAAAGATAAAACAAGATAACTAGATATAAAGACAGAAACACGGTCATGGTATGACAGAACTACTGACACCGAAACATCATCTCGGACTTCAGTCCGTTCAACTAAGGAGGTCAAGGTAAGAAGAAAGAGTTCTAACGAAACCGTTAAGCTCCAAAAAACGTAAAGGTATGTTTAGAACTTTAATAAACAAGATCGAGACACTTTTTACGGCGACCATCGAACTATTCCTAACGTAACTTAGACATCTAACGAAACCCATCATATGATTAAATGTGATATAACTAAGAAGACTAGGTACTTGAACCATATAAAGAGGTAGATAATCACAGGAGATTTATCTGTAAAGAGGTGTCTTCTGTATGCCTACCGATTGTTTGTGTACTTTTCTACGAGTTGTAATGAGTAATAGTCTCTTTACGTTTAGTTCCGGTGCTACTCCATGGTAAAGTGTGGTCAATCTTACCGACACTAGTTTTTTAGACGTTCGTTATTTACGACCTTTCCCACACCTCTTTTCCCTTGGGAGAATGTGACAACCACGCTTACGTTTAATCATGTCGGTGATACCTCTTGTGACACCTCTAAGGAATTTTTTAATGTTTATCTTAACGGTATACTGGGTCGTTAGGGTGACGACCCGTATGTGTGGTTCCTTTGGTCTTAACTTTCTCTGTGTACATGGGGTTACAAGTACCGTCATCAAATAATGTCGGTCCTGTACCTTTCTTGGATCTACAGGTCGTCGTCTACTTACCTATTCTTTCGACGTCATGTATATGTGTTACCTCATAATGAGTCGGTAATTTTTCTTATGTAAACTTAGTCAAGATTACTCTACCTACTTTGACCTAGGCTAATATGTCTCACTTCATTCGGTCTTTCTTTTTGTGGTTATGTTACATGATTGTGTATATATACCTTAAATCTTTCTATCATTATTATTGGGACATACACTCTGTCGTTTTTTCTGTGTCTATATATCTTGCCTGAAAACCTGAGTCTCCCTCTCCCTCTCCCACCCTACTAAACCCTTTTACCGTGACTTTGTACATATGATAGTACATTCTTTACTTAGCGGTCAGATACAAACTATGTCCTATGTCCTACGAACCCAGACGACGTGCCCCTACTAGGTCTCTCTACTATACCCCACTCTTCACCCTCCTCCCACGTCCTAACCCTTGAGTACATGTGCCTAAGTACAGTTACATACCGTTTTGGTTATGTCATAACATTTCATTTTATTTCATTTTTATTTTTAATTTTTATTTCATACTAATAGAGAAAGTATCTAAAGTAGTCAGGATTATCAGTCTATAAAATATTAATATGGGATTTGTACGACATCGAAGACTGGGACATATCTAGGGTCAACGTAGATTATAGTAGAATAGAAGTATACAAAGTAACACATGAAAGGACTGTTAATAAGAATAATATAAGAATAAAGTAAAGAGACAGTAAGTAAACCTTATATAAAGAAATAACGTACATACGGAAAAATACAGGTACGAAAATCGGACAGATTTATAAATGTATTTTTACGTATAGACTTCAGAACTTTATATAAAAAGGGATTCGATATTATATCTCAGTGTACTAAGACCCCAACTTTCTCATATCTCTATAAATGAGATGGAGTAAAATATTCAACAACAAGAACACTAAATCAACGATTAAGTATAAGTTGAGAAAGTGTTGGGGTATCTGACATTGGGTTGTCTGAGGACACAGGGACCCCAAAGGGTCCGTTCTTATGATTTCACCTAACGGTAATATTATTCATGTAACAATGTTTCTCGACCAAGATCGTTACAATCCTATTTTTTTTTTTTTTTTTTTTTTCGAGGACTATACGAGTTATTACTGGTTTAAAACCGATAGAAAGTTAAAATATAAAAGATAAAGATCTGATAGTGTTTAAAATTGTAGTACATGGGTTTATATACCATGGGTATAGGATGTTTAAGTAGTCAGAATAGAGAAAGTGAATTCAATAGAGATACTATCAAGACAAAAACTGGTCCTTAGGGGATAGAAAGGTGTATCTGTTTGAAGTACTTCACGACTCAACTCCGACACAGGAGTTACAAAATAAATAATCATATTAATGTACTCGGTCCGAGTCTTCTAATCTTGTGAAAAATCCTTTCCACCTGTCTCTATACCATTATATCTACCTATATCTTAAGTGGAACTAACATTAATTATATACTACTTGGATTTTACTTTATTGAAACTGAGAGGTTTCCTCACCCAACAACTAGAATCCTTTAGAACATATAGTCTATCGTCACTATATAAATAAAGTAGACTAGTAGAAATGATGGAGACAAATTCTTGATAAACAGAGTAAACTATCCAAAACTACAGATAAGGGGTCAGGGAATTATTAAAGGTCAGTCACTAGTATGAAAACGAAACGTATGTTTCTTACAATTCGAAGAAAACGCATAAAGAATAATTGTTTTTATAAAACAAATTCAAGTGAAATGTGTCACTCGAATATTGTACCGTTATGAGTGTCGTATATTCAGACTATTTTTATACCGGTAACTCCTTCTTCCTTCCTTAAAAAAGGTAAGGAGACGAAATTAGTCAAAAAAAAAAAAAAAAAAAAAAACGTGTCTAATAGTGTAACCAAATCCTTCAGTCTGGTAAAGGTTGTTAGTGTTAAGGTCTCAGTAAGGGATATCTTTTTGGACTCTTTCTGTAAATTACACTTCTATATGGTATTGTTATATTTGTAGGAGGATTCAAATAGAGTAACGGAGATAAGAACATATCGTAGATCAGACGAGTACATGATATCTCGATCTAAGATTTTTTTAACTAAGATTATTAAACTAAGATTTTTTAGTTTAAGTTAGTAAAGAAAAGATGGAAATTCTATAAACGGTAAAAAGTAAATAAAGTATTATTTTTACTTTTAGTATAGAAATTTAGGTTCCTTAAAGTACTAGACTTGGGAAAATTATTCAGATCGTAGTAAAAAGTTAATAGTGTGAGGGACTTGAGACATCGAAACGGTCGAGGTTACCCATAATCTTCAAGAATGTACCACAAACATTGTTAAAGGGTTAGGACTGATAAGGACCAATACGAAATAAGTAAAAGACATGAGTTCACACCGTAGGGGAAGTGTTGAGTAAGGGACTTTACTATACTCGTCGAATCAAGAAAATAAAGATTTGTTTTGTGGAAGATAATGTGTTTACATGAAGTCGACAATAACTCCCGTCTCAAGTATTTTATCGATAAATAACAAAAATTAATGAAAATCTCTCTTTTTAAATGTAAATTTGAAAAGTTTCTATAAGAATAAAGATCATCGTATTAGTAGGACGTGTATTATTAAACTTACTATTGAAAATCCATAAGTATACATTCTTCACGTCTGATCTGACTGTAATTCAGTCTTCTAAACGGGACCGAATTACCATTCCTTAAGAGGACGATTAAGCTCCTCTATATACAAACTAGGGACCCAATCCTTATAGGGGACCTCATCCTTTACCGTTGTGTAAAGTAATCAGAACGGAACTTTAGGGTACCAGTCTCCTCGGACCGTCCGATGATGTTCGTCAGGTACCGTAGTGTTTCTCAACCTGTACTAAATCACTGATCTGTTGTTATTTATAAAAAATACTCAATCCCGGACACGGGGTTCTCATCAAATGATTAAAACTATAACGTGACCGTAACCTCGGAGGCAAGAAGACCTCCTTCGACCTAACCCCTTTGGACGGGAGATAAGAAGGAATAATAACTTCTTAAAATCTTAGTGACCCTACTCCACCGGGTCAGACACATCCCAAGTTACTCACGGGACCCTCCTTTGCAATGTTCTTAAAGTGATATGGTGACAACTCTAGATCAAAGTAATCTTGTATTGGACCATGTAACTATACTAGACCGGGTCCTTGTAGATTTCCCCTTAAATGGTATTTTCTCTTTCCTTCGTATCTTCCAACGATTCTCGGTCCGTAAGACCTTGATATTGATTAATACAACATTTCTTGTACCGCCTTACACAGTTTTACATTTTTGACTCTTTCAACATAGCGATTTTATTCTATGGAACCTTAGAGTCCCGTTAAGCAATTTCACGTTTATCGTCAGTTAACGAGGATACGTTAGAAAGTTTGATATACATTTGATCTAAATTTTATTTTTGTACACCTTATTCATGTTAGTCTTAGCTAAGAAATTTATCCTATATATCTTTATATTATGAGTTTATATTTTCAGAGATCAAACCCACTGTTACTATGAAAAGAGGTGGTGTCACTTGTCTATATTAAAAACAGAATAGTTGACAATGTATAGATCACGGATGTGTCTCAGATCTAGACTCATGTATGACTTATTTATAGACACTTGTGTTACTTACCACATTATATAAAAGACCTTAGATTCTACGGAATTTTAAAAATTCTCCTGATATTAATTTGATATCGTAACTACTTTTGTTTTGATTTATGACAGTGTATTCTACATCAATGTTTAATATATATAAGGGAAACCTTTTTTTTTATACAGTAACTGTTAATTCTTTTACACGATTCATTAAACTGATTTCATTTTTAAAGACCGTACACCTTATTTACTGGGTTTTTACGTTCAGACCATTGTTAACAAAGTCTTGACTTCATACTAGACAGTGAATATTCAAAATATTTACAAATTTTAGGGTAAACGTAGTAGAGTAAAGTCAAATATTTGATCTATTTCTTTTTACTCTGAGTCCCCGGATAAAATACTTCGAACATGTAAATAGATCCATATATACCTTCACTTTTATACCAGAGAAAGTCAACTCATTAAAGACTTAAGGGGTTAACAAAGTATCTTGTCTGTCTAAAAAAATAGTTTTATTTAAATACGAATTGAAAAATTTATATATTCTATCAAATCTTTAATATGAGTCTCTGGAGTTCTTGTGACCTCTACCCACAAAAGAGAGGTACAAACACCTCTACTTTCTACGAGAAGAGGTATAGAACGTTTTTAAAATACGTCTTTAATAATCTCGGGTACACGATCTCATGGAGTCTCGTAGATGGGTAGTTAAATATAGTAGTAACGGATGGATACTACATTAAACGATTCTTTTATAGTAACGAATAATACATTGTCTTTCTATTTAATCTGTTTCGAGTACGAACGTTCTTCATATCATCTGATTTATAACTATTTTTTACAACAAAACTACCTCTGCACGGTAGTCGTTCTACCCTCTCATACTCAAAAGATGACGGTAAAGGGGAGTCTTGTAACTAAAAGTGATGGTGGGTGTTTGTTCTCATGGAGCCACCCTCAGGCCCTCAAACCTTCTCTTCAAGGTGGTGTAACTACCCCACTTTTTCAGTCTCTTATCTGTGTAACTTTTCCCGGTCTTCTTGCCAAAGGGAAATGAGTACAGTAGGCAGGAAGTCTTGTCGTGTTAAGTCACAGATCTCACACGAAAGAGGGTACGTCCTTTCACTGTCTCGTCGGTCAATTTCGAGTCGTAGGGTCTATGTACCCCAAGACAAGTTCTCCAGTACAAAAAGAAAGGAGTTGTTTTTGTTACTTCACTCCGAAGGGACCACCAAGTGATCATTTCTTAGGTAGTCCGTCATACATACTCTGTTACCAGGTACTTCTAGGGTGTACGGTCCCTTGTTGATTAGGGTACACAGTGTTAATGATTCAGACACGAGAACTCGAGTCCTTGGTGTTGTCGACTCGGATGTATGGTGTCGATGACTTCGGTCGTACAGTGTCTCGGGCACGAGGTGTTGTTCTGTTCGGTGGGAACACTTTTCGTCACTTCTCATCGGGTACGAGTGTCGTTGATCTCTTTTAGGACGTGTTGTTGCTTCTGGGTCGTGTCACTTTTATTTATTTATCTATTTACGGGGGTGTGTGTGTTTTTTCTTATTACTCCATTCGGTACTTATCGTACAGACACTTGACTTTCTCCGATCCTCTTGGTCCGAATCTATTGTAGAGACCTAGGATGATTTGTGTAGTACTTGGGTCAGCCCCTCGAATTGGTGTTTAACGAATGGACACCTGGGGTGATAATATCACATCTTTGGGATTTACGATACTCACAAAATGGGTGGTAAGGTGGAGTGTGGGTACCTTCTGACTAGATGGTGACACCTATACAACTCAGAACCGTCTACCGAGGACTTATATACGTCTTTCGGTCGGGTGAGACACCCTAGCCACTTCGGTGTTTTTTTAATCTTAAATTTCCGTAATGGGGTCGTTTTCGTTTTCGGAGACTTGGATCGGACCGGAACCCCTTAACTCTTTTTTGTACGTTATAATTCTTAAGAGGGTCTCCTACAAGCACAACACTCTACTCACTTAGGTATCTTCTCCGGGTTCTCTACCAGTGTTAGAGATCGATCTGACTATCCATTTCCATTAAAAAGAGGGTTCCCTTTTAGGCATTCTGACCCTCTCTACTGACAAAGAAATTAACAGTTCTGTCGTTGGATTTTAAAGTTCCTGGTCCTTTATAGTTCTTTTATACCCCCCCCTCCCTTTCTACCGCCTCCTTATCCTGCCCTTCTGGTGAAAGTAGTTCTCCGAAAAATCAAGGAGAAGTGAAAGTCGGTATTCCCACCACAATAAACGTATAGACTCCAATAACTATAAAGAGGACTGTTAGAACTAAGGTCGAACACAAAGAAGGTCAGGTCGTAAAGAGTACTACATGAGACGTATCTTCAAATGTAAATGTATTTAAGTAAACTGTAACTCGTATATATATATATATATATATATATCAACTTCTCCGAAAGACGATGAGATATCTACCTTAAGGACAAAATCGTCACTTAGTGCAAGTGTAAAAGTTTCGTAATATTTATTACACATAAAACCCCGAAGGTCAAAAAGGTGTTACTAGGTATCTGTTCTGTATTTCATAACATAATCTTAATATCTCAACTAACATTTACAAAATTTAAATAGTCATTACATTTACACTTTCTTACCTTTAAATTTTAAGATAATTATTTTGATGTCGACAAAGAATGAAAAAACATTTGAATACCTGGCTACGAATCTCGTCCTCTCTCTTCATGTCTTCTCCTTAAGTTTCTGGGAACAAAGGAGAAGAGTATATGTCCGTGTAGTTCGTTACGTTATGTATTAACTAGTCAGCACTATGTGTCCATACATGTGTAATATTTTATTTGATATGTTACAAAACAAACACACACATACATACCAAAGAACAAACACATACATAGAAGAGAAAGATGTTCGTATATATATATATGTGTATTCATATACATATACGTACATACATATACATATATATATATATACATGTATGTATCCTTGTACACACACACACATATATATATATATAGAAAAAGAGATCTCCTCCAGTTTGATGTCAGTTGTATACCACTTTAATTAGTTCGTAGAGTAAATAACACACACTAACTTAAAATTACCTTGACTATTAGGTTAAACTGTTGAACAACTTAACAATAGTTTATATAATTTTGAAGAGAAGAGTAATACATACTGTCTATCAATTCACGTTATTTAATACCCCAAGACATCCTCATCCGACACAATACTTCGATTTACTGTTCGTGAAGACCTCTCCCTCCTTGACAAGAATTCACTGGAGACTATTATTTAGTGTTTCTCGTAAGTGTCCGTTAAGATGTGTCGAGAAAATAAGATCAGTCTTATTGCCAAAGAATAAAGTTACTCTTTGTTCATCTATCTACCTATCTATCCACTACCTATCTATCTAGAGAACTTTTATTCCGTTATCTTTGAAGGATTCAACTTTACTTGTCTTCCTTACTTTTTGTCTATTTATTTACCTGTGATGTAGGTTCTTGATATGCTGATAAAATTTTCATACTGTATACGTATTAACCTTTTAATCTTACTCTTCTATCTCTTTGTTCTACTTTCAAGACCTATGCTATAAACATCGATTTATCTCTTAAAAGATTTTAATTACTGTCTGGGGTTTGGTATAGTCCCTTGTATTTTTTCCGTGAAGGTTATTTTGTTTTATTTGTTTGTCATTTAGGAGACACATAGAATAGTTTGAAGTCCTTTGGTTTAAATTTTTTTTTTCTTTGTTTGAATTTTGACCTCCTTTTTGTCAAAAGGAGATTAGTTCTTTCAGATTCTCGTGCTTACCTGAAGAACAGTCTTTGGTGGGTTCGTCTCTACTCTCACTTTATAACTTATACGACCTTCTTTTTTTACTTCTTTGAATCTTAACATATATGTTGTTTAGTAGGAACTTTTCATTTACTATGGTAGAAAGATTTAAGGTATATATACACAATCCTATGACATAACCACAAAAAGAAAGACCGAATGAAGTGAGACATATTATCCAAGGTCAAAGTAGGTGGAGTAATCTTGTCTAAGTTTACATAAATACACTCTGTCGTTTTCTCTGTGGCTACATATCTTGTCACAAAACCTGAGACACCCTCTTCCTCTCCCACCGTACTAAACCCTCTTACGGTAACTTTGTACATATTATAGTATATACTTTGCTCAGTGGTCGGGTCGAAGTTACGTACTATGACCTACGAACCCCGACCACGCGACCCTGCTGGGTCTCCCTACCATACCCCTCCCTCCTCCCTCCCCCTAAGTCCTACCCCTTGTGCACATATGGACACCACCTTGTACAATTACATACCGTTTTGTTTATAATATAACATTTCATTAATTGGAGGTTAATTTTATTTTATTTAAATATAAATTTTTTTGATTTACTATTTATTTCTGAAAGAGAAACTTTTTACTTTTATTTTGACTGTCTAGAACACTGATCATCTCTTTACATTTTTATTCAAGAAACCTTTCTGTTTTTGTTCGAACCTAAACATCTTTCTTTTAATTTCTGCAATCTTTTCCCTTCTTTTACTTACATTTAATTTATAACCACATTTTATTATGACACATTTCTCTATCGTTATTTTTAAGTAACCAACTACTACTGTATACAAATTCAATTTACTTACTGTCTTTATCGTTCCCTTACTTTTACTTCTTAACCTTTATTACAATTTCCGAGGGACGTAGTATATACTTTATCATACGACGATAAACTTCAGTTACTTCCCGTTACTGATTCTTTTAATGTAATTTTTCAGGGTTTTCTTTAAATTTTATAACTTGATTTATTTTTATTTTACGTTGTGATATTACACACTCTACATCAATCACGTCACGAAATCTTCCCTCTAAATATTGTAGTTTATTATATACAAAAACCTTTCTTCTTTATGGATTTTAGTTATGATTTGAAAGAGGAATCCTTTTACTCTCTACGTGTACGAATTTAGTTCGCCTCCTTTTATTTATTTTTGGAGTCGTCTTTAGTTACCTCAACTCTTTTCCTTTTGTTAACTCTTTTAACTAGATTGTTTTACGAACAAGAAAACTTTTTTTTTTAAGTCATTTTGACTGTTTGAAGATCTTTTGGTTCTTTTTTCGTTTCTACATGTATAATGGTTAGAGTCTCCTGAGTAGTGATGACTACAGTACCTATAATTTTATTTTGATACTTGTTGAAAAACTATTATTTACCTTATTGAATTTACTTTCCCCCGTGAAGAAACATGCTGTGTTTTATGGTTTTGAGAATGTTTCTTCTCACCAATTATATTAAATTTAATCTTTAATGATAAATCAAGAAACCGGGTAAAAAACTAACCCAGTAAATAAAAAGACCTTAACTCGAGGTATTCAACGAACATATAAAAACTCTAATCAACAAACAGTCAACGAAGTAAACGATGATAAGAGAGGGTAAGTCTTCCGACAGAAAAGTGGAACGAATATCAAAGGAAACAACACGTCTTCGAAAATTAAAATTAATTTAGGGTAAACAATTAAAAACGAAAATAAAGGTCTTAAGACCCTCCACCTAATATCTCCTAGGACGATACTAAATACAGCCTCTCACAATACGGATACAAGAGGAAATCCTCAACATATCAAAGACCAGAATTCAAATCTAGAAATTAGGTAAAACTCAAATAAAAGCACACACCACAATCTTTCACTAGATCAAAGTAAGAAAATATTCACCAACTGGTCAAAAGGGTCGTGGTGAACAATTTCTAACAGAAATGAGGTAACATATAAGAACGGAGGAAAAAGTTTCTATTCCACAGGTATCCACACACCTAAATAGAGACCCGAAAGATAAAACAAGGTAACTAGATATAAAGACAGAAACACGGTCATGGTATGACAGAACTACTGACCGAAACATCATCTCGGACTTCAGTCCGTTCAACTAAGGAGGTCAAGGTAAGAAGAAAGAGTTCTAACGAAACCGATAAGCTCCAAAAAAAACATAAACGTATGTTTAGAACTTTAATAAACAAGATCAAGACACTTTTTATGACAACCATCGAACTATCCCAAACGTAACTTAGACATCTAACGAAACCCATCATATGAGTAGAAGTGATATAACTAAGAAGGCTAGGTACTTGTACCAAATAAAGAGGTAGATAATCACAGGAGAAACTAAAGAAAGTAGTCACAAAATGTCAAAAGATATATTCCAGAAATCAAAGAAAAACATCTATATAAGGATTCATAAAATAAGAAAAGCTACGTTACCACTTACCTTAACAAAGGAATTAAAGAAAAAGATGAAAGAATAATAATCACATATCCTTATGTTCCCTAAAGACACCCAACTAAAATATAGTACGTTGAAATGATATAAGTAACTAATCGAGATCATTAAAAGATCACCCCAGAAATCCCAAAAGATACATCTCCTAGTACAGTAGACGTTTGTCACTCTCAAAATGAAGAAGAAAAGGTATAACCTAAGGAAAAGAAAGGAAAAGACGAGACTAACGACACCGGTTTTGAAGGTCTTGATACAACTTATCATCACCACTTTCACCCGTGGGAACAGAACAAGGACTGAAATCCCCTTTACGAAAGTTAAAAAGTGGTAACTCCTATTACAAACGACACCCAAACAGTATCTATCGAAAATAATACAACTCCATACAAGGAAGATAAGGACGAAAGACCTCTCAAAAATAGTATTTACCTACAACTTAAAACAGTTTCCGGAAGAGACGTAGATAACTCTATTAGTATACCGAAAATAAAAAGTTAAACAATTACACCACTTAATGTAACTAACTAAACACTTATAACTTCTTAGGAAAGTAGGGAGCCTATTTCGGGTGAACAAGTACCACATACTAGAAAAATTACACAACAACCTAAGACTAACGATCTTAAAACAATTGCGAGAAACGTGGATACAAGTAGTCACTATAACCGGACACCAAAAGAAAAAACATCGTAGAAACAGTCCAAAACCATAAACCCACTACCACCGGAGTATCTTACTCAAACCTTCAAAGGGAAGGAGACGTTAAAAGACCTTCTCAAACTCATCCTATCCACAATCGAGAAGAGATTTCAAAACCATCTTAAGTCGACACTTCGGTAGACCTGAACCCGAAAAGAAACGACCTTCTAAAAACTAATGTCAAAGTTAAAGGCAAGAACACTACCCAGATAATTCTAAAAGATAACGAAGGACCAAGTCAAAACCTTTCAACATGAAAAGATTCTTAAACAGGTAAAGAAGGTGCAACAGGTAAAATAACCGTATATTAACGACTATCATCAGAGAATACTAGGAAACATAAAGACACAACAGACAACACTAGAGAGGTAAAAGTAAAGACTAAAATAACTAAACTAAAAAGAGAGAAACGAAGAACTACTCAGATCGATTACCAGACAGTTAAAATAAATAGGAAAGTTTCTTGGTCGAAAACCGAAACAACTAAAAACGATACCAGAGAAAACAAAGAAAACGTAAATAAATACGGGATTAAAAATTCTAAAGAAAGGAAGATGATTGAGACCCCAAGAGGTGAACAAGGAGAAGATCAACGAAATCCACTTCTCAATCCAATAAATAAACTGAAAAAAGAACAAAGAACTCCATACGGACATAACGATAATTGAAGGGAGAATCGTGACGAAAATATCACAGGGTATCCAAAACCCAACAACACAAAAGTAAAAGTAATTAAAGATACGTATAAAACTAAAGAAAAAACTAAAGAAGACACTAAACAACTAATAAGTCTTCGCACAACAACTCGGAGGTATACAACCTTAAAAATTATCAAAAAGAGGACATTAACTCTAGATTAATATTACGTAATACCAGTCTTTTCTACGAACCTTACTAAAGCTAAAAAAAATTAAATAGTTCCAATCTAAACACCGGGTCTTACACTAGATAGGACCTCTTCCAAGGCACTCGTGAACTCTTTTTCCACTTTAAGTAACAAAACCACACTTTACAGGATATCTATGGTTAATACAGATTGACCAGATAACATAGTAAATTTCAAAAACAAAGAAACAATTAAAAGACAAATCAACTAGACAGGTATGCACACTCACCCAATAATATCAGAGGGTGACAATAACACAATAACCATTAAAGGGGAAAGTATGAACAATCGTAAAAAGAATGTATAACGTCACGAGGATACTACCCACGTATATATCAATATTAACAATATAGAAGGAGAACCTAACTAGGAAACTAGTAATACATCGCCGGAAGAAACAGAGAAAAGTGTCGGAAACAAAATTTCAGATAAAATAGACTCTCCTCATAACGATGAGGACGAAAGAAAACCACAGATAAACGTACCTTATAGAAAAAGGTCGGGAAGTGAAAGTCCGACATACACAGGTAACAAAACTCCACCCAGAGAACATTCGTCATACATATCCCCAGAACCAAAACATAGGTAAGTCGGTCAGAAACGGAAAACCAACCCCGTAAGTTGGGTACAAAAATAAAATTTAGAGTGTGTATTCTCATAGAACGAATTTAAGTCTTAAAATTCCATCGTTAAAATAGGAAGTGTTAATACATTTAAGACTAATTAAGATTTCCAGCACACACACGAGTCAGTGAGTCAGAACAGACTGAGACTCTAGGGTCCCTGTCATCGGGTGGTCCGAGGAGACAGGTACCCCAAAAGATCAGTTTTTATACCCTCGCCCAACGGTAAAGAATGAAGTCCCCTAGAAGGTTGGGTCCCTAGTTTGGGTACGGAGGAGTGGAGGACGGAACCGTCCACTTAAAAATGACGACTCGGTGGACACCATAACCACCGAGTTATCCATATCTTATACCCATCGAGATTTAAGATTTCCAATCTTTCGTTTTTTTTTTTTTTTTTTTTTAGACCAGAATTGATTATAATTTTTTTTATTATTATCACGAAACACTAATGACAGAGATATAGTTTACGATCTTTTTACAAATTGAACTTCATTTTTCCTAAAATCATAATACTGGTATAAAAGGGACGATAAAAAACATTTGATAATCGGGAGACTACACATATGGGTGTACTTTATTAAAAAAAGAAGTAGTATAACAGTAAAGTAACACATAGTGTCTTTATAAAAGGATTCATTTAATTATTCTTACTTCATTTAAAGTAGTTTAATTTAGACTGTTCCCACTACTATGTGACGAAGAAATTTAATACCAATTATCTACATACAACTAACGTACTATTAATTAATGTTTCACATCTTGTTATTTATAATTTGTTAAATTATAACTGATATTATTCAAATACATTAATGTCATCAGTGAATTTGTTCTGAGTACAAATGTAACGATATTCGATTGGTATCTAAAATCTTATATCTATCTTCACAAACAAATGTATTATTTGTAAAGAATTACGTTTTTTCTGAAATAAAATAATTATCTAATAAAGAAATTTTACAGGTTTAGATACATCCCTTTTTTACTTCATGAAAAAAGGAAAATATCACAAAACTTGTTTATTTATAATCTGAAATTGAACGGTGATGTATGATGGTGATGTATGTACACTTGTGTATGTGTGTGTGTGTTTGTAGAAAATTCGTGAGTTCAGATAAAGTGATTTTAAAATTCAGAACAAATTTCGTCATTACTTTTTACGGATGTAACTCCGTTTTACTTAGTATGACTCTCTATGTACATTTTAAAGGTATTGACAATCACCGTCTCTTTGGGTAAACCGAAGACGTGATCGATTGTAAAAATTACTCCGTGTCGATTTGGTAGATTACCCGTCCAACCCTAATAAGATAGATTTACATGTATGATTCTTTACTCACAGAAATATTTACACAAGAGTTGGTACGTTGATCACAGTCTTTGTAGTTTAATACAAAGAAAATGTTCTCACGAATGTAAGACCTTAATATTGAATTATTTGGGATATGTGGAGTGGAATAAATTGACCTGATAATGGCATTGTGACTAGTCTAGGTGAGTCTTAATCTACGATTTAATTTAAACAAGAAACGGGAAAGTGTTATTCATAAATTTACTGTTTTCCGTTAACAGTCCTTCACACCTTTTAAGTTAGATCTTTAAATATCACTCTAAATATACGAAGTCATTTTTACCATTCTGTGATTACCTAAAATAAGATTTAATAATATAATTACGTTTACTTGTCTTAAACAGATTGTTCATAAGGAAAAGAATCTTTGAAACTTATAGTCATCGACAAGATCAGAAATCAAAACTTGTAAAACTTTAGACCGTCGTCTTAAGACCACGTCTTTTCTTTCGAGTTGTCCCTCAAAGTGACTTTTATAACTATTTTCTTACTAGACTTATAATTTTATTGGTCAATTAGAAGTTTTATTTTAGATTGTTTAATACCCTTACTTAGCATTGAACTCTTTGGGGATTGACTTACAGACCAAAAGATCAGTTGATGTCACTGGAGTAACCAAGATAAGACATGTAAATGAGATGTGTTTTATAAATCGATTGAATTCAAACGTTTTAGGTAACGGTCAAAGTGTCCGGGTTGCATGAGTAATCTCGGAGTTTCTTTATAATTTTGGTACAGTTCCATACCAAAATCCATAAAAATTATGGAGGAATCATAGGATACAATACTAGTTCTATTATCTGAGTAGGGTTTGTGTTACGGACAATATAAAAACTGTATATTTATTTTGTATAACACACATACATTAAGAGGATCCTTTTTTTACTTCGTTCAACTAAAACTTATTTAAAAATAAACTTTATACACAATGATATATTAGTTAATATAAAATATTGTTTATATTATCTTTATTTACCTTTAAATTTAGTTGTTTTATATCTAATGGTGTTTGGTCACACACACATATATATATATATATATATAAAAGACATATATCCGTTCCTGAGACTGTGTTTGGTCAAACACAAGTTTAAGATTAAAACGACTCATTATTCCACATATTGGAATAAAAGAGATTCACTTCTCTGTCTTCATATAAGTATTAATAAAAGACTTTATTAAAACAAAGAATCTTATCACTCTTTTCTTTTAGTATTAATAAAACTTTACACGAAAAGGTAAATTGTGTCGTACTTAATTAAAGGTATGGTATTTGTATACGGTTACAAAGATCAAATAACTCTATTTTGACTATACTATGATTTAATCAAAATCTATATTTTACACTATTACACTATGTCTATATATAACACTTTACTAATGGTATCCTTCAAATCGATTGTAGTAAGTGGAGTGTATCAATGTGTAATAAAAGAATACTATTCTTGAAAATTCTAGATGAGAAGATCGTTGAAAGTTTATATGGTTTCTTATAACAATAGAAAACAGTGCTTCGATACGTGATATAGAGGTCTTGAATAAATAGAATATTCTTCAAACATGGAAAACTGGATTCAATAAAATTACCGTAATATAGTATGTTCTTATAGTACGAAATCAAAAGTTTACACAAAAATCGTTTAAATAATAAATAGTGATTAAGTGACGTAAATCCATTCTAAACCAACCAACAAAGAAGAACCTATTAACGACTTTGTCACATGAAATTATTTATTGGTAAAATTATTTATAATATATACACCATCTTTCTCTTCATATGAAATAAACCGTTTTCCTTTTAGAATAAAAATTTATAAAAAAGTCGAAATAATTGTATATTCACTATATAACAACAATAACAAGTCAGTGATTCAACACAGGTGGAGAAACGTTGGAGTTCCTGACGTCGTGAGGTCCGAAGGGACAGGAACAGATAGAGAACCTCGAACGGGTATGAGTACAGGTAACTCAACCACTACGGTAAGTTGGTAGAGTAGGAGACGGTGGGGGAATAGGAGAAGGGAAGTCAGAAAGGGTGGTAGTTCCAGACCAGGTACTCAGTCGAGAAGTATAGTGCACCGGTTTCAAAACCTCGAAGTCGAAGTCGTAGTCAGGAAGGTCACTCATAAGTCCTATCTAAAGGAAATCCTACCTTATCAAACTAGAACGACAGATTCCTATCATACGTGTAAAATTGTTATGATTAATAAGTTTAGATAAATTGTACTCTGTAGAAAGATAATTAACTATATAAGAAGTTAAAGAAAGTGGTTACTGAATATTTAAGGACACGTATCTAATAGGTTCAGAAAGTAATTCAAAAAAGAATTCACAAAAATCAAATACTATGGTAACATTTAGTTTAATAAAATAAAGAAAAATTTATCAAGGAACAATTATATGTCTTTACATTGACTAAAAACGTACAACTAAAACATCGTACATAGTCACGATTTAAGTAAGTAATCAAGATTGTAAAAAAGCCAGGTCAGAAACCTTAAAAGATATGTATTCTAAGATAGTGGACGTTCGTCTCTGTTAAAATGAAGAAGGAAAGACTAAACCTACGGAAAAATTTTTAAAAGACGGATTAAAGAGATTAATCTTGAAGACGACGACGACGACGACGATTCAGGGAAGTCAGGACAGGCTGAGAGACACTGGGGTATCTACCGTCGAGTGGTCCGAGGGGGTAGGGACCCTAAGAGGTCCGTTCTTGTGACCTCACCCGACGGTCACGAAAGAGGTTGATCTTGAAGATCAACACAACTTATCCCCACTATATCAACTCGTCGGAACAAACCTGGACTATACGGAAACCTACAAACTACACAAGTCAATGATTCAACACAGGGGTAGCTGACGGGGTGGTCCGGGGAGAGAGGTACCTTAGAGGTCCGTTCTTATGACCTTACCCAACGGTAAAGAAAGAGGTGCCTTAGAAGGGTTGGGTCCCTAGTTTGGACACTGAGAATCAGAGGACACAATCGGCCGTCTAAGAAATGGTGACCCGGTGTCTTCGGAAACGTCTAAAGATAATTTAAGAAGTCAAGTCAGTGATATAAGAAGTTTAGATCTTGAAAACGAAAAATTTTTAATAAAAAGAAAAGTTTTAAAAGTACAAGAAATACGTAAAAATTACAACAAATCAGTATAAATCAAAAAAAAAAAGAAAACATCAAACGAATTAAATTATCACAATGGAACGTAATAAATAGTCTAGTATCTATGAGTAAAGGAATACTACTAAAACGGACTCTTTAGTGTACCTGTCTCGGACCGTCCGATCTCAGGAACCCCAGTATTTCTCAACCTGTACTGACTCATTGATTGTAAACTTACTGACAGACACTGGTAAATAACTTTGAAATAATTAAAGGATACCACCGTAATACATATAGTCTAAAAAACACTAGAAACATAAAAACGTAACTATAACCATGTAAACTCCTAAGTCACAGGAGAAGATGTCAAATGTGTTCAAGTGGAACCGTTCCTTTCTAGAAATAGTAAGTCGGATCGAACCCTAAGACTTACTCAATCGACCATTATAGGTGTCCGTTCTACCATGACGACGGTCTAAGAGATCAATCCACCGTAGTAACGAGTGTGAGACTCCAACCCCCACAGTGACAAAACCGGAGTACCAACCTAACCGGACGGTTGATATAAGACACAAGTTCATCCTGACGGTCCGTAAGAGACACCAGTCCACACCTGTGTTCACCCCGGGACGTTAATAAAAACAAAGATACCCCGACGTTCGACGGAATGGGACGTCCCGTCACGGTACTCAACCTGAGGTACTAATCGGTTCAGAAATTAGACCCAAGGACAAGTCCACTCTGGAGGTATAAGGTCTACCACGACGACGAACCTTCGTCTTGATGTCGGAAACGAGACTTAAATCGTTCCGATGACGTCAACTCGTTTAAAGACAGAAACGAGACGACAAACCGTTTCAGTAACTGACCCAAAGACCAAATCCACCCTGAAAGTCGACGTGGGGTGTCAACCTACCCCGAAGTAGACGAAGGTCAACCTGACCCATCGACAGGTCCAACACACCCTGACATCCGATAGGAGACACTAACCCTTCGCAGAAACCGACTTAAAGAACGGACCCGTTCCTACCTCTACCGTGAGTCTTAACTCGGACGATATCCGACGTGAGACACAGACCCGTCATATTGACCGACCTGAGACTCTGATAGACTCCAGTGACAAGTCCAAGAGACTAGTCACTCGGTCTCCAGTAGGAGTTGTCTACCCGGACCCTACCAACATCCCACCCGAAGTGACGATGGACCGAGGATACCGGTCCGAAGGACTAACCCGTCACGACTTCCCGTACAAGTCGTTAATTCGTCCCGACACTTAAACGAAAGGACGGACCCACCCGACTTCCTACATGAACTCCGACGGGTCCCAGAGTCTCGTCTGAAGGACGAACTCGTCTGGACCCTCGATATAAGTCGTCAAACAGTCCCGACGACTAAATAAAGAGATGAAACTACCCAATATTCCACACGAGAATCCAACGATCCCTAGACTCCGGTCCGAAGAACCTCCCACTCCCATTTTCCATACGAGTCGTCGACCAGGTCCGAGACTTAAACAAAGGGACGGGTCCGTCCCAACATTTTAGTCGATGGGTCCTGCTGACCAGGCATCCGACCCCTTGGTTCGGTTAGTCTTACGGTTGACTCGAGGGACAGGTTTATTCTAGTAGTCGAGGGGAGAATTTTTCTTATCTCGACAATCGACCGTAGAGAAGTACCCTCGGTGACGGACATATTTACTGAGGTTTTGAACTCACGACCAACGATATTCGGGGTGGTGGAATAAGTAGAGTCGTGAACAACGCACATACACACGATTCTATGAAGTCAAGAGAGGTTGAGAAACACTGGGAAACCTGACATCGGGTGGTCCGAGGAGACAGGTACCTTAAAAGTTTCGTTCATATGACCTCATCCAACGATACGGGAGGAGGTCCCCTAGAAGGGGTGGATCTCTAGTTTGGACGCAGAGTTACAGAGAACGTAACCGCCCACACGAGAAGTGGTGATCCTTCAAAGGGAATCACTAAGGGTATATCATTCTGGGTTGTCCCGGAGAGTCCTTCACAGGGTGTCACGACGTCTTTGATCTACAGGTACAACCGAGAGGAAAGGATGACCTCTTTGTCATACTAGTCCTCCTCAGAGAGTCATGTCATGGTACGACTGGATACCCTCGTCACTACACCATTTGCACTTAGGTGAGAAGAATGGGAAGAAGAGACAAGGAAGATCCAGAGACACCAGGTCCACACACGAAGTCGGAGTAGAGATCTAAGACTCTAAAAGTGTTTTTACAGAGCAGATACAGTCAAAGGTTGTTCCCAGGAGGACGGGCCACAGTAAGATCGGTTATCATATTCTGGTTCAAGTTAAGACTTCGTTTCTTTTAGAAACAACAATCTAATTTCTTACCTCTCCTAGTTTGACACACGAGATCTCATACCGTAGAGGTTTTGTCCGGTCACCGTCCCGACGAAAGATCCGTACATCAGTCGCCCCTCTCTCACCTCAGGAGTCCCTACTGTCCGTCGACACGTCGAGTACGGGGTCTAGAACGTCCCAGTGTACGTCGAAGAGACGTGCACCAGACGTCGGCGGTACAACTTAAGGTACACGACACACCGAGAACACTTACTGGGTGATTCCACTTCGTAGTCAAATCGGTAACCTCCATCGTTCGTAAAACGTCACCCTTGAAACCAAACTTCATGGATCCTGTTCTGGAGACGTGCACCGTGGGATACTTGTTCACCTTGATCTGTTTCGTGTTTCTCCCCCTTTTTTTTGCCAACGTGAAATAAAATATGGGTCTAAGATAAACATAAAGAACCCTTAACAGTTACTCCAAAGACCAATGTATATCTATCTCAACAGATATAACTCGGAGGTCGTTAAACAGTCAAGGTCAATGTCAGAAGGATGGGACCGTGACCAAGGACGTCTCCAAAGACGTATATTTAGAGACGAGATTATTCGGCTCTGAGGTATATGAACGGATAGAGAGAGAGATCAGAATCTCCCTCGTCCAACAGAACTCAGGAGGGGAAGGTAGAGAATACCTAGGTCCTGTTCAACAACTAAAAAGTCAGAAAACCGAAAAATGAACAAAAATCCTACGTCACCGTTTAAGGTTCGAGAACTGTACGTCTTTACTTTCGTCTTCATGGAGAAGTTTTTGTACATGTACAATTATATGTGACTTCAGATTAATCGTGGGAGGGATGAGGGTTAAACCTCTTCCGTTACCGTGGGATGAGGTCATGAGAACGGACCTTTTTGGGTACCTGTCTCCTCGGACCACTCGGTGTCAGGTACCCCAGCCACTCCCAGCCTGTGCTGACTCGTTAAAGTGAAAGTGAAAAGTAAAACTACGTAACCTCTTCCTTTACCGTTGGGTGAGGTCACAAGAACGGACCTCTTAGGGTCCCTGACCTCTCGGACCACCCGACGGCAGATACCCCAGCGTGTCTCAGCCTGTCGTCATCAACGTCGTCGTCGTCGATGAGGGTAAGACGTATCTGCATGAGATAAGAAACAAAAGTTCTACAAACGAGAAGTGGAAAGAGTTTGGAGGATAAGCAATTAGCATAGACAGTGGAAATGTTTTGATGTTATAACAAGGATAGAGGTGACAATCGTATCGAGTAAAGGTGACGAAAAGAGAGGAGAGTCACAATAGGACGAACAAAATGTATAGATGTAGAAAACTTTTCGACTGGAAAACATCTGTCACCTTTAATTGGTATTGTACTGTCCTATTTCTTCACCAACTCTCGGTCTGAAACCCCACTCAGTCTCTCTCTAACATTTTGAAGGTGGTGACTCTGTTAGTTGTTAATACTAGTTTAATAAATCAAAGAGGTAAGATATTCGACTATTTTATATCGGGAATCGAGACCTCAAAAGTGACTCTGACATAAACATTTTATGATTCGTCAATCAGAGAGACTTCACACTTATTAGTCGAGGAACGGAGTCGTCGTGGGTCGTGGATCAACTTACAAAGATTGTGAAAAAAGTCTCTTCCGTTACTGTGGGGTGAGGTCGTGAGAACGGACCTTTTAGGGCACCTACCTCCTCGGACCTCCCGGCGTCAGGTAATCCAGTGATTCTCAGTCCGTACTGACTCGCTGAAGGGAAAGTGAAAAGTGAAAGTACGTAACCTCTTCCTGTACCATTGGGTGAGGTCAGAAGAACGGACCTCTTAGGGTCCCTACCCCTTTGAGCACCCGACGGCAGATACCCCAGCGTGTCTCAGTTGTGCTGACTTAACTGAATTGTAGTCGTCTTCGTCGTCGTTGTAAAAAGATTCGTGAAAGAACACGAGAAAGAGATTCACAACTCCTCAGGGGCGAGTTATTAACTTACCCCTTCAAGAACTCTTTACCCCTTACTCTCGATAATATCTTTTCTAAGGCAAAGGTTAAAGAAGTCATTTCGAGAAAATATTCTCGACTAAGATTCGAGTTCCATCTTGACCGTGGTAAGTGAGGGTCATTAGTAGAAAAGTAATCTAAATGTAGAAGGGTAAAACGATGTTAAGTAAGAGAAACTTGTAAGTGAAAAGCAGGGACACCTTGTAAGATATGTGTGTTGGACTTATAATAAAACCTCAGAGATAATAAAACACTCACACACACACACAGTGACACAAAAGGTAACTACGTAGTCACTACATGAAGAGAAATATCACCTTCATAAACCCCTTTCAATGTAAGTCATTCAGAAGGGTTTTCAGACTCTTAAGATCCTTTGACTTAATATTTGATTTTTAAATGGTAAGTTGGTCAACTATTATTTTTAAGTTAAGGTTTTCAGAAAAGGATGTCAAAACATTAAGTCATCTAATTGATGAAAATAAAAAAACGGGGGAACTCGAGGACTTACATCTTATATTAAAACGTAATCTCATATAAAACAGTTATAAGTGATATGTCTTTTGATTAGTATACCATTGTGTGCTAAGGTCTTGTGTGATCATCGACGATCTTATATTGTCAAGATATTAAACGTTTAAAAATAGTCACCCGATCTTACATCGTAAATGTATTAAACGTTTAAAAATAGTCACCTGAGTATAACGTGATTAGTCACTACACTGTTTGATAATAACAAAATAAAACGTAAAGAATTTATGTAAATATACAGACTTTTTCCGGTTATGGAGTCCTCAGTTCATTACTTTCGTCAACGTATACCTGTATTTTGAGTACTAATTCACTTTTTAAGTACTGTTTCTTGTATTACTAAAGAAAATTTAGGTATAAATGGTGTTTTATAAATTATTATAATTGTAGTAAAATTATATAATTATACCATAGTATGAGTTACTATAACATTACGTTAATAAGTTAGTATTCCTAATTAATAAATTTATACTACCTCTAACTGTAATAGTCATCTTCTATTAGTTATTTTAATCATTAATCAAACTCTCCACTATCACTATGTGATATTATGTTTTTTAGTCCGTACATTACACACAAAAAGGACACATCATGTATAATATAATCCCGAGGGGACCACCGAGTCACCATTTCTTGGACAGACATTATGTCCTCTGTACCCAAGTTAGGGACCCAGTTCTTCTAGGGGACCTTTTTCTTTACCGTTGGGTGAGGTCATAATAAAGGACCCTTTAGGGTACACGTCTCCTCGACTCACCTGATGTCAGGTACTCCAACGTTCTCAGTCTGTACTGAACCGTCACTATGGTGGGGGTGGTGTGCAATGTAGACATTATTTACACATTACGTTTTGTTGTGTAACGTACAGATGAAAAACAAAACACCAATCGACAAAACATGAACAGTTGGAATAAAAATTAAATTTTGTTGTCGTGTTTTGTTTAGTACAGTAGAAGTCACCGTTTATTTTAAGATTACTGGTTTTCAAAGGAGTTTACAACTTTTCTTAAAAAAAAATTAGAAAGGGAAATTAAAATACTTAAATTACAAGAAAGTGGAAACAAAACTCCTTGTTTCATTTATATTCATTAAAAACTTTTCTCTTCGAAAATTTAATTAGTATAAATTTTCGGGTACCACGGGTTTATGAAATTAAATACTACTTATTGACAATAATAGGATTCGAACGTTCATGTTATTTATATGACACATTCGTCCAAAAGGTATGACTCGTAGTTCAACAGGTGATTAAACAGAAACTTTATGTAGAGCCGTTCTACACGAGACCTTTAACAGATTTAATTAGTTCGAAGAAATAACACGTCTACTTTTACGGAAATCTCACATAAGTTTCATATAATGTAATTTCTGTAACTTATTAGGATCTAAGAGTCGGGAACACTACTGACAATAGAACGTTAAATAAATATATTATATTTCCATTACTAATTTGAATTACGGAGTCGGAAGGTATAGGTTCAGAGATCTTCATAGTAGGTAGGTCAACGAGTTTGGTTTTACTAAGTCATAAGGAACTACTTTAAGGATTATACTATTTCGTGAATTAAGTACCTCAAAAGTCACTTACAAGAAACCAATAGGAGAAAAGGAGTTTGAAATTGTTAGACACTAGTTCATGACAACTGAGTAAGTCTTTTTTAGATGACATGGAAAGGTTGAAGTGACGATGTTAGAGTCGTCGAAAGTGACCTTACTGATTTTATGGGAGGATTGAACAGAGGGTCGAAGGTAATAATTACAGGTTGTCTCGTCAACTTTAATAAATAAATATAAATTCGGTATGAAACTAACGAAGATTAAAATATCAAATTATACGAGACTAACGTCATTCTTATTCACATTTGAGAATAAAAACAAAATTAAAGTAAATAAAAAGAGAGTACGATGGGACGTAGAATGATCGAGGTCATATTGTAGATGACCGGAAAAAAGATAAGGAACTTGGACTGATTAAATTGGGAGAATCACTAAATAGGGTGACTAGGAGTTTACCCATAAAAGAAAATAAGTATATAGGTAAATAAGGACCGATATCTTCCGATGGTGTTGAAAACTTACTTATTTAGGTCATATATTACGTTATAACGTATTGTTTGGAAAACCACCGTGTCCTTTCTTTTTCTATTCTTTTAATCCGTAGTCGTCATTGATATTTTAGTTATAGTATATAAGAACATTTAAGAATATTTAATGTTACAATAAAAAAAGAGAGGACGATTATATTTGATTACATAGTCTCTAGTATTAGGATAACTATTATCACCATATCATTTAATTCTATTATTATTTGTATTCATTTTCATTGGGTATATTATTTTGTATACTGTCGACTGGTGCACTTTCCGTGACAGAACCAGGGATTCCTGTTTAATCGAAACATTGTTTACCGGTTTTACTCCTGTTTAATTAAAAAAGAATTATACACTGTTTGCCGGTTTTACTAATCAAAAAACAAAAAAAGAAAATCGTAGTCTTAAAATTAAGAAACACTACTAAAATTACCGGGTATCCTTTTAGGGTACCTGCCTCCTCGGACATCCGACGTCAGGTACCCCAGCGACTCAGTCTGTGCTGACTCGCTGAAGGGAAAGTGAAAAGTGAAAGTACGTAACCTCTTCCTTTACCGTTGGGTGAGGTCGTAAGAACGGATCTCTTAGGGTCCCTACCCCCTCGGGTCACCCGACGGCAGATACACCAGCGTGTCTCAGCCTGTGCCCAGATCTTAAACAGAAAGAAAGAAAGTTTAAATAAATTTGTTTTTCTACTTTTACGGACCATTTTTATATCATTTTTACAAATCTATTTTAAATAAGAACTCTTTTTACAAAGAACAAGTAGATATAAATTTAGATGTGTGCAGATAAAAATTTTAAAACAAAAGAAAATAAAATGACAGGGAAGAGTTTATAATAATACTTAGTTTTAATAAAATAATCGGTTTTAGTTCTTTTTTAAAATTCTTTCTTATTAATTATTATTATCGTTTTCTCTTTTTGTTATTTAAAATCTCAATGAATACTTTAATTTTGGTTCTTCAGAAGTCAAGTGGAAATTGTTTTGGTTTATCAAGGTCTAAATGCATTTGAGTGGAGGAAGGGTCGATCTTTATAACACAGGTAGACGTATTAAAACCCCTATCATACTAAATGGGACTTTTTTCGTTCATTCAAAGATAATCACTTCATACTTTGTATTTAATTAACTGAATTATTGAAAGAGTCGTTTACAAACAATTGATGTGGTACGTAACGTCTGTCCGATACATATGTCTCGTTAATCGTTCTCTGACTTTTGTACTCTCTTATGTGTCCTATAATAAAATTTGTTGTCTTACACTATAAAGTTTGGAAGTAAGGTGAATATAATAGAACGGAATAAGTAAAGTGGTGAGTATTACGGTATCTAAAGACCGACTTTCGTCGATCGTAAACAGAAAGAAGGAAAGAAAGAAAAAAAAAAAATCACTTAGATTCGAATATCAAAGAATACACTAGTCGGTGCATTAACTTGATGTAACGTTTCAGTAACGGTGCCTGTCAGGGTAGACTTCATAAAAATCTTGGAGATTATTTTTTATTACGGGAGTTTCCTAATCTTTGAATTTAACTCCTCTTTTCACAGATAAGATAAGGTTAACTTATCAGATTTATTAGTAGACTTTAGTAATAAAATTAAATTCAGAATCGTACTGGAGAAAGTACGTTATAACATCTAAAATTTGCAGTCATAATAATCATAGTAATCTATGAGACAGATCATGTTTGTTTGTTGTTACTTACTGAAATAACAAAGTAAGGTCACGAAAGACCAACTCCTTTTACCCCACCTATATCCGACCATTATAAGTGTGCCGACATTTCTCAAGACAAATCTAGTGGAACTAAAGATGTACTTTCAAAACTTATCAATTAGTTTAATATCGTAAAAGTTAAATGTTGTGTATTAACATTACAAATATCGTGTGAGTAATACTTATTTCTCCGAATATACGTGTACCCATATAATTCTTGAAAGTTTACCTTCAAATGGTTATTATTAAACTTTTATGCAACACAGAGATACTATTTCTAATATTTGACAAAATAGATATTTTATAACCATATTGATATATTTATTTACGTCGAAATTACACCATAATACATTTACCAATAAAGGTAAAAAAAAATTGAGTCTTCGACTTTTGAATATAAATCTACGTACTTCCCAGAATATACTACACCAGAGATTTTAGATCTTTATCTAAAAAGAAACTTGATGAGAAAAGAGAATTATTATTTGAAACACTCTCATCGACAAATAAAATTTTGTATAAAAGTCACATAAGAAACACTACTCCTACATGTTTCAGTAATCTGTGTCTACGAAGGTAACATTGTTACTATTGTTCGACTTCTTCGATTGTATCGTTTATAAAAAGTTGTGTATTCTCTCAATTTCTCCGTTTCTTGGAACTTAATTGATGTAAAGTCTTTCACTACATAAAAGAATCTTTAAAAGTGTCGACGGAAGTAGAGATCATCTCTGTCCCTTTAATTCCCTGACAAGGTGAATTCAATGTTCTTCTTTGGACGGTTCAAAACTCACTTGAAAACTAGAGTCACGATACTATCACAAGAAATTTTCTATGTCCAGGACTCGTAGTACCTGTATTTCGTACAGTGGTAACAAAAGGGTGTCCCGAATAGATCAAGTATCCTTATCACATGTCTACCGTAGTGACTGAGTTAAGTGTACTCAGACTTGTTAGAGACCCTCTACCACTTCCTGTCCCTTCGGACAGCACGACGTCAAGTACCGCAGTGTTTCTCAGTTTGCACTAACTCTCTGACTTATTATTTTTACATGTCTCTCAACCCCGGGTAGTCCTCTTGAACTCCCGAAATAGGATCTCGTTCTGTCTTCAGAAGGTTTACAACTCACGTAGATACTGTTATAGTAGACGATTATTTGTAACATAATCGTCAAATCCAATTTTGATTGGGGTTAATCTCGTCTTGATTGGGGTTATTAAGGTAAGAGTGTCGAAGATAAGATGAAAAAAAAAAAGGGGACCTTAGCATCGACCATGTTATCCTTACTATTTTAATCATTTTATACATTTTCGAAAAAAGGTCTACAACCATAAGCGACAAATCTTTGTGTTCATTAAGGACATACAACTAAAACATAGGACGTTGAAGCGACTTAGACAATTAATCAAGACTGTCAAAAACATACCGTAGAAATCCAAAAAGACACCCCAAAGGGGTACCGAGTCACGATTTCTTAGGTCGACGTTACGTCCTCTACGTCCTCTGTGCCCAAATTCGGGACCCAGTCCTTCTAGGAGAACTCCTCCCATACCATTGGGTGAGATCACAAGAACGGACCTCTTAGGGTACTTGTCTCCTCGGACCGTCCAATGTCAGGTACCCTAGTTTTCACAGTCTATGTTGACTCCACTGACTCCTCAAAGATATCCGTATGGAACCTCTATCGTGTCCAAACCAAGGTCTGGCGATCTTACTTCACTTATACTGTTATTTCGTTTAGTGTGTAAGAAAACAACAAAAGAGTCACATATATTTTTGATATAAATGTGGTGTGACATCAGATGACTCTCACGTTTTAGTAATGTAGATTTTTTTACATATATTGTATTAAATTTTTTGTGTAAGAACGATTTTTTGGTATGGTAGTAGTTTCGAAAGTTACTTAGTATTAGAAACGGTTACCTCCCAAACTTTATAACACTCTTAATCGTTTTACACTTCCTCCAGAGACCCCCGAGTCTACCATTTCTTAGAAGGACGTTACGTCTTCTGGAACCAAGTTAGGGATCCAGTCCTTCTAGGGGACCTCTTCTGGTACCGTTAGGTATTTTCGTAAGAACGGACCTCTTAGGGTACCTGTTTCCTCGGACCGTCCGATATCAGGTATCCCAGTGTGTCTCAGTCTGTACTGACTTTGCTGAATCGTACGTCGTTTTACTCCGTCTCTGTTTTTCACTTGTTTTCGACAACCTTTTTATCACGGTCATCTGAACGAGTCACGTACCAACGGTGTCTGAAAGTTCAACATTTTTCCATTATAGACGTTTCTCGCCGTTCAGTATCATCTTTTACTCCATGTAAAATATGTAAAAACTTTCTAAAACAGTAAGTGTTCGTTAAAAAGAAGACATAAAAGTTAAACACGGAACAGACAGACGAGATCCATCCCGAAAGTCATTATACAATTTATTCTCATCACCCTCTCCCGTGAGAACAGTAAAAGGACTTTAATCTCCTCTTTAAAGGTTGTAAAGTGGTAACTCATACTACAATCAACACCCAAATAGTATACACCAGAAATGATACAATTCCATACAATAAAGATGTGGGTTAAACAGTCAACACAGGCTGAGAAACACTGGGGGTACCTGACATTGGACAGAGGAGACAGGTACCCTAAAAGATCCGTTATCATGACCTCGCCTAACGGTAAAGGAAGAGGTCCCCTAGAAGGACTGAGTCCCTAACTTGGGTCCAGAGGGAGTAACATCTGTCTGCGAAATGACAGACTCGGTGGCCCCTTCGACTCGTAAAACAGGTCTCACAAATAATATTTTCTTTCGACATAAAACAGTTTACGAAAAAAGACGTAGATAACTCTACTAGTGTACTAAAAATAGACAAAAAATCCTTCAATAAAAATAGAAAATAAGACAATTAAGATAATTACACTGGATAGTTATAATAATATATAATTTCGTAGGAACGTAAGGGTCCTATTCAGGGAAAACTAGTGTTATATTCTAAGAGAGTTATAAATAACTTAAACGAAACCGAATTTTTTTTAATAAATAGAAATATTGGTGATAAACCGACTTCAAAAGAAAAGTAGGACGACGCGAATCAACGAGTGAACACAGGTTGTGACGTTAGGGTACTTGACATCGGGTGGTCTGAGGAGACAAGTTCCCCTAAGAGGTCAGTATTTATGACCTCACCTAACGGTACAGGAGAAGGTTCCTTAGGTGGGTTAGGTCCCTACCTTGTGTCCAGAATGCGTAACGTCCGTCTAAGAAATGGTAGACTCGGTGGTACCTTTGGGAAAGTCCATGGTCATAGGAATTAACTGAAACCACAGTCCCATTATGACTGGAGTATTTTATCTGAACCCTAATAAGGGAGAAGAAGTTAAAAAACCTTCCCAAACACTTCCAAACCGTAATTAAGAAGAAATTTATAAACAATCTTAAGTGGTCACTTTGGTATACCAGACCCGATAAGAAACAACGTCGTAAAAACTAATGACTAAGTGAGAGAAACAAGTAATAACCAAACAAATATAAAAGATAAAAAAGTACTAGGTTATAATCTTTAACACAACAAGATTATTAAATAGGTAATAAGAAATAATAGACAACTGTGTGTTTACAAGTCTCATCAAAGAATACTAGGACACGAAAAGATATCATAGTCAACATACAAAGGAGACAGTAAAGCCTGAACAAATTTAAAATAAAACATAACCGTATATCGACTAATTATTTCAACACTATCAAAGTCCACTTGTGACTTCCCTGAACCGGTACGTATACGTTCATAGGTAAAAAGAGGTTTGAGGGGAGGGTAGGTCCGACGGTACATTGTGACTTGACTCAAGGTACACGATATGTCATCCAGAAACAACCAATAGGTAAAATTTATATTGTAACGAATGTACTGGTAGGGATTAAGGGACAGTAAAGACTAAAATAAATAAATTTAGAATAAAAAGGAATCGACCTAATCGATTTCCAAACAGTTAAAATAGAAATATCTTTTAATCAAAAATCAAATTAACTAGACCTATTGAGAAACCTATAAAGATAATTTTAACTTATATACGTAGAAGAATTGGGTCGTTAAAGTGAAGGTTTATACAATTTTTTTTTTTTTTTTCACTACATCACTAGCATCGTGTTTGAATCCTTCCATAAACTATAGTAAGTCAACATAAATGTGTTACCAATTTTACAATTGAAGTATACATAAAGTGGTGTTTTTTTTTTTTTTTACCTCTTCTCTTGTATTTCCTTTATAGATGTTTTACGTTACAACCTAGAAAAAACTTTGGACTGAACTTGTTTAGTTGACATTTTCCGGTAAAAACTCCATTAAGTCCTTAAAACTTAAAACTCACAGTTAATCTACTAAAATTTCCTAATATCAAAGTCTAATAGGTGTACTTGGGGTTATCAATTCCCATTCTTGTAACTAAAGTAGTAATTAAAACTAACGAGTTTAAACTACGATGAGTTTACAGGTAGTTGTAATATTACTACTGTTTATCTTATATCGTTGTTTGTACTTGTTACCCATTTCGAGTGTGTGTGTTTCGTCTCGATTTCTTTAGTGTCTCTTTTTATAAGTATTATTTGATTAAAGTAAAGTGTACTTCAAATAGATAAACTTTCGGTTTGATTAAATACAACAATCTTAATTCCTCTTCTCTGGAATAAAATTTTACATGTTAAATCTTTTTTCTTTATGTCCCACGGTTCCATTTAAATTTAAAATCCACTTGTTACTTTTAGACAAATGATATACGACTTATAACGTAAAACACAAAATAGTTGTCATGAGGTTCCTTTGACATCTACTACATCTATCCCTTCCCCAAACTCTGCCTGAACGAACTACGATTTTGTAAAAAAACAATAATCTCATACAATGTACACTAATTGAAAAATTCCTACGTGACTCGAAATCGTATACTCGATACGTAAATATAAAATATGTTAAAGTGATTACATATAAAATGAAGTACTTTTGTTGATAAGTACAAATTTACATTGTACAAGTGACCTTTATCGGTTTTATTTTTACCTAAAAAGTCCATTTAATTTCTCTCCCAAGTTTGTAGTTTACTACCATCTTAAACTCCTTTATTTTTCGGGTAAAATCACGGTTCTTAGATACGGGGTACTAAAGAATGTTTACAAACATTATCTCTTTAAGACCATTTGAAACCGACGCTAAAAAGACATTGAGTGGTCTTCGTGATCCCACAAGACAGAGTCCTTGTTTGATTGAAGTCTTAAATGAAGAAAACTGTTTACTTAAAATTTATATAATTGTATAGAACATTATTCTGACATAACAAAGAGTCAGTTATAATGTAGAATCGTTTAAAATCATTCGAACTGTTCAGCTAAGAGACAAGATATCTTCATTGATTGATTAGTCTTTCACGACATGGATTAATGTGAACTGATTAATCAAGTGTATTATGGACACTCCATCCTTTCATTTGTAAAATAAAGGTTCAAATGTTTACTTCTTTGTCTATATTTACATAATCTGGTAAAAGGACTCCGGAAAGTTGTTTAGTTAACCTCTTTGTTATAAATTTAATTCAAAGTAAAGAAAATGATTAAAAGATAACTGAACAAGAACAGTCCGACAAAATTGTGTATTTTCGATTTTCAGTTTTAATAAAACATCATATTTTTCGTAAGACATAAGTGTACTTGTTAATTTTATAAGTTTTTAATAAGTCCGTTTTGGTCTTTCGTAAAAGTACAAATATGTATGCTTACTTACGAGTAAAAGAATATATTAAAGACTTAGTTCTACTTATACTTCCATTCTACAGTAATATCTAAAGTGACGTTTAATATAAATTTCGTGACCTAAATATTAAATCATATCGTCTGACCCAAGACCAGTTAGGAGACCGTCAAAGTTTCCCAAAACTTAATCCGCTAATAAATTAGTATGTCTCAAAATTAAAATGGTAAAGATTTTTTTACATCTTTACCCTTGTTGACTTTACAAATAAAACGATCAATGGTACTTCTAATTTCTTATGTCAAAAATATGAATACACTTTCATGACATTTTACCTATAGAAACATAAAAAGTCATTAAATCGTTCTTAAAAATCTTTTTCTTTTTTTTAATGGATTTTTATTAGTCATCCTTTTTGTTGAAGACATCAGTAAAAGGAAACACGTAAATAGATTTGATGGAATTACAAAATTACTTAGACAAAAGTTCAAATAAAAACATTTCAATGTTATGAAAACCCGATCTCGAATGGTCCACTACGATCACAATTTCTCGGGTGGACGTTACGTCCTCTGTCTTCTCTGAGTCTAAGATGGGGGTCCAGTCCTTCTAGGGGACCTCTTACTTTACCGTTGGGTGAGGTCATAAGAACGGACCTCTTATGTTAGATGTCTCCTCGGACCACACGATGTCAGGAATCCCAGTATCTGAGTTTGTACTGACTTTACTAAATCGTACGTGTTTACAAAATTTACTACTTTTCATCTTGAAATATATATACTTTACAATTAGATCCGTGAATAAAAAAAAAGTCTGATAAATTTTATAAACTGTTTCGTCGACTTAACAACAGTATCGACCTCAAATGACTCATGTGTGATAAAATTCTATAAAAACAGAGAAAATAGTAAACTAGTAGAGGTATAATGATAAAGTATGTTTCTATTTCTACCCGTGTTATTTCCTGTTTTTACAACACCTGGATTGTCTTCGTCTACTATAATCCTTCTCCACCGTTTTTATGTACCTTCTTGATATGTTTTTTCTAGAAGTACTGAGTCTATTAGTACTATCACACTAGTGAGTGGATGTCGGTCTGTAGAACCTTACATTTCAGTTGTACCGGAATCCTTCGTAGTGATACTTGTTTCGATCACCTCCGCTACCTTAAGGTCAACTCGATAAAGTTTAGGATTTTCTACTACGAGACTTTCTCGACGTGAGTTGCACGGCCGTTTAAACCTTTTGAGTCGTACCGGTGTCCTGACCTTTTCCAGTCAAAAGTAAGGTCAACTCTCCCATTGTTCGTCCTTCCGGTCCCCAGAGGTCTTCCTCCTTTATCCGACGTTCACAGTCTGTAAAAATAGAGAAAATTCACAGTCCTTCTTTGTTTGATCGCTATAAAAAAAAGAAAAGATATGTTTAAATTTTCCTCCAAAGAGAATTTTATGACACAACGGTATTACTGTGGACCAAAGTGGACTTCAATTGATAAGAGTTTGGTACTCAATTGGTTACGTAAAAAGAATACCTTTACAAACAGAATTCGATACAATTACATGATACATAAATGGGGTTTGAGACAGAAGTTCAGGTAAACGGATTACCGAATCTTGGATGAACTGTTTGGTCATACAATATGAGTCTATAACAAAGGGATTAGATACATTTGTTTTGATAAACATACCAGTAGACGGGAAGATGTTCTAAGTTCAGTTAGTAAAAAACCGACCCCTACTTAGTAGACCACGGTTCTAATAGGGTTTTACGTAGAATACCCACTCCCCGGACCACGGTAAGACTCAAAATTCTGTAAGGAAAGAAAGTAATTGTCTGACGATCACTGATACATTGTAGGTCGACTTCTGATTGTCCCCCCATGAGAAAGACGGGGGACAACTACGGATACAGTCTTCGAAATAGAGGAAATGTGAAATTATTTTACAATAATGTGTTTTCGAGACTCACTAGTTCGGAACAGAGACCGGGGCCTAACTAAAGAAGAGGAGGTCTCCGGTTTTTGGGATCACAGAAAAGCAAGTTGTGGTTGGAAAGTGTTAGGGTTTCTTTCCATTATGGTTTCTTATAAGTTTGATGACGTGTTAACGTGAGTAGAGTGTTCGATCGTTTCATTGCGAGTTTTAAGAGGTTCGGTCCGAAGTTGTCATTCACTTGGCACTCGAAGGATTACAAGTTCGACCTTAATCTTTTCCGTCTCCTTAGTCTCTAGTTTGACCTAGAAAATTTTCCGATCTTAAAGTCTTTTTGTAGATGAAGACGAAATAACTGATACGGTTTCGGAAACTGAGACACCTTTGACACCTGTCAAGAATTTCTCTACCTTTATGGTCTGGTGTAAAAGACCGACACCTCTTTAGACATAGATCCAGTTCTTCGTTGTCAATCTTGAACTATACCTTGTTGTCTGACCAAGGTTTAGCCCTTTCCTCATGCAGTTCAGATATATAACAGTGGGACGAATAAATTGAATATACCTCTTGCACTTCACTTCATTTTAGCGAGTCAACACAGACTGAGAAACGCTGTGACACCTGACATCGGGTGGTCCAAGGAAGTAGGTACCCTAACAGGTCTGTTCTTATGACCTCACCCAATGGTAAAGAAAGAGGTCCCCTATAAGTGCTGGGTTCCTAACTTGGGTCCAGAGGGTGTAACGTCCGTCTACGAAATTGGAGACTCGGTGGTCCCTTCGGGATTACGTAGTACGTTTTACGGTTCCAACCTACTTCGTGTCTACCTTAACTCTAACGACCCTCGTTATAGTTATTGGAGTCTGTACGTCTACTGTGGCGGGAATAGCGTCTTTCACTTCTTGATTTCTCAGATAACTACTTTCCCTTTCTCCTCTCACTTTTTACAACCGAATTTCGAGTTGTAAGTCTTTTGATTCTATTACCGTAGACCGGGGTAATGAAGTACGGTTTATCAACCCCTTTTTTACCTTTGTCACTCTCTGAAATAGAAACCCCCCCGAGGTTTTAGTGACGTCTATCACTAACGTCGGTACTTTAATTTTCTACGAACGAGGAACCTTCGTTTCGATACTGGTTGGATCTGTCGTACGATTTTTCGTTTCTGTAATGAAAAGGTTACTTCTAGGCAGATCAGTTTCGATACCAAAAAGAATATCAACACATACCTACACTCTCAACTTGATATTTCTTTCCACTCGTGACTTCTTAATTACGAAAACTTGACAGCACAACCTCTTCTGAGAACTCTCAGGAAACCTGACGTTCCTCTAGGTTTGGTAGTTAGGATTTTATTTAGTTAGGACTTATAGGTAACCTTCCTGACTACGACTTCCACTTCGAGGTTATGAAACCGATGGAGTACGTTTCTTGACGGAGTAATCTTTTCTGGGACTACGTCCCTTTCTAACTTCCGTCTTCCTCTTCCCCTACTATCTCCTACTCTATCAACCTACCGTAGTGACTGTGCTATCTGTACTCAAACTCATCCGAGACCCTCGACCACTACTTATCCCTTCGGACCTCACTGCGTCAGGTACCCCAGTGTTTCTCAGCCTGCACTGACTCATTGACTTGACTGTAGTGAAAATCACAATGATAACAAAAGAGGTAACATGAATACTTTTGTAACTCCGATCCTTTAAATTACGAATGAAAATTAGGAGACTAAGTCATGAATCGTCGACTCATTATATTCGGTCAAAAAGACAGAGTCCACGAGGAAACATATGGACCTCATTATAAAATGTAATACATTTCACAAACGAAATTTAATAAATTCTGAAAATTTGTTAACTATAAAAGTAAACTTCATCGTACAGTAGTTTATTATACTCGATAACAATACGACACATTGTATATTTTGTTTTATGAGAATTACTCTACATAAAAAACCTTAAGTTTAAATAACACTGGGTCTCTTCTATAAATAAAATAAAATATTACAACCCTACCAGTAGGTTACAGTTAAAGAGTGAGAGGAAGTAATTGTCTTGGAGTCTAAACGTATCACGTTCTTACAAGACATTGGGGTACCGTCTAAGTACAGTTACGTACCGTTTTGGTTGTGTTATAACATTTCATTCTTTTTATTTTTAAATTTTTTTTTTCTTATAAGACTCGGGTTCACGATAGAAAAATTATCAATGAATCGACCCCCTACTTATGCTGTATGAAGACTGCTTACATTACATTAGACTCCTAAAGATCGTTCAAAAAAGGGGGTTATACCCAAGTCATGAATAAACGGGAAAAAATAGAAAAAAAAAAAAAAAAAAAAAAAAAAAAAAGATGGACATAGAAGTCACATCCTAAATCTTGTCGTTGTCGACAGACCTCTGGTAATGTTAATTTGTATCCTTATCTTCAAACGTGTGATAACTTTTTTTTTTTTCTTTTATAATACCCAGGGTAAACATAGTCACTCGACGTGTTATATTGACGACCTGAGACACAGAGGACTGAAGAAAAACCACTAAGTATATTTGAAGGTGTAAGATAATAAAGACCGACTTGTGTAATCATTGACGAAGTGACTCATATGATCGATTACTTAATTCTTAGTGCTTCGATATAATAATTTAAAAAGGAAAGGGAATTATCTATGGGTATCCATTTAGACGTTAGTATAAATTCAATTTTATTACTGACTACTATACTAAACCCTCGTCAAGTTCATTAATTATCTAATTGAGACCCACGTGTTAATCATTAATTTAATGAGTTCCCTTCAATAGGAGTAGACCTCTTAAGGGTAAACCTTTAGTCGTGACAGTAGACGATGTTTACCTTCGTATACTAGCGAATAAATTATTCCTATAATCTTAAGACACTCGTAGTGCACTGTATGTTTAACGTTCACGTGTTAGTGAACCGGAGAAACGGTTAAAGTACTGTTATAATAGGAATATCGGTTTGAGTAAGTGGAGACTTCGAAATTTTAATTAAGATTCTTTTATTATCGGTAAAAACTTAGTCACAATAAGTCTTTTTTTATTAAAATATTTCTTTGTAAATAATTTTAATATCAGAAGGTTCCTTCGACAGGGGTTTAGTCTCATAATTTATGAGATACTTAATGAAAGATGTTCCAACATTCATGTTTCTTTAAGTAGAAGGATTCAACTTTTAGTTTGTTGCAAAATTATATATAAAACCTTACTTTAATGACGATAGTATAAAAGTGGTACACTTTTACGTACATACTTCCATTTTTGAAAGAAATTGGGTGACTAAAAAAAAAAGACACGAAAGATGGTTGTAAAGTAAGTTTTCCTCAAAACAAAACTAAACAAAAATCAAAATTTTAAAACCCTGGTTACATCGTTATTGACATACAGGTTAGTATAAATTTGATAAAATTGGTAACATTGGTATAAGTATAAACAAATTCTCGAATAAAACAATTTTATTATGTCTATCTCAACATTGACGGTATACATGGTGATAGACTTGTATAAAATATATGAAAGTAAACAAAAAAATAGGATTTAAGTCTTCACTTCAAAGACTTCGTTTTCTTTAAATGAATATCGGTCATTAACATGACGAAAGCAAAACAGGGTTAATAATATGAAGTTCACTATGTTACTCTTGGTCTACGGCAGAATTTACATTCTCCCAGATGTCATCCGTTCTTTTACGCTTTTTTTTTTGGAACTACCAATGTGTCCTCTCTCTCTCCAACGACAATGGGAGTCGAAGATTCCTTTGTGGGAACTTTTGTATTGTTCTTATTAGGACCTAGGATATATGTAGAATCTTTCATAAACACACGAATCAGAGAGTCAGAACAGGTTAACGAACACTAGGGTACCTGACATTGGGTGGTCCGAGGAGACAGGTACCTTAAGAGGTCCGTTCTTATGACCTCACCCATTGGTAAGGAAAGAGGTCTTTACATATCCACGTATCCCGAAAACATGTAATCTCCACTTAATGTTTATGAATTTTTATAGAAGGAACTATAAAATGTTGTTAGATAACAACAACCTCTAAATCTCACCTTTTAAGTACTGTTAATCTTTATGACTTCTGACTCCAGTCATGTTTACTCTTTTTCTGTCTCATCAAAAGGAGAAATGTAGTGTTTACAGAGAAAAGGAGAATGAGGAAGAAAAGGAAAAGAAAAAAAAAAAAAAATTTAAAAGAAAAGGAAAGGAGAAGACAGGAAAGAAAAGAGGATGAATGAAGTAGAAGTATAAAAAGAAGTAGAACGAAGAATCTATTACTTAAAGAAAACTGTGACAGTACGAACTTCATTAAGTATAAATAATGGATCTTGATTACATGATTACTTAGTATACTGTGAGTATAACTTATTTTTACTTCTGTGATAAATTTAAAAAAATTACTTTTTTAGATCTGGGTTCAGTCCCTTTTTTTTTTTTCTTTTTCTCTTTTTAGAAAATACAATAAAATAAAATAAAATCATTAACAAGGTCCTTGACCCTAAAGGAACACTTGTACTATGTCTAAGATAGTGTCCTCGAATATTTTATCACTGTTTTCTATCTGTAAGGATGTATAATACGATTTAATTTATTCCTTCTTGACTAATGTTCGTTTCACGTCAACCACGGCGGAGTCACCGTGTCACCATTTCTTAGACAGACGTTAAGTCCTCGACATCCTTTACACCCAAACTAGGGACCCAACTCTTCTAGGGGACAACCTCCCGTACTGTTGGGTGAGGTCATGAGAACGGACCCTTTAGCCCCTGTCTCCTCTGACCACCCGATATTAGGTATCCCAGTGTTGCTCAACTTGTACTGACTCCGTTGTCGTGTGTCCGTAAGTCCGTGTGTATTTTGTGTCACCTTGCCATGAAAAAACTTCAAAACAAAGATTTTCTTTACGATCAGTTGTTACATATTCGATTCTGAATTTACCACGTAACACTTCTCTATTTGTTACACCCTCATACTCCTCCTTTCTCTCAAAAAGTGTATCTCATTTACCGTGAGTAAATAAGTGCGTAAGTCCGTACTTACGTAAGTAAGTTATTGTTAAATAAAAGTCACGGATGATACAGGATTCATAACAAGACCCGTAATCCCTAGATTTCAAACTCCTCTTTATGGTAGTTCAGGGACGGTAATGTCTCGAATGTTGAAACATCGTCTAATATTTTCTTAGTTTCACTACATACATATTGACATAGACATGATACATGTAACACGATAATTGTTTGTATTTATACTCGTTTTTAAATTCCTACCCTAAACTATCCGTTTACGAGACTAACAACGTCACCACCGTGTCCTTCATCACACTCCTCATACCGTGTAGTATAAGTCTACACAATGTCACCTTCACGTTCAGTCCCTATATAAAAACGAAGGTTTTTCTAACTCAGATATTCTTCCGTTATATTAACCTTTTCTAGGTCACGACTAATAACGTCTCTCTAATGACGTTATTAAAACATTACCATGATACAAACTTTCAATATGTTTATATCAACTTTTCTTTATTTTATAAATCTTTTACGAGTTCACAATTTTTAGTGGTTCTGACCAGTAATTAAATGGTTTTAGTTTGGATATAACATTAGGTCTTTAATCTTAGTGTCTATTTAAGTTGTCTTTATATACATTTATACCCGTACTTTTTCTGTTTTATACAATTGTGATCTGAGTCAGTTTGTCGGTTTTTTAAACTTTAATTACTTCGTCCGTAGTTGTCTTATTACCTATTAATTTAAAACATATAAGTATGTTACCCTATTATACGTCTTTACTTTTTTTACTACTTGGGGACGACATCTGTTTTTATGCCTACCTACTTACAGGTTTGTATTATAACTTAGGTTTTTCTTTGTATGTTTATATATTACATACTTAGGTGAAATATTTCAAGTTTTAATGAGTTTTGATTACGTACTATAATCTTTAGTCCTATCATAAAATAAACTTCCCTAGCATCTCCCTGTCATTCATCCTTCTCCGTACTTATCTAAAAAAGGTCACGATAATAGGATAATTAACATCCTATTAAATGACTCGATATATGACTACTAAACATAAGAATATAAATATACGTAACATGAAATTTTATTTTCAATATTTATTAATTAATTTGTATTTATCAAACGTATTTCTTTCCCCCATTTCACCTCGACTCCTTCCATGACCACAAGATCTTAATATATATATAAATACCGTAATTAAATCTCCCATAGTCTCCTTCGGACTCAAGTCCGTTTTATCTACACTAATAAAAATCAAAGCTATAAACCTAGAGTCACACGTAAAAAGTGTAAACTCCCCTTTACATTTCCTCCTTCCTATGTTCCATATGCAAAGTGTCTAGTATATCAAGAGTCGATCTCTTTGCGTAAACATTAAAGTATACGTATATCCATAGGTTTAGTACACTTGTGGATCCTAACCGTTCACTCGTTTAAATCTCTTGTTTTCATTACTTATACCTCAACCACTCTCTACACATATATCTGAATTAAAAAAGTCGTTTCACACAGAACTACCTCTTTTCATTCGATTTTCACAGACCTTATCTTATCTCTCTTCCACTCACCATTCTTAACACTAGTCCAAACAATAACCACCCTGGAGTAAATTTTGGTACCGTAACGTGTTTCCCTTCGTTTTTTTCTTCCCCTTTTTTACGATCTACCGTCTGAGACCCCGCTAGATAGTAAATCTTCAGACGTGACTTGTATAGAGTCCATTCTGTTTTTGGTCAGTCAAGACTATATATCTTCTTCCGTTCTTTATGATACAGGGACAGTAAGTCTCCAACTTATATAATTTTGGTTTCCTTTTTTACAAATTTTCTCTTCCTTATTAATTATCACCTCGTAAAGAGTTTACGAGATTTCGTGTGTCCTTCTCTCTCCGAAAGGGATACTCCGTCCTGTCACTTATTTTCTTCTATCATTTTCTACGTACGAACATCCATCCGAAAATTAAGACGAAAACCTTTTTTTATTCCTTTGAGTGAAAATTAAAGATGATCACAACCCTTACACCACACCATCAGTTTGAATTTTCATTGTCGTTAAACTCTGATTTTATTTGGTTATATCGACTTCGGACCCAAAGGGACCATCGAATCCACCATTTCTTAAACGGAAGTTACACCGTCGGGACCCAAGGTAGGGACCCAACCCTTCTAGGGGACCTCCTTCCGTACCGTTGGGTGAGGTTATAAGAACGGACCTCTTAGGGTACCTGCCTCCTCGGACCGTCCGGTGTTAAGTATCTCAAAGTTTCTCAGCTTGTACTGACTCGCTGATTCGTCTCGTGTCGACTTCGTATTTAAACCCCAACAATCCTCTTTCTTGTTCCCGTTCTACATTACGAAAAAATAACCTTACTCCCTTCTTGTTCGCTCTAGGTCTCCTTATTTCTTGAACTTATTATACTCTTTGTCACTCAAATAAATATTCGTTACAACGGAATATTTACGTGACCTCTTTTTTAATTTTACGAATTCCTCTCTTACTTCTATAACTTCCTAAAACAGAAAAGGATATAAACAAGACATACAAACTACGTCTTTAAGTAATACCGAATATCTTGTTTATACACGTACAAAACGTATGTGGGAAGAGGTGGCGTAACATCAAAAATTTCCTTATATTTACCTGTCCCAAAGGGACCACTAGGTCCCCAATTCTTAGGTGGACAGTCACGTTCCCTATGGTAAAGTTAGCGAAAAGGACCTTCTAGGGTACACGGTACCTCGTTGATTCGAACACATGGTGTTGATGACTCGGCCGTAAGCTCTCGGGCACTCGGTGTCGATGAGTCGGAAGCACGGTGGTGATGAATTCAGACGTGTGGGATCTCGGTCGGTCAGTGTTGATGACTCGGGTGCACGACGTTGACGGCTTTGTGTGTGTGGATCTCAAACACGAGGTGTCTTTTCCTCGGTAGTGTTACTCTTCGGGTGCGTGATGTTCTCCTCGCACCGAGTGACGGTGACTTATTGCGGAAGTACGTCGTTACTTCGCTTTTGTTTTTCATTTATGTAGAAATTTTTTTCTCATATTCACTTACATTCGACGTTTAATCTTTTAACTATAAAAAGAGAAAAAAAAACTATCAACAAGAAAAAAAAATTAAAAATAAATAAATAAAAAAATTAAAAAAATTTAAAATTTTAGAAATTAAGAATGTACGCAAGGGTTTGTACTTGGTGGGAGGGTGGAGGGAGGGGTGTTGTAGAGAGACCCAGTAGGGGTACGTGGTCGAGGTTCGTACGACGTGGGATGCAGTCTGTACCTGACCGCTAAGTTAAGAATGTACTGTCATATGTACAATCTTAAGGGTAAGAGGGTTTAGTAGGGTGGGAGAGGGAGAGGGAGACTCAGGTTTTCAGGCAATATGTGTAGACACAGAAAAAAGGACAGAACGTATGTCCCAGCAGTAACGGTAGAAGGATTTAAGGTATATATACACAATCATATGACATAACCACAAAAAGAAAGACCGAATGAAGTGAGACATATTAACCGAGGTCAAAGTAGGTAGAGTAGTCTTGACTAAGTTTACTTAAGAAAAATT
>SJYO01018757.1:2172749-2277048 GCA_006410555.1 Capra ibex | reverse complement strand
ATCTTTCACTAGATCAAAGTAAGAAAATGTTCACCAACTGGTCAAAAGGGTCGTGGTGAACAATTTCTCTAACAGAAATGAGGTAACATATAAGAACGGAGGAAACAGTTTCTATTCCACAGGTATACACACACCTAAATAGAGACCCGAAAGATAAAACAAGGTAACTAGATATACAGACAGAAACACGGTCATGGTATGACAGAACTACTGACACCGAAACATCATCTCGGACTTCAGTCCGTTCAACTAAGGAGGTCAAGGCAAGAAGAAAGAGTTCTAACGAAACCGATAAGCTCCAAAAAAACATAAAGGTATGTTTAGAACTTTAATAAACAAGATCAAGACACTTTTTACACCGACCATCGAACTGTCCCTAACGTAACTTAAACATTTAACGAAACCCATCATATGAGTAAAAGTGATATAACTAAGAAGGCTAGGTACTTGTACCATATAAAGAGGTAGATAAGTAGAGATTAACCATACACAGTCAACTTTTTCTTTCGATTATATAAGTTAAGGATATACTCTTTCTTGATTTTCGGTTATATTATGTACAATTATTTATATATCTCACTCTTGTTTTTACGTGTAGGGTTATAGTATCCCACGTGACTATTTTTCTCTATTACAAGTCTTCATTAAGACTATTTTTTAACTTGTTGGTTTTTCACTTCTTAACGACTAACACAGTCGATGTATAACACGTCAAGACCTCAGTTCTATGAGTCCATATAATGATAAGAGAGAGAGAAAGAAGAGAATAGAAGGAGACAGAAGAAAGAGAAAGAATTTTAGAATAAACAAACGGACTGATTAATTCTTCGTTTTTTACTCCCTTTGTTATTTTATGAACAGTATTTGTTAAAAAAACTCCTTTACACCTTTTGTATATGATTTTTATACGTTCGTAGATTTATGGCACTGATTCAGGGACAATTACTTTTCATCGTCTTTATCATTTCTCGAGATTGTTTGGTTTTATATAAATTAATACCCTTTATAGTCTGTATTGCATGAATTTTATTACGGTATGGTGTATGTTTCTTTTCAAAAATTTTTGAGACCATTCCTGATTTGAAAAAAGTTTTCAATAGGAAGATAAACTCCTTTTATTGTCGAAAGATGTTTATATACACAGATTATTAATTTTATTCTTAGAGGTTACTTAAATTATAGTCCAATCTGTCATTGTGTTCTTTTCCTTTCACCCTCAGATCTTTTAACTAGTTTCTTGAAAATATCTAACTTTTATATTTTTACTTTTCTAATTTTCATTTTCTTTCTCCATTCTTGATCCCCAATATATTCTAGATTGTATATGGATAAACCCAAAAGTTTTTATTCCTCTCCTTCTTACCCATCCAAATTATAAATGTCCCTTACTTATAAAAAAAAGAAAAAAGAAAAAAGGAAATTTTATAACATAACTAAAAAGATATGTAGTTGTACTTAGACGGTACCCACAAATATACACAAGGGATAGGACTTGGGGGGAGGGTGGAGGGAGACCCAGTAGGGTTACGTGGACGGGGTTCGTAGCACATAGGACGTAGTTTGGACCTTACCGCTAAGTAAAAAATATACTATAACATTTACATAGTTACGGTAAGAGGGTTTAGTAGGGTGGGAGAGGGTGAGGGTTCTCAGGTTTTCTAACAAGATATGTAAACACAGAGAAAACGACAGAGTGTATGTCCCAATAGTAATGGTAGAAAGATTTAAGGTATATATACGTAACACTTCGAACGAGTCAGTACAGACTGAAAAACACTGGGGTACCTGACATAGGATGGTACGAGGAGGCAGGCACCCTAAGAGATCAGTTCTTATGACCTCACCCAACGGTAAAGGAAGAGGTCCTCTAGAAGGGTTGGGTCCCTAGCTTGGACCCAGAGGGCGTAACATCCGTCTCCGAAATGGTAGACTCGGTGGTCCCTTCGTAATCATATGCCATAACGACAAAAAGAAAGACCGAATCAAGTGAGACGTATTATCCGAGGTCACAGTAGGTGGAGTAATCTTGACTAAGTTTACATAAGAAAAATTACCGACTCATTATGAGGTAACACATATACATGGTGACGAAAGAATAGGTAAGTAAACGACTACCTGTAGATCCAACGAAGGTACGGGACCGATAATATTTGTCACGACGTTACTTGTAACCTCATGTGCACAGAGAAAGTTAGGACCAAAAGAGACACACATACGGGTCGTCACCTTAACGGCCCACTATTCCGTCAAGACAATGGTCAAAAAATTCCTTAGCAGTGTGACAAGAGGTATCACCGACATGATCAAACGTAAGGGTGGTTGTCACATTCTCCCAAGGGAAAAGAGGTGTGGGAGAGATTGTAAATAACGGACATCTGAAAACCTAACGTCGGTAAGACTGACCATACTTTACCATGGAGTAACACCTAAACTAAACGTAAAGAGACTATTACTCCCTACAACTTGTCGAAAAGTACACAAACAATCGGAAGACATACAGAAGAAACGTCTTTACAGACACATCAAGAAACCGGGTAAAAAACAAACCCAGCAAATAAAAAGACCTTAACTCGACATCCTCAACGAACATATAAAAACTCTAATCGGGAACAGTTAACGAAGTAAACGATAATAAAAAATGGTAAGACTTCCGACAGAAAAGTGGAACGAATATCAAACGAAACAACACGTCTTCGAAAATTAAAATTAATCCAGGGTAAACAAATAAAAACGAAAATAAAGGTCTTAAGACCCCCCACCCAGTATCTCCTAGGACGACACTAAATACAGACTCTCACAAAACGGATACAAGAGGAGATCCTCAAAATATCAAAGACCAGAATGTAAATCTAGAAATTAGGTAAAAATCAAATAGAAACACATACCACAATCTTTTACAAAATCAAAGTAAGAGAATGTTCACCAACTGGTCAAAAGGGTCGTGGTGAACAATTTCTCTAACAGAAATGAGGTAACATATAAGAACGGAGGAAACAGTTTCTATTCCACAGGTATCCACGTACCCAAAGAGAACCGAAAGATTAAACGAGATAACTACATATAAAGACAAAAACACGGTCATGGTATGACAGAACTACTGACACCGAAACATCATCTCGGACTTCAATCCGTCCAACTAAGGAGGTCAAGGTAAGAAGAAGGAATTCTAACGGAACCGATAAACTCCAAAAAGCTTATAAGTATGTTTAACACTTTAATAATCAAGATCGAGACACTTTTTATGGTAACCATCGAACTATCCCTAACGTAACGTAGATATCTAACGAACCCATCATATAAGTAAAAGTGATATAACTAAGAAGACTAGGTACTTGTACCATATAAAGAGGTAGATAATCACAGGAGAAACTAAAGAAAGTGGTCACAAAATATCAAAAGATATATATCCAGAAATCAAAGAAATCCATCTATATAAGGATTTATAAAATAAGAAAAACAACGTTACCACTTACCTTAACAAAGGAATTATAGAGATAAAAGAGTAATAATCACATATCCTTACGTTCCTTAAAGACACACAACTAAAATATAGGACGTTGAAATGATATAAGTAACTAATCAAGATAATTAAAAGACCACCTCAGAAATCCTAAAAGATACATCTCCTAGTACAGTAGACGTTTGTCACTCTCAAAATGAAGAAGAAAAGGTTAAACCTAAGAAAAATGAGTAAAAAGACGAGACTAAAGACACTGGTTTTGAAGGTTTTGATACAACTTATCATTATCACTCTCACCCGTGGGAACAGAACAAGGACTGAAATCCCCTTTACGAAAGTTGAAAAGTGGTGACTCCTATTACAAACGACACGCAAACAGTATATATCGAAAATAATACAACTCCAAAAAAGGAAGATAAGGACGAAAGACCTCTCAAAAATAGTATTTACCTACAACTTAAAGTAGTTTCCGAAAGAGACGTAGATAACTCTACTAGTATACCGAAACTTACTTGAAAATTTAAAAAGACCTCAAACCTTTTTGTTAGGCATTTAAGTTCTACTAGTTGTTTAGTGTTTTTATTATGTATGTTTTATGGAAGTCTGAGGGCTTTCTCTCGAACCTTCGGTGGTGAGAAAAGGATTGTTCATCTTTCGACTTGTTTACCTTTTTAGTTGTGAAATAGAATCGAGATGGTCTCTTTACTACAGTGTCCTGTATAGTAACGGAGGTTTTAACTTCTCTGTCCCCCTATGTGTCTTAGTGTCGAACCGACTCTTCTTTGGATGTCGGACTTTAGAGGGGACTTTCGTTACGAATACATCGTTTTAGACTTAATATTGACTACTTAACGACCTCCGAGTCACACTGTCACACTCTCATTTTTAGAACCTCTTCTCGGGTGTTGAAACACTCGTTTGGGAGCACAAGATAGTCCAACAATGTCTCTTATGGTTCTCTTTTTAAGTAAGACCGAAGATAGTCTTCCTCCCGTTTTTCAATGGTAAAACATTATCGGTCTCGTAAGACAAGAATTTTTCTGGACGGGAGTTCTCTTTGATGAAATGGTCTCGAATTGGATAATTTTAAATGGTCTGAGATTACATGAACCACTTTCTCTTGACAGATTGAGGTCGGTGTAGGTTGGTAGAACAGGTGGGTTTCGTTCTCTGTTCATGATCCTACGTGAACACTTTAAGTATCGGAACCCTGTGTCCGAGTGATTATCTAACTCTGGATTAGTATGATGTTATTACAGGGAGAGAGTGTACGGAATGGTGATGTAATAATTTCCGGACAAAAGGACTCAATTAAAATGGATGTTGTCTTACAGGTGGGAAGTGACGGTTTTAATGTTCTGTATGAATTTCCGTTCCTTTGTTTAACCAACCTTCACTCTTTTGTCCTTAGTCTTGATCTGAATCTATATCATCTCGTAAACTTTTACAGTCTAACAGTCTCGTTTTGTTTTTGATACCAATTATACGCTCCCTGGGATTACCTTTTTTTTATCTGTTTGAAATTCTCGTCTAACCATTACTCTTAAGATTCTTTTTATATATAATTACTATAAAAATTTTGATGAAATATTGGTTTTTATTTTTTTTACAAATTGTCCGAGTAATTCTCTAGTATGTACCGACTCCTTTCTTAGAAACTCTTATTCCCAAACAGTTATCTTTGAAGATTTTGACTTTACGTTAATCCTTTTTTTTTTCTACCTTTTCTTTTTTCTTGTCTTATAGGTTCTTGACACCTTAATGATACTTTTCGTATAGTGTACACATTACCGTTATCGTCTTCTTCTCTTCTCTTGTCTTGTCTTCTTTGTAAACTCCTTCATCACTGAATCCTTAAAGACTTTTAATTACAATGTATGTTTTGGTGTCTAGGTTTTTCAATTCTTTTGTGATGTGTCCTATTTACGACTTATTTGATATGAATCCTAATAGTATACGGTTGATGTCTTTTAGTTTCTATTTTTTTAGACTTTTACCCTTTTCCTCCACCACCCCACCCGGAATACATATCTCCTCGTTTCTATACTTATTGATTGAAGAGAGTTATTTGACACGTTCGTTTTTTTTTTTTTACTCACTTTATAAATCACGAGTCCTTGTTGTTGTTGTCGTGTCTTAAGAAGTGTTAGTAGGAAGTTTTCATTTCCTCTTTATCTGAAAGAGTCTGTTTGTTTTAATTACCCTAAACAATGGTCATCTAGACGAAACGTACTTACAATTTTCTTCAAAAAGTCACCCTTTCTTTTACTATATCCAGTCTTTGAACCTAGATGTAATTTTTTTTTTTTTTCTTGTAGTAACTTCTTCCTTATTCACTTTCATTTTACTTTTAAACTTAAAAGATTAATAGTTAACTAGGTTGTCTATTATTACACAAATTTTATTATTATTGTTACATAGTCTACTGATATTTAATACATACTCCCTTTACTCACAGTTGTTACTATATTACCTACCCCCTTTGATTTCCGATAATAATATTCCATTGACGTGATGGACACTTTACCATATCTAAATGTATACAATAGACTATTTTTCCGAATACATTTTATACGGATATTAAGAATTTAGAGTTGTTATTCTTTTGGGTTAACTTTTTACCCGTTTTATAGATTTGTCTACGAAGTCGTTTCTTATAAATATCGTTTATTCGTGTACCTTTCAATGAGGTATAGTATATAGTAAACTTTTTACGTTCAACTTTCGTACTCTATAATGATACGTGGATAATGTTAGTAACAGTGAGTCTTGTGACTTTTATGGTTTACGATTACTCTTACACCTTAACTTCCTTGGGAGTACTTGACGACCATCGTTACGTTTTACCATGTCGTTTAAACCTTCTGTCAAGGAACAAAAGAATCTTTCGATTTGTATGACGACGGTAAAATTAGGTCAAATAAAATAGGTAAAATAAAGTGAGGAAACATACATGAGTTACCTCGACTTTTACATACAAGAATGTTTCTAGACTGGTACCTACAAATATCGTCTAAATACGTCATACCAAAACTTTTAAGATAGTTACCGTTAGTCTCCTCTTTTTCTTTAATTCAGGTTTAACCTTTTCTTCTTTTAACAGTGAAAAACGTCTACTGTATTATAATATGTATCTTTTATACTTTCTACAATGGTGTCGAGTTTTCACTTAAACCATTTCAAAGTTCTATGTTTTAATTATGTGTCTTTAGAGAACGTAAAGATATGTTATTGTTACTTTCTAGTATTTCTCTTAAATTTCTTTGATAGGGTAAATGATAACGTAGTTTTTCTTATTTTATGGTTTGTTCTTTGGATGGATTCCTCCATTTTCTGAACATAAGGTTTTTAATATTCTTTAATTAGTTTACACTGTGTTTCTCTACTTTTCCATATTGTACAAGAACCTAACCTTTTTAGTTATAACAGTTTTACTAGTGTTATGTGTTCCGTTAGATGCCTAAGTCATGTTAGGGATAGTTTGACGGTTACCTTAAGAAACGTCTAGATTTCGTTTTTCAGAATTTCGTACATACATTTGTGTTTTTTCAGGTTTATCGGTTTCCTTAGAGATCTTCCTTTTTGTATCGACTTTAGTTTCATATGATATTTCAAGGTCTTTAATTTGGTTATACCATGACCGTGTGTCTGTCTGAATATCTAACTATCTTTCATGTCTTTCGGGTTTTTATTTAGGTATGTAAATACCAGTCAATTAGATTTTGTTTCCTCCGTTCTTATATGTTATCTCTTTTCTGATAGAGAAGTTATTAACTACAAACCTTTTGATCTCTCGATGCTCATTTTTAACTTTAATATTATAAAAGATTGTGGTATGTGTTTTTATTTAAGGTCTCCTAATTTCTGGATTTACATTCTAGTCTATGATATTTTAATAATCTCCTTTTCTTTCTTTCCGTCTTGTAATAGACTGTTTAGTGTCGTTATAGAAAAACCCGGATGAAGGATCTCATTACTTTTATTTTCCTTTTTTTATTTGTTTACTCTGTATGAATTCGAATTTTTTAAGACAGATCGTTTCCTTTGGTATTTGTTTGTTTATTTTTTTTCTGTTGAGTACCTTGACCTCTTTTATAAACGTTGTTGAGTTAGGTTTTTTTATTCTAGTACCGTAGGTCAGGGTAGTGAAGTACCCTTTATATACCCCTTCGTTACCTCTGTTACTCTCTGTAATAAACCCCATCGAAGTTTTAGTGACGTCTACCGCTGACGTCGGTACTTTAATTTTCTGTGAACGAGGAACCTTCTTTTGAATACTGGTTGGATCTGTCGTATAATTTTTCGTCTCTGTAATGAAACAGTTGTTTACAGGTAGATCAGTTTCGATACCAAAAAGATCACTAGTACATACCTACACTCTCAACCTGACATTTCCTTTGACTCGTGGTTTCTTAACTACAAAAACTTGACATCACAACCTTTTCTGAGAACTCTTAGGGGACCTGATGTTCCTCTAGGTTGGTTAGGTAGGATTTCCTATAGTCAGGACTCACAAGTAACCTTCCTGACTACAACTTCGACTTTGAGGTTATGTAACCGGTGAACTACACTTCTTGACTGAGTAACCTTTTCTGAGACTACGACCCTTTCTAACTTTCCCCCCCCCCCTTATCCTACCGTCTCCTTCTCTACTAACCTACCCTAGTGGCTGAGTTACCTATACTCAAACCCATTTGAGACCTTCATCCACTACCTGACCCTTCGGACGTACGACATCAGGTACTCCAGCTTTTCTCAGTCTGTGTTGACTCGCTGACTTGACTTGACTTGACTTAGGTTTTTTTAAAAGTCTTCTGGATTTATCTGTAAAGAGGTTTCTTCTGTATAGTCAAGTCAAGTCAAGTCAGCGAGTCAGCACAGGCTGAGAAACGCTGGGGTACTTAACGTCGTGCGGTCCGGAGGGACAGGTAGTGGTTGAGGGTCGCAAGTGAGTCTGAGTACAGGTAGCTCAGTCACTACGGTAGGTCGGTAGAGTAGGAGACAGCAGGGGAAGAGGAGGACAGGGGTTAGGGAGGGTCGTAGTCTCAGAAAAGGTTACTCAGTTGAGAACCGTACTCCACCGGTTTCATGACCTCAAAGTCGAAATCGTAGTAAGAAGGTTTCTTTACGATCCCGACTAGAGGAAGTCTTACCTGACCAACCTAGTGGAACGTCAGGTTCCCTGAGAGTTCTCAGAAGAGGTTGTGGTGTCAAGTTTTCCTAGTCAAGAAGCCGCGAGTCGGAAGAAGTGTCAGGTTGAGAGTGTAGGTATGTACTGGTGACCTTTTTGGTATCGGAACTGATCTACCTGGAATCAACCGTTTCATTACAGAGACGAAAACGTATGTGATAGATCCAACTAGTATTGAAAAGAAGGTTCCTCATTCGTAGAAAATTAAAGTACCGACGTCAGTGGTAGACGTCACTAAAACCTCCGGGGGTTTTATTTCAGACTGTGACAAAGGTGACAAAGGAGTAGATAAAGAGTATTTCACTACCCTGGCCTACGGTACTAGAAACAAAAGACTTACAACTCGAAATCCGGTTGAAAAAGTGAGAGGAGAAAGTGAAATTAGTTCTCCGAAAAATCGAGGAGAAGTGAAAGACGGTATTCCCACCACAGTAGTCGTATAGACTCCAATAACTATAAAGAGGGCCTTTAGAACTAAGGTCGAACATAAAGAAGGTCAGGTCGTAAAGAATACTACGTGAGACGTATCTTCAATTTATTCGTCCCACTGTTATATGTCGGAACTGCATGAGGAAAAGGATAAACTTGGTCAGACAACAAGGTACAGGTCAAGATTGACAACGAAGGACTGGACGTATGTCTAAAGAGTTCTCTGTATATCTACCAGTTTTTCAAGAACTTTCCTGTGAGTTACAATAATCAATAATCTATTTACATTCAGTTTAGATGTTACTCTATGGAGTATGGTTAGTTTTATCGGTAGTAGTTTTACAGATGTTGTTTATTTAGGAACTTTCCCGGCTCGTTTTTGTCTTAGGAGAATGTGACAACCACCCTTACATTTGACTATTTCGGTGACATAAGTTTTCGTCTCTGTAGTGAAACAATTATTTACAGGTATATCAGTTACCATACTAAAAAGGTCATCATTACTTGTTTACACTCTCCACATTGGATTTCTTCCACTCGTGGTTTATTAACTACGAAAGTTTGACACCACGAAGACTTCTGAGAACTCACAGGGAACCTGAGTTTCCTCTAGTTTGGTTAGTTATAATTTATTTTATTTGGAAGTTATAAGTAACCTTTCAGACTACGACTTCGACTTCGAAGTTGTGAAACCGGTCGACTACCCTTCTCGAGTGAGTGACCTTTTCTGGGACTACGACCCCTTTCTAACTTCCGTTCTCTTCTTCCCTTATTGTCTCCTACTTTACTAACCTACCACAGTAACTGAGTTACCTGTACTTAAACTTGTTTGAGACCCTCTAACACTCCCTGTCCCTTCGGACCACACGACGTCAGGTGCCCCAGTACTTGTCAGAGTGTCCTGAATCGTTGACTTATCGTTGTTATTGTCGTTGACCTTTGTGACACCTCAAAGGAATGTCTTTGATTTTCATCTCGATGATATACTAGGTCTTTAGGGTGAGACCCTTATATAGACTTCCTTTGTTATTAAACTTTTTCATGTGAGTAGGGTCACAAGTAACATCGTGTCAAATGTTATTGGTCTTGTACCTGCGTCAGTCTTACGGATAACTGTCCAATTATTTCTTTTGAATTTATATAACACTCACGTACGTTCGGATCAGTAAAGACTGAGAAACGTTGGGGTACTTGACATCGGTCGATCTGAGAGGCAGGTACTTTAAGGGGTCCGTTCTTATGACCACATCCAACGGTAAAGGATGAAATCCCATAGAAGGAGTAGGTCCCTAGTTTGGTGTAGAGGACACAGAGGACGCAACCGTCTACCTAAGAAATGGTGACACGGTGGACCCTTCGGTCTATCCAGCTGGTGTTTAAGTCCCAAAGACTTCTACCTGTAAACTCCATCTTGAGTGTTCACAATTGGAACTTGTCGAGGGACTCATTCTAATAATTAGGTACCTGATGTGAAAATTCTGATGACGAGGTATGTTTTAAGTATGAGTGAGACTTACCGGGGGAGGACGGGGACGTTTTTATGTGTAAGTGTGTGTATATGGACATGTAAAGTAACAACAAATGATTTCGACCTTTACTATGTTTTACTCCTTTATTTAAGATCATGTCATTATTTTACCTTAAGACATGTCATTATCTTTACTTCATTAGTGTCAACGAACGTTGTTGAGCCTATTTACATATGACAGTACATTCTTAACTTAGCGGTCAGGTACAGACTGCATCCCACGTCGAACGAACCCCGACCACGTACCCCTACTGGGTCTCTCTACAACACCCCTCCCTCCACCCTCCCCCCAAGTACAAACCCTTGCGTACATTCTTAATTTCTACAATTTTAAATTTTTTTTTATTTTTTTTTTATCTAATGTTTTTTTTTAGATCTTTTACAATAAGACTCACTTCATTCCGTTTTTACTCTTTATATTATACTGTTGAAAATATACACCTGATATTTTTCTTTACTATGTTTAATTGAATAAATGTTTTTCTCCATGTCTGAGATACTGAATCTCTTCCTTGAATGTCAACGGTCTCCCTATGAATACCCGGTTCCCTATCAATCCCTCAAACTCTAGCTGTACATGTGTGGCGACATAAATTTTACCTATTGGTTATTCCTGGATAACATATCACGTACCTTGAGACAAGAAACACCATCGGACCTATCCTCCTTTAAACCCCCTCTTACTGATGTACATAACAACAACAACAAGTCAACGATTCAATACAGGTTGTCTGAGAAACACGAGATACCTGACGTCGTGTGGTCTGAAGGGACAGAGAAGTGATAGAGGGACCCAAACGAGTTTAAGTCCAGTATACTCATCTACTACGGTAGGTTGGGAGGGTAGAAGAAAATAGGAGAAGACAAGAACGGACTTTAGAAAGGGTCGTAGTCCCAGAAAAGGTTACGCAACTGAGAAGTGTAGTCCACCGGTTTCATAACCTTACAGTCGAAGGTGTAGTCAGGAAGGTTACTTATAAGTCCCTACTAAAGGAAATCCTAACTGACTAAACTAGAGAAACGACAGGTTCTTTGAGAGTTCTCAGAAGAAATCGTGGTGTTAAGTTTTCATAGGTAAGAAACTGTGAGTCGGAAAAAATACAAGGTGGAGAATGTAGACATGTACTGATGACCTTTTTTAGTATCGAAAACTGATGTGTCTGGAAACAGTAGTTTCACTACAGAAACGAAAAATTATGCGATAGATCCAAACAGTATCGAACAGCATGTGTGTATATATACCGACTCAGAGAAACGACAGGTGGACTTTACAGTGTTGTGACAATTAATCGACTTGAGCTTATATTGAATTTTTCAATTTTTTTTTAGATTTGATCTAATGATTACTTACATACTACCCTCATTTAATAATATTTCTTAATTTCGACCAATAGTGTTTGTAGTATTATAACCAATTACATCTCTTTCACTTCAAGAGTATTCTCCGAAGATTCTCCAATTGTCACAGGGTAAAGAATTGGACTCAGTATATCAAGTGTCTGAAAGTGTAATATTAATTGGAAATTTAACGTATATAGATAAAGTAAACAAAAAGAAAAACTCGATACATATTTTATCTTTATTTTGTCTACTTGTCGTGTCTATCAGAGATATCACTCTGTAGATCTCTTTTCCAATTAAGGTTATATTTTAGAGACAATGGAGGATGACGTTGATAAGCATGAGAATAATTCAAATGTTGTCAGTGAAGAGTCTTTAACGAAGAGAGGATTTCTATTACAATTGGGGTCAGTCCATAAAGTACCTAGGTACCCATCGACTTGAAAAGGACGAAAGATTTTCTGTAACCTTAGACTATATTTTGAAAATATTTCGGTATTTAAAAAGAGATGTGATAACGGTCACCTTTAAGAGTGTCGTGTTGTAAGGGGATGATTAAGTTGTAATCTAATTCATCTGAACATATAAACAACCAACAAAGTCTTATTAAAGTTTATTAGCAGAAAATTCAATGATGTAGTTTGAGTGATGAGTAAAAATAAATCTTTCCAATTTTACACAAATTAAAATGTGAAAAAACAAACAAACAAAACCAACGTAGTGTGTCGAACACCCTAAAATCAAGGGGTTGGTTCCTAGTTTTGACCCGATAAACATCCTTCGAGTTCCATTGTATTGGTGATCCCTTAAACGGTTTTAACGAATTAAAATTTCTTAAGGGACATTTCAGGGACCATCGAGTCAACCAATTTTTAGACAGACGTCACGTGTTCTAGACCTAAACTAGGGAGTCAACCTTTCTATGCAACCTCTTACCTCACCGATGGGTGAAGTTATAAGAACGGACCTTTTAAGGTACTTATCTCCTCGGACGTCCGATGTCAGGTACCCCACCGTTTCTCATCCAGTCCTATTTTGTTGAAAGTGAAAGAGACATTTCATCGATATAAAAGTGGTATAGAAACACGAGGGGGAAGAAAAATCAAGTAAGTCAGTGTTTACAAAGATGATTTTACACACTAGTTTACACATCCTTTTATATACATATTTTTCTATTGTACGTCGTGAAATCTTACATATGAGTTGTTCAATTGTATTGAATACCGTTACTTTCGTCCAGTAAAGAGATTGTATTTACTTACAAATAAGTGAATACTTACATAACCTCGAAACACCCTCGATTATTAAAGAGGTCGTGTAACACTTATTTTATGGATAGTAGTCTAGATAATATGTTTACGTTTGTTCGGTATCGTGTACCTGAACAAGAAATTTTTCTAATAGTTGTTGTACATTTAGTACAAGACGTGAAGAAACTACCCTAATTTAACAATCCTACCCTGTCGAACTCCATAAATAAATGAATAAAGACTGTAGTGAACGAAGTACAACGTGACGAAGGGTATCCTTAACGACGACCGACGTGTAAGTAAACCTGGAGAAACGTACTGTTTTTTCGATCCGAGGTAATTTCATAGTAAACGTTACTTAAATGTAGGAAGGAGTCCCTATTTAGAACGACAATCTGTAATACGTCTTTCTGACTGAAAATATTTTCTGATGATAAGATACCTGAGGTTCGACCTAAGTTTTTATCAGTTCCTATTTTGTCTTTATAAAGTGTCTCTTTTACTCTATTTAATTGAAAGTGTTTAGAACTCTTCGGTGAAATTTTAAGTTCAATTTTATGTTCTCTTTCTCCACCAGGATTCTACCGTCTCCTTATCCTGTCCCTCTGGTGAAAGAGGGAGTGTTTAAGGAGTTTTCTTGTAAAGTTGCGACTCTTTTGAGGTGTTTTGTTGAAAACTTATGACCGTCTCCTATAGTCCGTGGGTCTTTTCCTCTAGTGTCAGAAGTTTTTGTCTAATGTTCGGGCTGTCATTGAGGGGGTCGTCTTTTCGTCGTGTTTACGGACGTTTGATTGTTCACCCCCGTCCCGTCCCTCCGCGGCCTCCGCGTCCGACGTCACGAAACATTCTTGACCCGTCCTTGCGGGGTGCGCATTGGTCTTACTTGATTGAACCCGATCGTTTGGTCTGACACCCTATCGATGGTACGCTTTTCGAGCTTGTATTCTGTGGTAGTCCTGACGCGTGTCTTGTTTCCTTCCTTGTCTTTATCGGTCGACGTCTGGTAGGGGGCGGCCCCTGTCCGTCGGTCTCGACATTCCCGACCTTGCCCCGTTAGTGTCGGGACCTCTCTGAAATGGATGGTTTGACGTTCGTCCGAAGAAACGATTCTGAAGACCCCCACGACCTGTCAGTGGTAGACGGAGTGTTCCCCGCGGTTTCCATGTGGGTCTTTTGACTCGTCGTCTCTGCCCTTTCCGTATTCAGTGTCGCTGACGCAAGCGGTTTGAGGACTCGATGAGTCAGGACCCTTCCCGTGTTTTGTGTCCAGGTTAGTTTAGACGCGGAGACTCCCGATGGACTCGCGGTTTGGACTCGTCGAATCTGGTCCCTCCACATGCGTCGGATCCCGGTCGGAGTCTACCAAGGGTCGACTCGTAGCATCTCGACCTCGCCAAACACATGGTCCTCGTCCCTGTCCGGGTCACCCCGACTCTGTGACGCACGTGTGTTGTCACAATAAACAAACATCGTAGGGAGGGAGGGGTGTCGTGCTGACTTGTTCACTCGGATTGGTTTTTTTTTTTTTTTTTTTCACAGGTGGTGACGGGAGGGACACAGTCCTGTCTTTAGTCTGTGACTTCTCTGGTCGTTTGTCTTCAATTTGTCTCCCTTGGTGGAACCTTCACTGGGGTGTGACGAGTGTTGTGGTCTCTTTCCCGGTCTATATAGAAAGGATAAAAATGTTAGTAAGGAAAAGAAAGAAAGAAAAAATAAAAAACAAAGAACAAAAAACAACTACGATAACCCAACAAAAAAGAGAAAAGCAAGAGAAGAAGAGGGGGGGGGGTTGAAAAATTTTACAATTCAGGAGATAAAGAGGAGATTAAAAATAAAGATATTGGATGATAATGAAAAGTTTTTTTTTTTTTCTGAGATAAAAAATTTCGTTGTGTTATATATCAGAAACACACCAACAACCACCACAAAAATATATTAAGAACACCGAAACCAAAAAAACAAACAAACAAACAAAAGAACGAAAAAAAAAGAAAAAAGGAAGAAAAAGAAAAGAAATTATAACATAAAAACTTTTAGGTTGTAGATGAGATCTAAAAATTAGATATGAAAAACAAAAAACAACAGTTAAAACATGTAAATTTTTGAGTTTGAAGTGATGGATTAAAATGGACTCTAGCTCTAATGACCGAACTGGTGAGAGAGGAGGAAACCTGAGAGGAAAAAGAGGTGGTCCACCGGAGACAGAGAAGGGAGGGGGAAGAGAAGAAATAGGTTGAGACACTTAGAGACACACAAGGTCTGCCACCTCTTGTGGATTCCTTGACCAATGACCGACCTAGACAGGGAGAGGAAAAGTAAAGGGAGAAAATAGAAGGACCGGTGGAGACAGATGAAGGAGGGAGAGGAGAAGGGTCGTATTGAGGCACTTATGGAGACTTGTCAGGTCTGACACCTCGTGTGTATTCCTTCACTAATGACCGATCAAACGAGAGAGGAGAAAACTAGGGTGGAGTAGAGTAAGGTCAGTGGAGATTGATGGGGGAGGGAGAAGAGTAGAGGTACATTGAGTCACTTGGAGAGACCCACAGGAAGTTACACCTCTTTGAAAAGTAGAAATTGGATCTACAAAATAGTAGTCACGACATATCTACCTCTTCAGATCTCCGATGACATTTTTATTTTGACTTTTGGTCTTCGTCCTCCGAATTCACGTTTAGGACTCTTGTAGTCTCTTGAGGACTTAGGTCCCTTGTAATTAGTTATCCTCGAGTAGTTTACGGAGGTATGGATGTGACTTTGGTTCGTGGTGGGTTCCCGGTTGTTCAAGGTCTCGTTCTGTATGGTGCGTTTAAGAGGTCGTTGTGTCCTTGTGTGGGGACTCGAAGTTATATGTCCGTCGAGTTTCAATGAGGTTTTGGTAACTGCAGAGTATTGGGTAATGACCAGTGAGGTAACGTGAGGTCTCTCTTCTTTACGTCGAGGTGGGTGGTCTTGAGGTTGTGTTCGGAGGGATTAGTCCTTTGGACTTGTTCGGTGACTATTTTGGGCGGGTGTCATTCCTTCGAGGTATTATTTCTCTTGAGGTGTTTAAGGGTCGTATATCTTTCCGGTGTGGGTTACGTCGTTATATTGGTTCTACTTCTCTGTCTCCTTATGAGTCGTCTATTTCCTTGTCCTCTTTACGGGTGGTTTGGTTCGTTTTCTCCTTCTCTATCCCTTAGATGGACTCTTTCTTAAAACTTATAACTATAACTTTTACTACGTTTTAGAACTTTAGTTTTACCTTAGTGTCTATTTATCGGACCTCTGTTCCTAACTCTTCTACGTTCTTTCCAAATTGTTCCTGGATCTTCTTTATTTTTTCTCAGTTATATATTAATTATTACGTTATTTACTCTAGTCTTTGTGAGACCTCCGTTGTTTATCGTCTTACTACCTCCGTCTTCTGTCCTAATCACTTTATCTTCTATCTACCTTCTTTATTTACTTAGGCTCTCCTTTTTTCTTTTTACTTAATTTTCTTTACTCCTATTAGAGTCTCTGGAGGTCCTGTTATACTTTACGAGGTTGTAAGCTTAATATCTTCAGGGTCTTCTTCTTCTGTTTTTCTTTCTGGTACTCTTTTAGGAACTCCTCTATTATCAACTTTTGAAGGGATTTTACCTCTTCCTTTATTAGTGGGTTCAGGTTCTTTGGATCTCTCAAGGTTTATCCTATTTGGGTTCCGCTTTGTGGGGTTCTGTGTATAATTAGTTTAATAGTTTCTAGTTTGTGTTTCTTGTTTATAATTTTCGTCGTTCCCTTTTTTGTTGTTTATTGTGCGTTCCCCTAAGGGCATTCCTATTGTCGACTAGAAAGTTATCTTTGAGAAGTCCGGTCCTCCCTTACCGTTCTGTATGAATTTCGTTACTTTCTTTTATTGGATGTTGGGTCTAATGACATGGGTCGTTCCTAGAGTAAGTTTATGCTTCCTCTTTAGTTTTCGAAATGTCTGTTCGTTTTCGACTCTCTTAAGTCGTGGTGGTTTGGTCGAGAAGTTGTTTACGATTTCCTATAAGAGATCTGTTCTTTGTGTTTTTCCCGTATATTTGTTCTTGGGTTTTGTCATTTTATTTACCGTTGTCCTAGTATGAATAGTTATTAATGGAATTTGTATTTACCTAACTTACGGAGTTGGTTTTCCGTTTCTGACCGACTTACCTACACTTTTGTTCTGGGGAGATATACGACGAATGTTCTCTGGGTGGAGTTTTGTTCCCTCTGTATGTCTGACTTTCACTTCCCGACCTTTTTCTGTAAGGTGTGTTTATCTCTGGTTTTCTTTCGTCCTCACCGTTACGAGTATAGGCTATTTTGTCTGAAATTTTGTTTCCGACACTTTTCTCTGTTCCGGTGATATATTACTAGTTTCCTAGTTAGGTTCTTCTTCTATATTGTTAATATTTATATATACGTGGGTTGTATCCTAGTGGTGTTATACATTCTGTTTACGATTGTTCATACTTTCCCCTTTAATTATCATTGTGTTATTATCACCCTCTGAAATTATGGGGTGAGTGTGGATACCTGTCTAGTTGATTTGTCTTTTAATTGTTTCTTTGTGTTTGAAATTTACTATGTTCTCTGGTCAATCTGGATTGACTATAGATATCCTGAAAATTGGGGTTTTGTTACTTAAAGTGGAAAAAGAGTTCACGCGTACCTTGGAAGAGGTCCTATCTAGTGTAGGAGCCGGTATTTATGTTGGAACTATTTAAGTTTTTTTAGCTTTAGTAAGGTTCGTAGAAAAGACTGATATTACGTAATTCTAATCTAGAGTTAATGTCTTCTTTTTGATAATTTTTAAGTTTTTATACCTCTGACTTGTTGTGTGAAGACTTATTAGTTGTTTAGTGTCTTCTTTATTTTTTTCTTTAGTTTTATACGTATCTTTGATTACTTTTACTTTTGTGTTGTTGGGTTTTGGACACCCTGTGATATTTTCGTCACGATTCTCCTTTCAAGTATCGTTATGTCCGTATGCAGTTCCTTGTTGTTTTTTCAGTTTATTTATTGGATTGAAATGTGGATTTCGTTGATCTTTTCCTTCTTCACCTCTTGGGGTCTCAATCATCTTCTTTTCTTTAGAATTTTTAATCCCGTCTTTATTTACGTTTTCTTTATTTTCTCTGGTATCGTTTTTAGTTGTTTCGGTTTTCGACCAAGAAACTTTCCTATTTATCTTAACTGTTTGGTAATCGGTCTGAGTAGGTCTTTGTTTCTCTCTTTTTGGTTTAGTTATTTTAATCTTTACTTTGACCTCTCTAGTGTTGTCTGTTATGTCTTTACGTTTCCTAGTATTCTCGGATGATAGTCGTTAATATACGGTTATTTTACCTGCACCTTCTTTACCTGTTTAAGAATCTTTTCATGTTGAAAGGTTTTGACTTGGTCCTTCGTTATCTTTTAGAATTGTCTGGATAATGTTCGTACCTTTAACTTCGACATTAGTCTTTAGAAGGTCGTTTGTTTTCGGGTCCAGGTTTGCCGAAGTGTCGACTTAAGATGGTTTTGAAATCTCTTCTCGATTGTGGATAGGATGAGTTTAAGAAGGTCTTTTAACGTCTCCTTCCATTTTAAGGGTTGAGTAAGAAACTCCGGTGGTAGTGAGATTATGGTTTTGGACTGTTTCTACGGTGTTATTTTCTTTTGATGTCGGGTTATAGTGACTACTTGTATCTAATTTTTTAGGAGTTGTTTTAAGATCGTTAGTCTTAGGTTGTTGTGTAATTTTTTTTAGTATGTGGTACTGGTTCACCCGAAATAGCGTCCCTACGTTCCTAAGAAGTTATAGGCGTTTAGTTAGTTATATTAAGTGGTGTAATTGTTTAACTTTTTATTTTCGGTATACTAATAGAGTTATCTACGTCACTTTCGGAAACTGTTTTAAGTTGTAGGTAACTACTATTTTTGAGAGGTCTTTCGTCCTTATCTTCTTTGTATGGACTTGTATTATTTCCGATATATACTGTTTGGGTGTCGTTTGCAATAGGAGTTACCACTTTTTAACTTTCGTAAAGGGGATTTCACTCCTTGTTCTGTTCTCACGGGTAAAAGTGGTGATGATAAGTTGTATCAAGACCTTTAAAACCGGTGTCGTTGGTCTCGTCTTTGTCTTATTTTCTTTAGGTCTAACCTTTTGTTCTTCATTTTGAGAGTGACAAATGTCTACTGAACTAGGAGATACATCTTTTGGGACTTCTGAGATGGTCTTTTCATGATCTCGATTAGTTAATTATATCATTTTAACATCCTATATTTAAGTCGTGTGTCTTTAGGGAACGTAAGGATATGTGATTATTACTCTTTCTTCTTTTTCTTTAATTCCTTTGTTAAGGTAAGTGGTAACGTTACTTTTCTTATTTTATAAATCCTTATATAGATGGATTTCTTTGATTTCTGGATATATATCTTTTAATGTTTTGTGACACTTTCTTTAGTTTGTCCTGAGATTATCTACCTCTTTATATGGTACGAGTATCTAACCTTCTTATTTATATCACTTTTACTAATATGATGGGTTTCGTTAGATGTCTAAATTACGTTAGGGATAGTTGGATGGTCACCATAAAAAGTGTCTTGATCTTGTTTATTAAAGTTCTAAACATACCTTTATGTTTTGTGGAGCTTATCGGTTTCGTTAGAACTCCTTCTTCTTACCTTGACCTCCTTAGTTGGACGGACTGAAGTCCGAGATGATGTTTCGGTGTCAGAAGTTCTGTCATACCATGACCGTGTTTCTTTCTTTATATCTAGTTAGCTTGTTTTATCTTTCGGGTCTCTATTTAGGTGTGTGCATACCCGTGGAATAGAAGCTGTTTCCTCCGTTCTTATAAGTTACCTCATTTCTGTTAGAGAAATTGTTCACCACGACCCTTTTGACTAGTTGGTGAACATTTTCTTACTTTTATCTAGTGAAAGATTGTGGTGTGTGTTTCTATTTGAGTTTTACCTAATTTCTCGATTTACATCCTGGTCTTTGATATTTTGAGGATCACCTCTTGTATCCGTTTTATGAGAGGCTGTATTTATTGTGGTCCTAGGAGATACTAGGTGGAGGGTCTTATGACCTTTATTTTCGGTTTTATTTGTTTGACCTAGATTAATTTTAATTTTCGAAGACGTGTTGTTACCTTTGATATTCGTTCCACTTTTCTGTCGGAAGACTTACCCTCTTTTGTTATCGTTTACTTCGTTGACTGTTTGTTGATTAGAGTTTTTATATGTTCGTTGAATACGTCGAGTTAAGGTCTTTTTATTTAAGTCAAAATAAAAATGTCATCGGAGATCTGAAGAGGTAGATATGTCGTGGCTACTATTTTGTAGATCCAATTTCTACTTTTCAAAGAGGTGTAACTCCGTGTGGGTCTCTCCAAGTGACTCAATGTACCTCTACTCTTCTCCCTCCCCTATCAATCTCCACTGACTTTACTCTACTCCACCCTAGGTTTCTCTTCAATCGTTCGATCAGTCATCACTGAAGGAATACACCTGAGGAGTCAGACCTGGCGAGTCTCCACAAGTGTCTCAATACGACCCTTCTCCTCTCCCTCCTTCATCTGTCTCCACCGGTCCTCCTATTTTCTCCCTTTACTTTTTCTCTCTCTGTCTAGGTCGGTCATTGGTCAAGGGATTCACAAGAGGTGGCAGACCTTGTGTGTCTCTAAGTCTCAACCCATCTCTTCCCTTCCCCCTCCCTTCTCTGTCTCCGGTGGACCACCTCTTTTTCCTCTCAGGTTTTCTCCTCTCTCACCAGTTCGGTCATTTGAGCGAGAGTCCATTTTAACCCATGACTTCTAACCCCAAAATTTACATGTTTTAACTGTTGTTTATGGTTTTTCGTCTCTGATTTTTAGATCTCATCTACAACCTAAAAGTTTTTATGTTATAATTTCTTTTTTTCTTCTTCTACCTCTTCTTTCTTATTTTTTTTTGTTTCGGTGTTCTTAATAATTTTTTGTTGTCGATGGTGTTTTTTCTCATATATGCCGCAAACGAAATTTTTATCCCAGAAAAAAAAAAAAAACCTTTTCATTATCATCCAATGTTTTTATTTTTAATTTCCTCTTTATCTCCTGAATTTTTAAATTTTTCAAATTTTTTTCTCCTTTTTCTTTTCTTTTTTGTTAGTACGTTGTTATAGTTGTTGTTGTTGTTTTTTTCTTACTAGCATTTTTATCCTTTCTATATAGACCGGGAAAGAGACCACAACACCTGTCACACCCCAGTGAAGGTTCCGCCAAGGGAGACAAATTGAAGACAAACAACCAGAAAAATCACAGACTATAGCCGGGACAGTGCTCCCCCCGCCACCACCTGTGAAAAAAAAAAAAAAAAAATCCGAGTGAACAAGTCAGGTCGACACCTCTCCTTCCCTACGACGCTTGTTCATCGTGACCGTAGACGGATGTCACAGAGTCGGGGCGACCCGGACGGGGACGAGTGCCGCGTGTGACGAGTCCGTGATGCAACGAGACGACCCTTGGTAGACTCTGGTCGGAACCGACGTACGTGAAGGGACCAGATTCGGTGAGTCCGAACCGGGAGTCCATTGGGAGTCTCCGTGTCTAAACCAACCCGGACGTAAAACACGGGAAGGGTCCAGACTCATCGAGTCCACAAACCGCTCGTGTCAGAGACACTGAATAGTGGAAAGGGTAGAGACGACGAGTCAAAAGACCCACATAGCGACCGTAGGGAAGAAACCACCGACTACTGACAGGTCTTGGGGGTCTTCAGAATCAATCGTTTCTTAGGACGAACGTAAAAACATCCATTACAGAGAGAACCCGACACGAACGGGTGAAGGTCGGGAATGTCGAGACCGACGGACAGTGGTCTCCCCCTACCAGACGTCAGCCGATAAAGACAAGGTAGGAAACAAGATTCGCGCCAGGACCACCACAGAATACAAGCTCGAAAAGTGCACCATCGATAGGGTGTCAGACCAAACGATCGGGTTCAATCAAGCGAGACCAATGCACGTCCCGGAAACTCGGACTTAGAATGTTTCGTGACGTCGGACGGGGAGGGTGCGGAGGAAGAACGATCACCGTCTACGTCCGTAGACACGAGGAAGAGGCGACCCCATCAATGACAAGCCGAGTATTAGACAACCAAAATTAATAAATAAATAAAAAGGAAGGACAATACAACGGGAGACACGAAGGTTCCGAGCGGTGCCTGAGCTGTCACTCTCACAAAGGACCACAAACCTTTGGAGAGAAGAATTCTAAGGGAAGGACCCTGTCTCGAGGGAGAGATGGAGGAAACAGAGGAAAAGCAGAAAATATAAAAAAGGATGGACAAAAACTTCTGTTAATAGACGAAAAGACCCACGGACTACAGGAGACGGTCGTAAGTCTTCAACAAAACACCTTAAATGAGTCGCAACTTTACAAGAAAACTACTTAAACACTCCCTCTTTCACCAGAGGGGAAGGATAAGGAGACGGTAGAATCCTGACGGGGTGGGGGTACAGGTCAAGATTGACAACGAAGGACTGGACGTATGTCTAAAGAGTTCTCCGTCCAGACCATCAGACCATAAGGGTAGAGAAAGTCTTAGTGTAAATACCTCTTCCCCTACTGTCTCCTACTCTACCGACCTACCGTAGTGACTGAGTTCCCTGAACTTAGACTCACTTGAGGTCCTCAACCACTACCTGTCCCTCCGGACCGCACGACTTCAAGTACCCCAGTGTTTCTCAGTCTGTACTGATTCGCTGGACTTGACTTGACTTCGAAACAACTATACTAACAAGGGGAATGCCTTTCACCTCTATAGTTAAGTTATTACACTTGTTTTGGTTTTATCATCATGGACTTTGTGGTATCGTCCTGGAAGACAATATCTTCACATTACGTTGATATTGAGGGTAAAAGAACCGGATTTGACTGGTTGAGTAATTAGATTTTGTACTAACATACATATGATTCAGTGAAATCAACCAGACTGAGAAACACTGATATACCTGAGATTGGACTGTCCGAGGAGACAGGTACCCTAATAGGTCCGTTTTTATGACCTCACCCAACGGTATGAGAGGAGGAGCCCTACAAGGGTTTGGTCCCTGACTTGGACACAGATTCAGAGAAATAGTGATCGTGGTGGATCCTTAGGGATATACCTTCCTATATGAAATTTTTATCTTCTGAAGTCAAACATTACATTTAACTCACGTATTAATCGTCGTAATTTCAAGAAGTAATAAAATTTAAGGTTTTGTACCTAAATGTCAACTCCCAGGGATTTTAATCCCTCAAATTTTTGTCAATAGGATCCTCTGTATTTCAGAACAATATGGTCATAGTTCCGATTTCGACTTGTTCTGAGCAAAAAAATGTCAGATAAGATCCAACCTAAAAACCTCAGGTTGTAGAATACTATAAGTTCCAAGTTATTGAGTCTGAGACTCTTGACACGATTTTGTTCCCCCAATTTGTGTGAGATACTATTCTGTTCTACAAAAGGAACTTTTGTCACCTATGAGGACGATATTTAATAGGAACACTTCTTTGACTGTTTCATCACTGATCCAATACTTTTAACTTCAGACTTGTAACTTTCATTCCTTATATGTAGACCTTTGAGATAACCATAACCCAAATCGTCGGGATAATAATTGTTCATATTCTTTTATTCATCTCTAGTCTGACACTTTAGAGTCTCTTAAACTGGTGATTGTTGAGTACTATTGTCACATGAACCAGAAGAGAGAACATGTAGAGAAAAACATTGGGGATAGGTTTACAAGTCTTTCTCGTCAAATGATGTAACTTAGTCTATAAAAATTACTGGGGAGTTTTAAAGTAAATGATGTCTTATAATGTATTAAACCTTATCCATAAACTTAATTACCAAGTCATATTTAATCGTATCTACTCCTTTTCATCGTATCCCTCTCTGTCCAATAAACGTCAAATTTCTTCCGTAATAAATTTGAGTGTTACTCAAACTTAGAAAATTGGATAAACAGACCGGTCGCTCATGAACGTCTCATATAAAGAGAGTAATGAAATTTTAAAAGGTTAGTCAAGACTGAGTGGGTCTCACCCTTTAGTTATAACAACACTTAAAAACTCTTTATGGTACTCATCATTATGTGGTTTTAACAATCTTAATTCAAAAATACCTCACCAATAAAGGAATTATAAACCAGTCAAAACAATACGTAGATGGTCAAGGATAAGAAAAAGGATTCTAGTAAATGTTCTACCTTATTTAGAAGAGAAAAAAACGAGTACCTGTTGTTCTTTACATGTGGGGTTGTCGTTTTACATAGATAGATCAGTTGTAAAGTAAATTCAATAAACTTTGACTTGAGAACGAAGATCTTAGGTCTGTTGACTTTACATTAATACCTCTCCGTCTCTGTAACGAGTGAGTCAAGTATCATCAATTATAACGATGTGTATAGTTCTATTGACTAACGAAATTTACGATAATTCTCTTACTTAACTTCGACTTTGCATCCTTTCAGTTTCAGATTGTCAAAGACTTCTATTTAATAAATAAGAACTTTAGTCACGAGAAAGTAAGTCCAATCACGATTCCTGCATAGAAGATATCCAAAGTCTTTTAAGTTATCTTCTGTATAAGTCTTCAAAATTTAAGGAGACAAATTTTAGAAAGGTTTAGAATTAGGATACAGAAAAAAAAAATAAAATTTAAAATAAAAGTTCAACTAAGAATGATCATATGTCTTTATATCAACTAAGAATATACATCTTTAACTAGGTCATTGTGACAATTTAAATGAATAGTTAAGATTATAAAATATATATGTACGATTTCTGAAGGACTGAATTTTATAATTTACTGATAGAAGACATTCATTAAAATTTTAAGATAAAAAGTTCAATGAAAAGAACTACATATCTTTACACGATCTACTACATACAATTTATATCTCACATCTAGTGGTAAGAACCTAGAAGATAAATTCATCTAGACCTTAACTAAGAAGTATAAAATTAAATATTATAATAAAATAATAAATTCCTGGAGTCCTTAATTTTTTTTGTTTCTCTGTGAAAGTAAGAAGAGACTAACACCGAATGATAGTACTAAGTAGGTCTGTTTTGAGGAAAATTTCAATGTCAAAGGGGAATAGAGGGTGGGGTTAAAACTACGAAATTTAGGGGGTATCTTTTAATAACATTGTATACTTAATATGAAGAAAGGTGTAATATAAATCAATAACTACCTAGGACTTTTTCTTATACACATACATTGTAAAATTAAAATTAATACACACACGAACGGTTCATAGAAGTCAGTACAGACTCAGAAACACCGGGGTTGGGGTCCATGACATCTAGCGGTCTGAGGAGACAGGTACTCTAAGAGGTCCGTTCTTATCACCTCGCCCATCCCTAACTTGAACGTAGAGAACGTAGAGGACGTGACCGTAGAGGACGTGTCCGTCCGTCCAAGAAATGGTGATCGTGGTGGACCCTTCGGGTCTACACTAAAGGTATGGAACGTTTATATTAGTAAAATAATAGTATAATTAAACCTAAAGAAAGATCTCCTTCTTGGTGTAAACAGATATAACTAATCATTAATTGCAAAGGAGAAGAAATTTAAAGTGTAAGGATTACAAACGGGTAGAAAAAAGAACAAAAGAAGAAGTAGAGGACACAGAAAAGAGACCTCACTCACGTGATACTAAAAAGTCTATATGAAGGAACGAATAAAATATGAAAAATTTGTAAACGAACTAATCAATTGGTAATCAATTAACCTAGATCATGGCAGATACTTTGTTCCATTATTACAGTTAAAAATTTAAATGTCTAAAATTTCAAAAGTCTAAATAGTTGGAGATATAACAAATTTATAATATAAAAGAGAAAAAAATTTCAATAAAAATCGTACGTTATTCCACCGTAGTCAAGTCAAGTCAAGTCAGCAAGTCAGCACAGACTGAGAAACGCTGGGGTACTTAACGTCGTGTGGTCCGGAGGGACAGGTAGTGGTAGAGGACCTCAAGTGAGTCTGAATACAGGTAGCTCAGGCACTACGGTAGGTCGGTAGAGTGGGAGTCAGCAAGGGAAGAGGAGGACGGGAGTTAGGGAGGGTCGTAGTCTCAAAAAAGGTTACTCAGTTGAGAACCGTACTCCACCGGTTTCATGACCTCAAAGTCGAAATCGTAGTAAGGAAGGTTTCTTTAGGGTCCCAACTAGAGGAAGTCTTACCTGACCAACCTAGAGGAACGTCAGGTTCCCTGAGAGTTCTCAGAAGAGGTTGTGGTGTCAAGTTTTTGTAGTTAAGAAGCCACGAGTCGGAAGAAGTGTCAGGTTGAGAGTGTAGGTATATACTGGTGTCCTTTTCGGTATCGGAACTGTTCTGTCTGGAATCAGCCGTTTCATTACAGAGACGAAAACTTATACGATAGATCCAACCAGTATTGAAAAGAAGGTTCCTCATTCGCAGAAAATTAAAGTACCGACGTCAATGGTAGACGCCACTAAAACCTCGGGTTTTTTTAATTCAGACTGTCAAAGGTGACAAAGAGGTAGATAAAGGGTACTTCACTACCCTGGCCTACGGTACTAGAAACAAAAGACTTACAACTCGAAATTCGGTTGAAAAAACGAGAGGAGAAAGTGAAAGTAGTTCTCCGAAAAATCGAGGAGAAGTGAAAGACGGTATTCCCATCACAGTAGACGTATAGACTCCAATAAATATAAATAGGTCCTTTAGAACTAAGGTCGATCACAAAGAAGGTCAGGTCGTAAAGAGTACTACATGAGACGTATATTCAATTTATTCTACCATATGTTGAGATATATTAGTCTAAACAATTACATAAAATTAAAAACAAAATTAAAAGATATGTTTAAATCAAAGTTCTATTAAACGTGTAAAAATAAGGCTGATACATATCAAAACCCCACACATACCTCCACCCAAAAACGTTACTGAGTCTACCATTTCTTAGGTGAAAGGTTACGTCCTCTGTATCCTCTAAGTCCAAACTAGGGACTCACCCTTTCTAGGAGACCTCCTACTTTACCGTTGGGTGAGGTCATAAGAACAAACTCTTTAGGGTACTTCTCTTTCGGACCGTCCGATGTCAGGTCCTTCAAGTTTTATCGTCCTGTTTTGACTCGCTGACTTTCTCTTTTTCTACATATTAAAAGTCTAAAGACAGGGACAAAACATTGACCAATAACAACTATATACTTTCGATACTAAAAAAAAACGTAACCAGATGACTTTAGAGAAGACAATAAAGTTTGTAGACAGTTGACTAAATAGACAAAGAAATCATATGTCATTATCACAATGTTACTACTATAATAAACATTTATTACTGTGACAAAGTAAAGCAAGAAATGTGTAGGATAAGACAAAGAATAGAATTATACAACGAGTCCAACACATGTCGACACGACTTGTTTTAATCACACACAGAATACATACAGAAAAATCTTCCTAACCAAATTTTAAAGAGGTAGTTTTTACAAAGAATGACTTATAAAATGTATTTTAAAATAGTATCTATAAAAAAGATTATAAATAATAAAATACTTGAAATGAAAAAGAATTTAGTCATAACACAGGATAGGTTTTATGAGGTCTTAAATAGTTTTATTATATTTATTAAACCACCTACCCCAGGAATTCCACTTCTCTGTAAGATTATAACAACCTAACGAACAACACCAAATAATTAAAACAATAAGTACATGAGATACATAAAATTATTGTGGACTTACCAGATATTGAGAAGCATGTCTACGTAATTTTAAACACTAAGGTTAATAAATAAGAATATACAAAAATCTTGACCACAGTGAAAACCATATCTAATAAAAAAGGGTAAACAACAGAGAGAAATTATTACAACCGGGAGGAATTTGTAGAACAGTAAAGGGAACTATTTGTGTAAAGGACCCAGATAGTGGATAAAACCGATCTGACATATGGTTTACCTCTTACGGTAAACCAATCTCACTCTCTGGTCTTGATTATGACGGACTTCAGTAGAATGTACCGGGAAGGGAGTGTGGGAGGGTTCTTGGATCCCCACCTATTAGACGAAAGTACCATATGACTTTTACGTCTCCTTTGTGTTACAGTGTCCTGTTGAATATTTAGAAGGATTTAAAACGGAGTAGATACAAATGATGGGTAACGTGACAGTAACTGACATTTGTCAGTAAAGGGTGGGTTTGATCTGAGAGGGTCCCAAAGAGTGTCACACACAAATGAGTACTTAGGTTAGTTAAGGGAGAGGGAGGGTACTATTGGGATTTCCATCCTTCCGTTTGTCGGTACGACGAAAGAGTAGAACAACTTCTGAATTACAAAATTGTATCAAGAGATTTTATGGGTGTTAATGTAGAGTCGGAATTTGTTCTCCGACATTTATTTATGTTAATTCGGTAGTTTCTTACTGACAATGTATCTACAATAAATGATACTTAATTCTATGTCACGTACACTCATAAACAAATTTTTTTACGAACTTTTCCGTGTAGGAGTAGATGACTTAATCTTTTAAAACCTTATTCCTACTACTCAAATTAAGGTCGTAATTATGACCACTAAGAATAAATCTCACCTTAAATTCTCGAAACTAAGAATTCACATTCATAGTAGTAGATAGTAAACTTTAAATATACTTTTAACAAGTAAAATAAACACAAGACTAAAATGTCCTACATTGTGGTAAATATTTAATTACATCAAATTATCAGTTTTGAATTTTTTATCGTCGTATTCTTGATAATGTAATACATATTCTTTGAATTATAGAAAATATAGTTGTTTAGGGTGTCAAATTTCATTTTATATATAAAATACTACATATACTAAAAAATTAATAAAAAAAATTAAAATTTTAGAAATTAAGAACGTACACAAGGGTTTGTACTTGGGGGGAGGGTGGAGGGAGGGGTATTGTAGAGACACCCATAATTGATATTCTACATCTTCTCAATCTTCGTTTTTATTCATTAAATTTTAATATCCAGATATCTACATATCCCTCTGTTTATATTACTATATTTCTTTCTATGTAGACAAAAAAAAAAATAAAAGAGTGTAGTGTTTTTATAATGGTTACAATTATACACGAAATCTCACTACTTTTCAATATAATAAACCGTTTATTTTAAATGTACTAAAACGAAGTTCGTTTAGCAGTAAGTAATATCAACGTGCAAAATCTTAAGAGAAATCATATGTGAAATGATCGTTAAAGGTCCCCCTTTTTTTTGGACACACTTTAAAGGTGAAGGTGTACACTTTTTATACCTATTACTACTATCATGACTGGAACATCCAATAAGACTCTTAGTTTAATCAATTGTCTTTATAGACTCCTACAAACGGGTTCTACAATTTTGACGTAAAATCCGTTATAGAACGTCGTTGAGACATAAGATAGAATACTAAGAAAGAAACATGGGAACAAGGTCATCTAGTACTTGAACGGATCTGAATTTAATGATGTTTGAAAGACAAGGGATACGATTCATCAAAGATTATTTAAACACGAATTCTTAAGAATACCGATGATAAAAAATTGACTGAGAGAAGAGAATACGGACGTATTAAACGACCAATCGGTTCCTAACTTTGAGTCGATAAAATGAGTATAAACCCTCGAAAGAAAAACTGACATATAAAGATTCTGAAGGTATAAAGGTCAACAAGACGGTAAAATACAGATTAAAGACTGTACAGAGTATACACTCATCAGTCGTAAAACGATAGGTTAAACACATTCGAACCCTTTACGTGAGTCAATTTTTTCGTCCTTTGCGTGTCAAAAATAGTTAAAAATAAATGTGGGAGAAAGTAGACATTTTTAATCCTCTATTATGGATATAAATGGACTGTTTTAATCCTCCACTTTGGTGATCCGGAGAACCCGAGGGAGAGCAGATATATTAAATCGACGGTAAGAATCTAAATTTGTCTTGTTCCTCACCACCGACGCACCCGTGTTATCCCGGATCTCCTCGGTAGGGTGGAACGTCCAGTCCTTCCCTCCGTCACTCCTCTATGGGGAGTAGGTTCCATTCCTTGTTGTCCACACGATACGACCTCGTCGGCACTTCTCTATGGGGTACGGGTTCCATTCTCTTTGGGTTCATTCTACCATCTACAAAGTTCTCCCGTAGTCTCCCGTCTGTGTGACTTTTGTATGAGTGTCTTTTGATCAGTTAGATTAGTGTGTTCCTGGTGTTGGAACAGATTGAGTTACTTTGATTCGGTACGAGTACCCCGGTGGGTTCTGCCCGCCCAGTACCACCTCTCCAGACTGTCTTACACCAGGTGACCTCTTCCCTTACCGTTTGGTGAAGTCATAAGAACGGAACTCTTGGGGTACTTGTCATACTTTTCCGTTTTACTATCCTATGACTTTCTCCTTGAGGGGTCCAGTCATCCACGGGTCATACGATGACCTCTAATCTTCTCTTTATTGAGGTCTTTCTTTCTTCCCTACCTCCGTTTCGTTTTTGTTATGGGTCGACACCTACACTGACAACTATCTTCGTTCCAGACTACGACTTTTCTGGTTATAACGTATCCTTGGACCTTACAGTCAAGGTACTTAGTTCCGTTTAACCTTCACCAGTTTGTTCTCTACCGTTCTCACTTGCACCTGTAAGATCCTTAGTCGCTTGATTTTACCTGACCTTACCCACTTAGATTGAGTCTACTGGTAATATATATTATGACGTTCGTCCTTAGGGAGTCTTCTTTACTTCATCGGTAATACCAGTTGTTTTCTCAGACTTTACGTTATGAACCTACGTTAAAGTTTTTACTGTCTTACTAGAGACAAGCAGAGGTTCCGTTTTGTAAGTTATAGTACCATTCGGTTCACGGGGTTGGTCATTGCGACTTCTTCGACTTTAAACTTACCAAGATACTTCTGGATGTTCTGGAAAATCTTGATTGTGGGTTTTTTCTACAGGAAAAGTAATATCCCCTGACTTTACGTTTTCATCCTTCAGTTGTTTGTGGACCTCTTTGTCCGTTTTAACCGAAACCTTACACCTTACTTCGTCCCGTTTCTGATTATCTCAAAACGCTTCTTTTACGCGACCAGTATCGTTTGTGGGAGACGGATGTTCCGTTCCCTTCTGAGATGTGTACCTGTAGTGGTCTACCAGTTGTGACTTTAGTCTAATTAATATAAGAAACGTCGGTTTCTACTTCTTCGAGATATGACAGTTGTTTTTGTTCTGGTCCTCGACTGACACGGAGTCTATTACTTTAGGAACAATGGTTTAAGTCTGAATGTAACTTCTTTCATCCCTTTTGGTGATCTGGTAAGTCCATACTGGATTCAGTTTAGGGAATATTAATATGTCACCTTCACTCTTTATCTAAATTCCCGGATCTAGACTATCTATCTCACGGACTACTTGATACCTTACTCCAAGTACTGTAACATGTCCTCTGTCCCTAGTTCTGGTAGGGGTACCTTTTCTTTACGTTTTTTGTTTTACTGACAGACCCCTCCGAATGTTTATCGACACTTTTCTTCACTTCGTTTTTCGTTTCCTCTTTTCCTTTCTAAATTCATAGACTTACGTCTCAAGGTTTCTTGTCGTTCTTCTCTATTCCTTCGGAAGAAATCGTTAGTTACGTTTCTTTGTCTCTTTTTGTTGTCTTACCCTTTCTGATCTCTAGAGAAGTTCTTTTAATCTCTATGATTCCCTTGTAAAGTACGTTTCTACCCGAATTATTTCCTGTCTTTACCATACCTGGATTGTCTTCGTCTTCTATAATTTCTCCACCGTTCTTACGTGTCTTCTTGACATGTTTTTTCTAGAAGTGTTGGGCCTATTAGTACCACCACACTGGTGAGTAGATCTCGGTCTGTAGGAGCTTACACTTGCTTCGATCACCTCCACTACCTTAAGGTCACCTCGACAAAGTTTAGGACTTTCTACTACGACACTTTCACGATACGAGTTATACGGTCGTTTAAACCTTTTGAGTCGTCACCGGTGTCCTGACCTTTTCCAGTCATAAGTAAGGTTAGGGTTTCTTTCCGTTACGGTTTCTTACGAGTTTGATGATGTGTTAACGTGAGTAGAGTGTACGATCGTTTCATTACGAGTTTTAAGAGGTTCGGTCCGAAATCGTTATAGACTTGGCACTTGAAGGTCTACAAGTTCGACCAAAATCTTTTCCGTCTCCTTGGTCCCTACTTTAACGGTTGTAGGCGACCCAGTACCTTTTTCGTTCTCTCAAGGTCTTCTTGTAGATAAAGACGAAATGACTGATACGGTTTAGGAAACTGACACACCTAGTGTTATTTGAAACCTTTTAAGGCTCTCTCTACCCTTATGGTCTGAAGGACTGGACGAAGAACTCTTTAGACATACGTCCAGACCTTCGTTGTCAATCTTGACCTGTACTTGTTGTCTGTCCAAGTTTATCCTTTTCCTCATGCAGTTCCGACATATAACAGTGGGACGAACAAATTGTATACGACTCATGTAGTACTCTTTGTGACCTGACCTTCTTTGTGTTCGACCTTAGTTCTAACGACCCTCTTTATAGTTAGTGGAGTCTATACGTCTACTGTGGTGTGAATACCGTCTTTCACTTTTCCTTGATTTTTCCGAGAACTACTTTCACTTTCTCCTCGCACTTTTTCAACCGAATTTCGAGTTATAAGTCTTCTGCTTCGAGTACCGTAGACCAGGGTAGTGAAGTACCCTTTATCTACCCCTTTGTCACCTTTGTCACAGCTTGACATAAAAAACCAGAGGTTTTAGTGACGTCTACCATTAACGTCGGTACTTTAATTTTTTGGGAGTGAGGAACCTTCTTTACAATACTGGTTGTAAATGTCGTATAAGTTTTCGTCTCTGTAATGAAACGGCTGATTCCAGGCAGGACAGTTCCGATACCAAAAAGGTCATCAGTACATACCTACACTCTCAACTTGACACTTCTTCCAACTCGTGGTTTCTTAACTACGAAAACTTGACACTACAACCTCTTCTGAGGACTCTCAGGGAATCAGACGTTCTTCTAGGTTGGTCAGGTAACACTTCCTCTAGTTGGGACCTTAAACAAACTTTCCTTACTACGATTTCGACTTCGAGGTCATGAAACTGGCGGAGTACGCTTCTCAACTGAGTAACCTTTTCTCAAGCTACGAGCCTCCCTAACTCCCGTCCTCCTCTTCCCCTGTTATCTCCTACTATACCGACATACCGTAGTGACTGAGCTACCTACACTTAGACTCACTTGAGGCCCCAAACTACTATATGTCCCTCCGGACCGCACGACGCTAAGTACCCCAGCGTTTCTCAGTCTGTACTGACTCGCTGACTTGACTACAATTCTATAAACCAAAGTACGGGTTAAAGAAAATGTAGTCATTGAACGTCGAAAACAATAAAAGACGATAGTACAACCCGAAGGATTCAGTATTATTACTATTTCTTAGATGGACGGTTACATCCTTTGAGTTCTCTACACACAAGTTGGGGACCCAGCCCCTTCTAGAGGACCTCTTTCCTTACCGGTGGGCGAACCTCTTAGGTACCTGTCTCCTCGGGTCGTCCTATGTTAGGTACCCCAGGGTTTCTCAACCTGTACTGACTTGTAGACTTGTGTGGTAGTATTGGTCCTTCGGTGTCTGATTGTTAAAAGTGAGGATGACGAACGTTAAAAAGGTTTTATTAGAAAGGAACTCGAAGACAGAAAGGAACCTACAAAAGACCACTGAAATGTGTCAAAAAAAAAAAAAAAAACCATTATTATGTAAGACAAAAATATTAACAGTAAACACCCTCTCGAGTGTGTTGGCGAATTGAGATTATGTAAGAACAGGTGTACTATAAAAAATAAAAGACTTGTAAATTACAAAAATATGAGTCATGTGAGTATTCATATTAAAATTATCTTACATAACAACAAACTATATCTAGTTCAAAACAGTGTGTCATCTAAGACGTTTCAGTTTCAAATATGTTTATACAATTTTAAATGTTGTGATTCCTTTCACGAACCAAATATCATCAAAACAAACAAACCAAATATATACAAATAACTTACTAATTAACTTCTCTCAAAAAGAAACGTAAATGAATCCCAAAAAGTAAAATACTGGTTATAACGGGTTATAAAACATAAAACAAGACAAAAACACAAAGTAACATAAATATAATGTGATGTACCACAGTATGAGACAGTCTCTTTTCTAGTGTTACACTAAGAACCACAAAACTTAGTAAAAAGTAGTATTCTTTGGACGTTATCAGGTACTCTACGAGCGAAAATAAATAACGACGAATTTTTCAATCTTTCGTTAATTACAGTTTAAATTAATCTGAGATTCTGAAAGGGATTCGTTAATAAGTGTCTAATGTTACTTTCTGATGAAACTGACTCTGAGGACTGATTCCGTTCTACTCTCTCCGTTCTACCTTTTATTGTCTCGATAGTACGTCTACTTTATTCTCAACCCTCGTCATTCCCGTAGTTTTGTAAGGGTTTATCTTTTCATTTATTTTGAGACCTCCTGTCTCTATTGATATTTTTGTCTCTCTTCTTTTTCAGAAATGTAAACAGTTCTAAACTCTTATTATGAAATGGTTCATGGTTCGTTCCATAAACCGTGTCTAAGTAGTGTTTTCAAATAAATACAATAGAGTGCAAAATCATCCTCAAATTCTTTGTGTCCACACTTCAGTTGTGTTTGATATAGTGTTTGTCATCTCAATCCCTTTAACTCTTTGTCCTTTTATATCTTCCTTACCTATATACCATCCGTGTCATACTTCTCATAGTACGATTATTTGGTTGAACCATAAACCTTAAAGTCTGTAAGAATTGGACTACTCTTAGGTACGAATCGTTCTGGTTCTGACCAACTACATGTATTCACTACTTTTTGTCTAACTTTACATTATAATTAAGGATCCATCACTTACGATGGAGTCAAAGAATTCAATTGACCTAATACAAGACGGTGGACTTAGACGATTACTAAAAGATATCCGAATATCATCTAATCTTGTAAAAGTTACAATCAGTTCCTGTCTAACTCTTTGTTTTTCATTAGTTTTTTAATCGGTCGTCAACAACAAGTCAACAATTCAGTACAGAATGAGAAACATTGGAGTACCTTCCGTCGTGTGGTCCAAAGGGACAGGAAGTGACAGAGGACCTCAAACGTGTCTGAGTACAGGTAACTCAGTTACTACGACAGATTGGTAGAATAGGAGAGAACGAGGGAAGTCGAAAACGGAAGTTGGAAAGGATCGTAGTCCTAGAAAAGGTTACACAGTCGACAAACTTAGTCCACTGGTTTCAAAACCTCGAAGTCGAAGTAGTGGTCAGAAAGGTTACTTATGAGTCCCAACTAAAGGAAATTCTAACAAACCAAACTATACGAACGTCTGGTTCCCCTAGAGTTCTCAGAAAAGGTCGTGGTTTAAACTTTCGTATTTAAGAAACCGTGAGTCGGAGGAAATCCCAGGTTGAGAGTGTAGGCATGTACTGATGACCTTTTTTGTATCGAAACTGATATGTCTGAACAGTCGTTTCACTTGAGAGATGAAAAATTATACGACGACGAATGCAAACAGAATAAAGGGAAGGTTCCTCGTTCACAGAAAATTAAGTTCCGACATTAGTAGTAGATGTCACTAAAAAGTCGGGTCCTTTTATTTAAGACAGTGACAAAGGTAAAGATAAACGGAACTACACTACTCTGACCTACGGGGGTACAGTCTAAAAACTTACAACTCAAAATTCGGTTAAAAAGTGAGAGGAGAAAATGGGAGTAGTCCTTTGAGAAATCGAGGAGAAGTGAAAGACGGTAGGATCACTATAGTAGACGTACAGACTTCAACAACTATAAATAGGGTCTTTAGAACTAAGGTCGAACACTAAGTAGGTCGACTCGTAAAGTGGACTACCTGAGACGTATACGATTTATTCGTCCCACTGTTATATATACTTGAGGTACTTGTCACACTTTTCGATCGTCATCGTAAATCTTAATGTCACACAAGGATCGATTAAGACGACTAGTTGTTCTATCCCTTCTTGTTCATTTTTGTAAAAAATCAGAGAGAAAAACACAATCGGGTTAAACATACCGAAGTAAAAGTGTAACGTAGGGTACGATATCAGACGGAGAAATAGGTTGATGGAACACTATCTGACGAAAATCTATACTCCAGTGTATTTTAGTGTCACAAGTTATGTAAACTATAATTATCAAATACACCAAGTCAGCAAACCGACTTGATATGGAGACAGTATGTATCGGAAATTTTTAACATGGAAGATATTGGACTCAATCAAGGAGTCAGGAAGATAAGATGAGTCGAACCAAACATCGGAAATCTCAGTAATAGGACCGATAGTAATTGGTTAATTGAACTTTACCGGTCAATTACAAATTTCGAAAGACAGTATAAAACACAAACCCCGAATGCACAAGACAAAATCTCATTCCTTTTAGTGTGTAAAAGACGTCGGAGTTTTGGACCGAACCGAGAATATAATAAACCAACTGAGACCCTTCAGTCGTTGTGAAATAAGGTTTATACGTCCTTTTAAAGTCCCTATATCAATTTCCCTTTTCTCCCTCCACTTCTTTGAGATCCGAATTTACAGAAATATAATTCGTGTTAAAATAAAATAGAATAAACATAATTAAAGGACCACGACGACATTGTTTCATGGTGTCTGACTCGCCGAAATTTTTTTTTTAGTGTAAAAAACGCAGACAAAACCTCTGTTTTTCAGGTTTTTAGTTCAAAAACCACCCTGGTACGAGACACCTTCCGATATCCCTTCTTAAATAAAGTACGGAAACAGAATCAAGGACCATAATGGTTATTAAGGACCTTGAGGAACCGAACATCAACGTATTGACAATAGAGATGGAGGTGGTTGTGAACGATAAAGAGGGATTGAGAAACATAGAAGTGTGTTTTTATAAGAATACGTATGTGGTCGGTGCAATCTGATTCTCGGGTGAGATGAGCTCATACTCGAGTAGAATTGATTAACGTAAATATATAAATATAGTTGAAATAAAAGGTTATTCCAGTATGACCCCTAATCCAGAAGTTGTATAGACAAAAACTTTCTCTTAGTTAAGTTAGGAAGATGTGAACACACAACTGGTTGTCCATCTTAATAAGTCCTAAAAAAAAAAAGGAAATTTTATAACTTTCCCAGATTTACTGTATGTTCATCTGTAGTATGTCGTAAAGAACTCAGAAATTATAGGGTGTTTCATTTTCATATAACAACCGAGTAGTATAACTCACCAGAATTTTTATTCATTCCTGGTTCTATTCGAGTTCTATTCTGAAAGACTATCTAAAAGTCACTGATTCATAAAACATGTTCAACTAGTAAGAAAAACCTTTATATCAAATTCTCTCAACTATTAAATAGTTATTCTTTATTTTGGTCTTTAAGTGTCAGAATAAATATTTACCGTTACGTTCGGTTATAAAATCACGACCGACTTAAAATCGAAGGTAGGTACAAGGGTTCCCTTAACGTTAAATTTACTTAGACAGTGTGTCCGTTTACTGTACCAATCGATTGAAAGTATTTAATTGGGTAACGAAAATAACTTACACCTTAGAAGACAAACAGAAATGTAAAAGTCTGTCAAAAAAAAAAAAAATTGAAAACACAGTACTAACGTATTACCTTCTTGTGGAGTAAAAGACCAAAAATCTTAAATTTATAAACCAATGGGAGGACCAGAATGGGTTACTGTGTAAAGAACCTCCATGTCAATCCCAATTGAGGACAAGAGGTCCGAAAAAATTACAGATTAATTTCTTCAATAAATAAATAAAAAGTTAGTGGTTTCATCTATAAAACCCCCTCCTCCTGTAAAGCAGTTTACAACAGAAAAGAACGAAGTTAAATAACGTGGATCACCTAGAATCCCGTGGTACATACAACTGTCATTTTTATTATCGAAATGTTTTCGTCATTAGACATCGATGTATAACGTCAAGACTTTTTACCTTTGGAACCAAGTCCAGTGTAGAAAAATGACTCGTTGGTAGGAGATATTACCTTCTATATCCACTCTTTTCTTGTAAAGATTAGTTTCACGTGAGTCTATTCCTCCCAGTTAATTAGAAACAGAAACCTTTGACTCCTATTCTTAATTGAAGGCATTTTATCCCACTACCGTTTCAAGTTCATGTTAAATGTAATAATTTCAAGAAACACTGAGAAGAAAAAGTCGGACACGTTTAATGAAACGAGAACACAGTCGAGTACTGAATTATGTCAACGAACCAAACAATGGCTACGATTGTTTACAACTTTGGGTATGTAATAAAACCGTCACCGATAATAGATTTGGACTTACTGACTCATCGTAAATCTACTCGAGTAGAATCGAACAACAATAGAAAACCCCCAAAGTGGAATTACGATGACTCACCCTTTCGTTTCGCATTTCACTTTGAACTCATTTAGGTCGAGACGGACGAACGTCCGAGACTTGCATATTTCCCTAATTTCATATGTCTCATGCAATGGTCTAGGTATTGAACTAGATTTATATAGAATAGAAAACAGTCTTGACTGAAAACCCTTGACGACTAAGAACCCTCTAACTTCTTAAGAATTTTAGATGTGTAAGTTCGTGATAGATTATCCCAGATCAAGTATAAAGTGACATAAAGGTACGACTATCTTTAATTATCTATGGATCATACGAAAGATATGGCTAGGACTGATATTAAAATTACGAGTACTACTAATGTCAAATTCGTGACGATTATAAATCAAGTATATTCTCGATGGTCTAAACCCCCATATCACCTATTGTCCCGTGTCATATATACGGTTCTTAGTACTTAATACAGAAATACCTGTAATATAATTTGTCATCTTTTTACTCCCTATTAAATACACTAATGTGTATTTAATACACTAATGTCCTTTACATAATTCAACTGAACTGATGCGTGTTGAAACGATGTAACTTTCTTACACTTTTACAATTAACGAGTCAGTGCAGGTTGAGAAACACTAGGGTACCTGACATCGAGTAGTCAGAGGAGACAGGTATCCTATAGGATCCTTTCTTATGACCTCACACAACGATAAGGGAAGAGGTCCCCTAGAAGGACTGGGTCCCTAGCTTGGACCCAGAGGACGTAGTGTCCGACTAAGAAATGGCAGACACAATGGTCCCCTCGGGTGTCTGTAACGTAGTATTAATTAACCTACATTCTGTTAAAACGACACTTTCTTTTATTGACCTACTGTCAAAAATTGAGTAATCAGACTAAAATCGACTAACTTTAAATAATTGTAAAGAAAGACAAGTGTTAAAAGAACTACCGGAGTAACTCGACTACTATGCACTACTACTAAAGGGGATTGTTAGTCAAAGAACGAAAATTTGTGAGATATAATCTCCACTTACTTCAACTTCCGGAGTTTTCAAGTTTCAATTCAGGTATAGAGGGTTTCTTGAAACCTTTTAGATAGTTACTCGCACACTGTTCTACGGTCTTTGTGTGTTGTGATCTCCAAAAGTGTTGTTTATGTTTCAAGTCAATGTTTATACGTATTATCACAAACCTTTGACTACGGAAATAATGATTTCTTTTGTTTTTAATCGTTTTTTCTTTCACATACTACGACTTCCTCCTTTAATTAGTCGTTCTATGTATATATATATATATATACGCACACACACACACAACACACACACAAGTTTACTTACTTTCTGTTCACGAATCCATGTTAGGTGTCATATTTTAGTTAACAAACAAGGTACTTAGATGTGTATAAAAATTGACATAAGTTTATAAAAACATAAAGAGTTACTTCAGAAAAATAAAAAAAAATATTTATTTATGTTTAAATAAAAGATACTCTGTCTATGGATTTTCATTTTTCTATATAGAGTCGTCTTTGGTCGTATATATATATAAATATATCTATATATCTATCTATCTATATCTATATACAACGTTTAAACTGAATAACATCATGGAGTATTCTAGAGTCATGTCTGTAAGACTTTTACACACGAAAATTGTAAAGAAGTTTGAAGGTGAGAACTGGTCGATTAGAAAAAAAAAAAATTAAAAAAAATTTAAAATTTTAGAAATTAAGAATGCACGTAAGGGTTTGTACTTGGGGGGAGGGTGGATTAAAATACTAACAAAAGAGTACAAAGTAACACAGAAAAAATTACAGGGAGAAAATAAAAAGAAATAAATTAGAAACTGTCTTTTTAACGGAACACTGGTTGATCGACACGACACTTGTTCAATAACCGTTTTCACAAACACCGTTTCTATACATACACAATCAACGAGTCAGTACAGGTTGAAAAACGTTGTCGTACCTGACATTGGATGATCCGAAGAGACAGGTGTCCTAAGAGGTCCGTTCTTATGACCTCACCTAACGGTAAGGGAAGAGGTCTCATAGAAGGACTGGGTCCCTAACTTGAGTCCAGAGAACGTGACCTCCGTTTAAGAAATGACACACTCGATGACTCTCCAGGTCTATACTGTTGCTACTAATACCGTTTTAATGACTTGTGTCTCACATAGTTTGTCCTTCAAAGTGATACCTTTTTTTGAGAGTCGTTTCTAAAAGTAACGAAAACTTGTTTTTACTTCGTAGTTTTTTACAAATACATTGTCTGACATCTTTATGTCACAAGACATAAAATATTTACAACAATATCTATTTTTAGATGAAGTTACTCTAGTAGGGACATTATCGTATCATAAAATGACTGTATATGACCATTTTGTAAATTTAAACATAGATTACTTATTTCCATAATTCTACAGTTATGGTAATGGAGTGACTGGAAAGACAAAAGTCAACGGTATAACTGTGGTTTTAATGATGAAGTCACTGTCTATGAAGTGTAATAAAAAAAAGTACAAGTCGTATTAAAATAAAATTAATATTTAAATTTCTCACAAATCCAAAGTTTATAAACTATTCGGAATCAGTCGTACTACAGTGAGTGATTACCTAGTGTTATCCAAAAACAACAACGACGACAACAACCAACTGTTAACAGTTAAAGGTCGTCGTACAAGACTTATCATTATCGAATAGGTTAATAACTAAAATTGACAAAAAATCTTTGTACGAAACTCGTTATTAGGATGAAAGTGATTTGGTAGAAAGACCGTATAGTTTTGGGTATTACTCTTCAATGTGTCTTTCGACTTTATTACAGAGAATCCGTTGATTTTAAAAATTCTTCTGAATGGTGAATTAACGATGGTCTTTATTATAATCGAGAAGAAAAACATTATTTAATAGAGTGTTTTATTGTCACTTCAGGAATACATAAGACGAAGAAAAAAAAAAAAAAAGAGGTGTAGGGATTTCTATGGACTCACTTCTCTTCCGAGACTGTCGTGTGAACCGAACGTACAAAGAGTCCTTGAAACCAGAGTTCGACTAGTTTCTATAAAAAAGTTTTGTTTTTTTAGTGAGTCACGTATACATGAATTAAACTGTTCTCTGGTAAAGATCGTATAAAAGGGAATAAACAGTTTCCCTATTATCTTAAGACACTTTAATATACAAAGAGACAAGGACGGATTGAGATCGGAACTAAGAGTACTTCTGAAAAGAGATCTTTCTTTTATTGAAGTAAAATATATTACTAGGACTTTTAAAGAATAAAAAGTCCATTTTTTTTTTTAATTCTACGAAAATGACTCTAGTTGTTCGACAACTTTTAGAACTGTATTAGATAAGTAACAAAACACACAACTTTTTATTAGATATCTACCATGACGAAAAAACACTGATTTTTATAATTACTAACTGTACACCATGTAAAAATTAACTGAACCCTAGTCCTGAATATCCGGGGCAAAGTCGTTTAGACCACCGAAAGGTCGTAAACATATGGGAATCAACTCTTACACCTTTAATTCTCACTATTTTATTCAGTTTCGTAAATCACACTGACGTCGACAATCCGTCTAATGAGGTCCTTTTTTGTTGAACCTACTAAAAAAGTAAATTTTCACCAATTTCTTCATTAAAATCAAGCTATAAAAACAATAGTAAGTCTTTTCACTTACTATTAAATTAAAATGTATATTTGTACATCTTTGTTTCTCGTAGTATTTAAATAAAAGGGGAGGATTAAACTCTGATAAAATAGAATGAACGGAGTGACTGAGTTACCTGTACTCAAACTCATTTGAGACCCTCAACCACTACCTGTCCCTTCGGACCACACGACGTCTGATACCCCAACGTTTCTCAACCTGTATGGATTCTCTGACTTGACTTGTAGAAAGAACAGTCATGTATAATAAGGGTTTTCCTACATCAAATAGAAAATAGGTCAATTCGATGTCTCAAACATTTATTATCGAAGGTAAAGAAGGGATCTCTCTCATAATATGTGAGTAATAGTAATTCTTCACAAAAAAAAAAAAAAAAAAAAAAAAAAAAACGACCGTAACCAGATTTACAAACAAAAATAAGACGATGAGTACCAAGACTATGGAATTTATTACAGTAAAATCTGAACTGCAAATGTGAAAGTTGTGACCAAAAGGTAAGTGAATTAAGACAGACATTGAACGAAAGGTCCTAGATACATTTACAACAGAGAGAGCACGACCTTTATTTATGATTACTTCTACGTGAACGACAATTTCCCGTTCTCTCGTCGACTCAGTTCCAGACAAAATAAGGGAGACGATCAAATGATTCGTTCTTGATGATCCGATTTTACTTTCAGTCCCGTCTATGTATTGAATTCTTACTTCACTTTGTCCAAAATTCGTTAACTATGTCTCCTAATACCCCTTCTTTCGAAACCTCTCCTCTTTGACTCAACAAAGTTAGAAACGATACGTACTTGGAGAGAAAAGGCTAAAAGGAAATTATATTTTCGTACAGAAAAAATATGAATCAGTTTTACGTAAAGTTTATATAGTTTGTAGTGACATGGGGATAATACACTAAAAATACAGTGGTTAAACGTAAGATTTATGATTGAACTTAACTACTTAAGAGTAGGTAGTTTACTCTTCCAAGACTGTAACAATCTTTAGATCTATCTTAAATTTGTTTTTTTCCTCACTAAAATTCTTCAGTACAACCATTGAGATTCGACTGGTACCCAAGACCGAACGGATCCTGTCAAGACTAAATATAAAACTTTTTATCTCTATATCACCCTCAATGAGACTCAAGTAATGTTTTGTTCTGTACTTTTGGACTAGTTTTTTTTTTTTACCCGACTTACTTTACCATGGGTATCTAATTTACAGTTTCTGCTTGAATCTCTTTTAACTATTTAGTTCTACTATCTATTTATCTGTCTATCTTAAGTATCCACTGTTCGCACGCATACACTCTCTCTCTCTCTACCTTCGGAAACTTAGGGTCAGAGACACTGGTTTCTGTTCTCACTCTGAATATTTCCGTTTTCGGGGTCTCCGACGAGTACCCTTCCACTCACCACTCAAACTTGTTCAGAAACAGAACAGTCAAGTCTTGAACAATCGATATCACCCACGGTCCCGTTCGGTGAAAACAGGTAAACAACTCACATCCTATTATCTTGACACTTAAGTGGTAGTGATCGTAGTGGTGGAAAGAGACTTCAGACTAGTCAACAGACTTTTATCAACAAGAACAAAGAAGACAAACGACTGACGAGTGACAGAACAAGACAAGTTCAAGTTCTAGTGTAACTCTTGTACAGACGTATTTGTGTGAGTTTCTAAGGGCTAAATAAAAGAAGTTAGTTTTACACCAGGGTTCTAGAACAGGATATATAGAAAAAGTACCTAAAAATTTAAACAAATTTTTTATTAAAACATTTGTCAGTATAGTTTTTAGATCACCCACCCTCCACCAACGGTTACAGATGAAAATGAAGGTTAGAGACGGTACCGAGGTAAATATTCGATACTTTATGTACTAAAAACATCTTAAAATCAGACCAATTCAGACTTTTTGGGGTTCTGGTAGATTTCGTGTCGAGAAAAATGAACTTAAAAGAGTCTATGTAAGATTGTTTGTGGAAATAGGATTTATGTTACATGTCTTAAAAAGTTCTTGTCATCATTATTTTGGATTGAAGAATATGCTCCTCACAAGTTTTGTACGGGGAACGACCTGTGGTCGACATTACAGGTGGACACAACTCCGGTCACAGACTGGATTTTCTACGTCATTCGATAGTATCTTACCATGGTTCTACCCCCTTCGTCTCTCACAGCACCACGTCCATTATCCCCTCACACAATACGTATCCTTTAAAATTTTTCTTATTATTACGACTGAATGTTAAGGATTAAAAATGACGAAACATAACGATAGTACGAGGTCGTTAAGATTTGTTATCACACTGTTTTATGAGGTGGGAAGGTCCCGACTTACGAAGGTGACAGTTGGGGATGGGTGAAACCCCGAGGTCATCTATACCGGAGGTCGGAATCCGTCACCTTCTCTTGTGTCCTTACCATTAAATCCACATATTCTTTAAACACGTCCTTTGATTCTGACTCTTGATCACGGTCTCTGAATCACCTTTCATCAAACTATACACACAACAAGACATTCAGATTTTGGTACAAATATTGACGAAAGACGTGGTCACTTGATTTTTATTTTCACATACAAATTAAATTTTTATGTGTAATAAAGGTATGTTTAACACTTTAATAAACAAGGTCAAGACACTTTTTATGGCGACCATCGAACTATCCCTAACGTAACTTAGATATTTAACGAAACCCATCATATGAGTACAAGTGATATAACTAAGAAGGCTAGGTACTTGTACCATATAAAGAGATAGATAATCACAGAAGAAACTAAAGAAAGTGGTCACAAAATATCAAAAGATATATATCCAGAAATCGAAGAAAGCCATCTATATAAGGATTCATTAAATAAGAAAAGCAACGTTACCACTTACCTTAACAAAGGAATTAAAGAGAAAGATAAAAGAGTAATAATCACATATCCTTACGTTCCCTAAAGACACACAACTAAAATATAGGACGTTGAAATGATATAAGTAATTAATCGAGATCATTAAAAGACGATCTCAGAAATCCCAAAAGATACATCTCATAGTACAGTAGACGTTTGTCACTCTCAAGATGAAGAAGAAAAGGTTAATCCTAAGGAAAATAAAGTAAAAGACGAGACTAACGATGCCAGTTTTGAAGGTCTTGATACGACTTATCATCACCTCTTTCACCCGTGAGAACAGAACAAGAACTGAAATCCCCTTTGCGAAAGTCAAAAAGTGGTGACTCCTATTAGAAACTACACCCACACAGTATATATCAAAAATAAGACAACTCCACACAAGGAAGATAAGGACGAAAGACCTCTCAAAAAATAGTATTTACCTACAACTTAAAACAGTTTCCGAAAGAGACGTAGATAACTCTATTAGTATACAAAAATAAAAAGTTAAACAGTTACATTACTTAATGTAACTAACTAAACGTCTATAATTTCTTAAGAACGTAGGGACCCTATTTCGGGTGAACCAGTATCACATACTAGAAAAATTACACAACAACCTAAGACTAACGATCTCAAAACAACTCCTAAAAACGTAGATACAAGTAGTCACTATAACCGGACATCAAAAGGAAAAAACACCGGAGAAACAGTCCAAAACTATAATCCCACTACCACCGGAGTATCTTACTCAAACCTTCAAATGGAAGGAGATGTTAAAAGACCTTCTTAAACTCATCCTATCCACAATCGAGAAGAGATTTAAAAACCCTTTATGTTTTTTGGAGCTTATCGGTTTCATTAGGACTCTTTCTTCTTGTCTTGACCTCCTTAGTTGGACGGACTGAAGTCTGAAATGATGTTTCGGTGTCAGTAGTTCTGTCATACCATGACCGTGTTTCTTTCTTTATATCTATTTAGCTTGTTTTATCTTTCGGGTCTCTATTTAGGTGTGTGGATACCAGTGGAATAGAAACTGTTTCCTCCGTTCTTATATGTTACCTAATTTCTGTCAGAGAAATTGTTCACCACGACTCTTTTGACCAGTTGGTGAACATTTTCTTACTTTGATCTTGTCAAAGATTATAGTATTTGTTTTTATTTGAGTTTTACCTAATTTCTAGATTTACATTCTGGTCTTTGATATCTTGAGGATCTCCTCTTGTATCTGTTTTGTGAGAGGTTGTATGTAGTCTCGTCCTAGGAGATACTGAGTGGAGACTCTTATAACCTTTATTTTCGTTTTTATTTGTTTAGCCTGGATTAATTTTAATTCCCGAAGACACTTTGTTTCCTTTGATATTCGTTCCACTTTTCTGTCGGAAGTCCTACCCTCTTTAATATCATTTATTTCGTTGACTGTTCGTTGATGAGAGTTTTTATATGTTCGTTGAGTACGTCGAGTTAAGGTCTTTTTATTTGTTAGGTTAGTTTTTTACCCGGTTTCTTGATTTATCTGTAAAGAGGTTTCTTCTGTATGTCTACCGATTGTTTGTGTACTTTTCTACGAGTTGTAGTGAGTAATAGTTTCTTTGTGTTTAGTTTTGGTGTTACTCCATGGTAAAGTTCGGTCAGTCTTACCGACACTAGGTTTTCAGATGTTCGTCATTTACGACCTCTCCCACACCTCTTTTCCCTTGGGAGAATGTGACAACCACCCTTACGTTTGATCATGTCGGTGATACCTCTTGTCACACCTCTAAGGAATTTTTTGACCTTGATCTTGATGGAATACTGGGTCGTTAATGTGACTACCCGTATGTGTGGCTCCTTTGGTCTTAACTTTCTCTGTGTACATGGGGTTACAAGTAACGTCGTGAAGAATATTATCGGTCCTGTACCTTTGTTGGATCTACAGGTAGTCGTCTACTTACCTTTTCTTTCGTCACCATGTATGTGTGTTACCTCATAATTAGTCGGTAATTTTTCTTATGTAAACTTAGTCAAGATTACTCCACCTACTGTGACCTCGGATAATATGTCTCACTTCATTCGGTCTTTCCTTTTGTAGTTATGTTATATGATTTCGTATATATGCCTTAAATCTTTCTACCATTACTATTAGGACATACGTTCTGTCGTTTTCTCTGTGTCTACATATCTTGTTAGAAAACATGAGACACCCTCTCCCGCTCCCGTCCCACTAAACCCTCTTACCATAACTTTGTACATATTATAGTATATACTTTACTTAGTGGTCAGGTCCAAACTACGTACTATGACCTACGAACTCCGACCACACGACTCTACTGGGTCTCCCTAACATATCCCTCCCTCCTCCCTCCCCCCAAGTGGTACCCCTTGTGCACATATGGACACCGTCTAAGGACAACTACATACCGTTTTGGTTATGTTATAAAATTTCATTAATTGGAGGTTAATTTTACTTATTTATATATAAAATTTTTAAGTTGTACTTATTTATGTAAATCGTTTTTTTATTTTTATTTTTATGTGTGATTTACAGGTAAAAAGTTCTTTCTAAAAAGTAGGTGTTATTCTTTGAACCACGATAGGGACTGACGTATTTTAGTTCTGTTTATTTAGACGATTTCTCTGTAGTCGTAAATAAAGTCCTCAATTACCCATTAAACCCTTCTGACTGGGAGAGGTTTCAACTACAATTTATATCCGTCGTCGACGTATTCCACATAAACGTTACAGTAAGGTACTTTAGTATGTAAAATAAATTTATCTCACTGTGAAGTAGATGTAATAAAAGTAAATAAAAGTTTAGATTCAAAAGGGGACGTATATCTTTCGTAATGTGTTACTGATAATCATATAAAAGAGATAGATGTTTTCTTTTTAAACGTTCATCTATTTATGTTCGAAAATATAATCACTCTATTCTAAGGACCTGTCGTATAATTTTTCGTCTCTGTAATGAAACGGATGTTTCCAGGTATATCAGTTTTGATACCAAAAAGATCATCAGTACATACCTATACTCAACTTGGTATTTCTTCGGACTCGTGGTTTCTTAACTACGAAAACTTTACACCACAACCTCTTCTGACAACTCTCAGGAAGGTTTTAGTTTGGTGAGTCAGGATTTCCTTTAGTTAGGACTTATAAGTAACCTTCTTGACTACGATTTTGACTTCGAGGTCATAAAACCGGTGGAATACACTTCTCGGTTGACTAATCTTTTGTGAGACAACGACCCTTTCTGACTTCCGTCCTCTTCTTCCCCTACTGTCTACCACTCTACCAACCTACCGTATCCTCTGTCCTTCTTATTTTCTTTTCGTCTGGAACCGTTCCCGGTGTTTTCTTTAAATATTAAAAACTATTTGACCTACGATATTCCGTACTCTGAGGACCTTGTTCAGGTCTCCCTTGTCAAGTATTAGAATTTTTGTACTATACTAGGTCCCCAGTCTTTTGGCTGGGGCCTGACAAAGAGTTGACCGCAGAGTCTCAGTGTACAAAATACATAGACCACCTTTTAGATATCTATTCTGATAATCAGAATCAATACTAAACAATAACTAATGACAAAGAATCAGTGAGTCACCAATTACTAGTGAAACAAGAAACCGGGACTTCTGGCGTTCTCGATATCAAATTGAGGGGTGTATAAAAAAGGAGGTCCCGACTTTCATATTGTTTCGATCGAACTTAAGTCAAAGCCGTGGAAGTGGAACCTCGGGAACCCACAACCAGGGTGCTAGGAGCGAAAAGAGACTTAATAACACAGAACAAAGAGAAAGAGAGTGGTATAACGTGAAAGTCTTTGGGACGAACAGTTCGTCCAGAGCTGTCCTACCCTAGTGACTAAGTTACCTATACTTAAAATCCTTCGAGGCCCTCTATCACTTTCTGTCCCTTCGGACCATACGACGTCAAGTACCCCAGTGTTTCTCAACCTGTACTGACTCGTTGATTCGTTGTTGTTGTTTTAGCTTCTATTTTAATAATATAATTTTTAAAAACTATTCCGTTTCGAAAAGTAATCTTTTAAAGAATTAATTCTTTGGTTTCTATATAAAAATCATCTATCATTTTGTTTAAGATGAATATTAACGAGGGTTTTTACAACAATTTAAGATTTTACTTTTATGTTTGACATCGACATAAATTTGTGCCTATCTGAATGACTTTATATTTAAAAACAATTTTCTACTACAACTTACAATTTGTCATGTAGTCGTACCACCATTATGAAACATACACCAAGTAGTAATTAACCTCAAAATTTTACAAACTTGAAAAGTTTTGTATATAAATTTTAGTCTGATTCACGGGATTTTAACACAACCTGAAAAGTTGTCATTTGGGAAATTTAACATCAAGGTATTACAAGTTATTGTCAAACTTTATAAATTAGTTCGTAAGAAGTTTACCTCGTGTTTTTACAGTCGTAAAATTCGAAAGTCCTTTAACGTGATTGTCCTTTTTTTACGTACGTTGTCTTACCATAACCCTACTTGGTGATGTTTCTGTTCCCTTCTTTCCTTGTTTAGTTTAGTGTCCATTGTGTAAGTTAGTTTAAACGGAGACTTTAAAATATAAGTATGAAACTTTATGGAGTTTAGGTCTCTTACACGAAATCACCTCGACGATTAAATAAATTTTTATTAACTTTTACGAGGAACCTTTTCATATAAACTTTACTCTTTCTCGTAGCTTTATTATTGTAATATCTTATTCAACGAAAATAGAAAGTAATAAGTCCTTTTAATAAGTCGATCTCTAGTGTGTGTATCGTTGCGTATAAGTTTGGAGTACATAAATCTGTAAGTGAATATTATGTGTGTACCTATGCGAATGGACGTAAAAGTTTATTCGTGTAAAAATTACGTCTATACATGAACATAATCATATAAATACGTTCGTATTGTAAATATACACCACGACGTACATATAGATATATATATTCAAACACACATATATATCGTTTTATGGAAGTTTTTATTCTTGTGAAATAAGGAAGTGAAACCAGTGAACTATACTGGATTATATGTTGGTTTATATTCATAGACCTTTCTGAGGAGTCAGAAACGTGTACACAAGTCGAAAAGGGTTTCAGATAAAAGAGTTTAAAAGATCTACTTTTGTAACTTATAAGACGATATTGAACTCAGTCTAAATATATCCTATTAAAGTTCTTACAAAGAACGAGAAAGTATTGAGATTTAAAATAAATCGTAAAAAAGTATGTACGAATAACCCTTCGTATAGTACTTGCAAGAACTTTGAAGTGACACAGGTAAAGAAGGTGGTAAGAGTTTCGGTCGGTGAATCTTGATATGGTCTTTAGTAGTCGAAACACAAATTAACACGAACCTTCCTTACGAAATGTTCTCAGAAAACATCACAAAAAACCCCCGCGTATGAATACTATACGAATAATAGAACGGAATTTATACTACTATGAATTTATAAAATGAGAAGATGACGATAACAGTTAAAATGTAAATTCTCTAGGAACACAACTACTACCTCTTCTGTTTCTTTAAAGGTTAAAGGTTAAAGGTTAAAGGAGTAGAACAAAGTAGGTTTTATGACTAATAGTTTGGTTCCCACTAAAATCAGAGAGGTACTTTTTAATCGTTTATTTTACACAGAATAGAGTTTCTAGCATAATCGTTTTTTGAGGATTAGTTCAAATAAAATTTTATAAACTTCGATGAAATATTTTATTAATAATTTTTAATCCTATATGGTTACCATTCTAATTAGTTTATATAACTATTACCTTTTTATTAGGTAATTTTTGATAAAGTCGGACAAATAACAATATACTTTTTAATATCAGTTTAACATCAGTATATGAACCGTCTAAGACTTGAAAGGTTAATGATGACTGAACAAATGGTCAAGTCTGAGTAAGTTTCGACAGTTTTAGTTTTATTTTAGCTTACTGACTAAGTACAGTTACATACCGTTTTTGGTGATGTTATAATATTTCATTAATCTGAGGTTAATTTTATTTATTTATTTATTTTGTTTCAGTTTACTTAGGATATTAGAGAGTGTAAGTCTTTTCGTCTCCTTAAAATCTTTCAAGGGTTTTTACGAACTATTTGTAGAGGACACATGCCATGTACCACAATTTGAGGCTCCCGTGTTCGTGTGTACACTTTATAGAAGAGAAGACCAGATCAACTCGTCAGACTACCTCTTTTGTCTGTATGTTCGTTTAACTTTGTGTTGTACTTTCGTGATTTTTCATCCGTATTTGAAGACAAAATATTTTGTTAGCAAACAACTTTTAGGAAAGAAAAGGTCTTTTATAAATTCATGAGAAGTACCTGATAATAGAAACGTACTCAATTTCTATCTCCCTTTTTGTCTGACCTTTTCTATTGGGTTCATCGGGAAGTCTACGTAAGTTGATTTTTCGGTAATTCGGTCCACTATTTTTACTTCTTTGTTAAAAAAAAAAAAACGAGTTAAGGGTGTGCGTTAACGAAAATGTAATAAAAAAGATGAAGTAAGAGAAAAGACAGAGACGGAAGTGAAGATGAACATTGGATATGCAGTGTCGAAGTAGGTCAAGAAAACATAAAACTTTTCCGTTGTGTCTCACACTGAACAACTCCCAAAATATTTTAAATTCGTATGAGATTAGTACTTACTGTTAATAAAAAGGTAATCCATTTTACCCATAAAAATTTTACTTTACAGAAAATCCACACTTTTCGTTTTATTGTGTCACTACATTAAATAATCTGGAGTCAAGTATCTTTTCAATTAAACGTGACACGAAATCTTTTACATTCTCATTTGTTTTAACACGTATACAATTTACTTTCTTACGAATTAATTTGAATGGTTTTACTCTCAGAACTACTTAATTGCGTAATATCATAAGTTGATAAATCTTTGTTAACGACTCAAAAGTTATACAAATCATCCAAGTAGACAAATTGAAAGGTGTAATTATAATAATCGGTACCTTACTGATCTTAATCTGAAGGCTACCAGTGACTCCTCACCGATACAACTAGAAGTAATGGTAACAAGAGAAATGTTGTGAACTTCGTTTCGTACTCAATACTAGTTGAATTAATGTAACAGGAGACACACTTCCCTTGTCGAAGTACATTCGAAGAGTCTAAGTCACGGTCCATATCTGTTGATACGAACTATAGAATCAGATGCCCTGTGACTTCATTGTTGACTGAAGTTTGGTTGTATTTACTTACAGACACAGTCACGTTAACACCGAGGAAAAGTGTTTTAATAAAGAGTGTATAAATCAAAGAAATAACTTAAACGAAGGGGACCCGAGGTTTTAGTGACGTCTACCACTGACGTCGGTACTTTAATTTTCTGCGAATGAGGAACCTTCTTTTTAATACCGGTTCGATCTGTCATATAAGTTTTCGTCTCTGTAATGAAACGGCTGATTCGAGACAGATCAGTTCCGATACCAAAAAGGTCACCAGTACATACCTACACGTTAAACCTGACACTTCTTCCGACTCGCGACTTCTTAACTACGAAAACTTGACACCACAACCTCTTCTGAGAACTCTCAGGGAACCTGACGTTCCTCTAGGTTGGTCAGGTAAGACTTCCTCTAGTTGGGACCCTAAAGAAACCTTCCTTACTACGATTTCGACTTCGAGGTCATGAAACCGGTGGAGTACGCTTCTCAACTGAGTAACCTTTTCTGAGACTACGACCCTCCCTATCCCCCGTCCTCCTCTTCCCCTGCTGACGCCTACTCTACCGACCTACCGTAGTACCTGAGTTACCTGTACTCAGACTCACTTGAGACCCTCTATCACTACCTGACCCTCCGGACCGCACGACGTTAAGTACTCCAGTGTTTCTCAGCCTGTGCTGACTCGCTGACTTGATTTGATTTGACTTTCCCTCTATACCACAGAGGACCTTCTGACTGTACCGTCGAGAGGGTAAGTACTAATTAACCCATTTTGGTCAGTGTAATAGTTTACCTTAAACAGAGGTTATTCGTTCCCAGTCATCCTTCCTCGTCATTTATAAAGTAGTTATCAGGCAAGATAGAGTCCCCGTTTCTCATCTTTTGTAGACCAACGGAGAACACGTAGAAACACAGTATCAGGTCAGAAGAGGACCTTCTTGATAGTAAAAATTGGATAATTTAATGAGATAAGTAAATGACACCTAAACAGAAATCAAAATATTAATAGATAAGGTGAGATGAAAACGTTTATAAAACTTTTTTAAGAAATTTTACATATTAGAAAATTGTTTTTCGAATGTAAATTTAAAGGGAAAATATTTTTATTTTAGATGTAAAATGAAGTTTGGAATGAGGGTGAAAATGTAACTCATTGTTTATAAGTCGTATGTTTTGAAATGAGGAGGAAGGTTATGATACATAATGGTGTTTTTAGTCACAATCTTAATAAAATTCGTTAGACTTGTACCGAAAAGTTAATAGAATTCTATTATAAAGTTCATTGACATAGTTAGTCCACTCCAATCGTGAGTTCTTCGTCTGAAAAATGGAAAGAACGAATACAAGAATTATAGTTAATTTTGTTTGTTAGTTTTAGAAAAGTGTTGAGAGAGGTAGTGATGAAGAACGGAAGATCACTTGATCTGATGTAGGGATAATAGGAGGGAAGGGGGTCCGGGTCTGTGGAGATCAGGATTTGAGTAAGAAACAAGAGTTAGGTGTAACGTACATACTGGAACGAACGAAGAGGTCATTCGATTTGAGGAACTAGTCATCGAAAGGGACCTGAGTTTTAACGTACCCTGATCCTCATACCTTCCATGTATGACAGGTGGCGAAGACAGAGTCGCGTCCCAGAAGACGATGTGATTGAGGAGACCGGGAGAGAGATACGAAGTGGGTAGAAATGAATCTCTCATTCTCACTTAATAAGGACTTTTTGTAGTTTTTGTAGTCACAAAAACCTTAACATACCTTACAGAAATTGGTATGGGTGTAGAATGTTCTTACATTTAGATGGATGACGATATTTTTATTTAAAGATGTGGTTTTCAATACACTAATTCTTAATGAGTCAGACGTTAATCATCACCATAGAGTTTGGTAGTTCCGTGTCTTTCTCTTAAGAACGTTTCACTCTGTTTGATTTAATAAAAGATTACATTACGGTAATTTTTTTTACTGAACTTATGAATTGTGAAGTTCTAAAATTTCTGGAAGTTTCACTAAGATACAAGACCTTTCTATAAGTGTTATATAATAATATACTTTTGAGTCTAATTGTTTTACTTGTAAAAAATTTTTGTGTCTCCTGTTATACAAGGAGTGAGATACAGTTGTCTTTCACAAAACGAGAGGACTTAAATTTTCACTTAACAGGTCATATATGAAGACCCTTCAGATAATAATGTGTAAAAAAGGTTTCAGAGTTTAGTTTTGGTTTATTTAATAGTGGAATGTAAAATTTTCTACTGACAATAAATTTTTATTTCTTTTATTCACGGCTGTTCCAACAACCCTTTAACATATGACAACATTCTCATATTTCACCACGAGAGTGATACCTTTCGTTATACCTCTAACGAGTTCTTTTTCTTGTTCTCGATGGTACATATTTAGGAGATATACTTCGTATTCATTTGTCATATTACTACCAACGGTCCTTTGTTCCCATCCCTTTATACCCCTCAACAAGTTAACCATATTTCAATACAATTAATCACGTCAAAAAATAAGGTCAATTTCGACCCCCTTACTTTATCAAATAGTTCCCTTTCCACCAAAAAGAACTTTCAAGAAAAGAATGCGGTTCAAACATGTGACCTTAGTGGTTGTTATTCCCCTATACTCCAGTCGTCGAAAGTAAGTATAAAACTTCTTGTATAGTGAAGGTATCAATTATTATTGGTTTATGAATATATTAATGTCAACCACTTTTCATATTAGACCTTTATAATCGGAAATGTCTTTACTTAGAGACTTTATCTCCGTTATAATTACACTACAAGAAACTAGTCAATGTTGAATTGAATGTAAACGATATTCTTAAGACCAATTGGTCCTTCCAATTGTATATATTACTACATACTTAATCTAAAAAAAAAAGGAGACAAACCCATGTAACATCGTGGTGTCATACCATAAGGTATTGATTTTAATATAAAGTTGAGTGTTAATTTTTCAGTCTTTCAAAGGTAATTTTGTAACTCACCCTCTATTCCACTTTGAGAAACATTCCTATTACCAAAATATCCCTTTTACGAACTTAAGTTCGAAGTGTATGGTGGTCGACACCTCATAACTCAATCAATCGGAGAGACCTCGTGTAGACATAAATTAAACTATTCTCACGGAAAGAGTTTTCTACCGATTTACTTAATTAACAACATTTCAGAAGTTTCTCTTAAACTGTATAATTCATGAGATATTCAGTAATAAGTTTTTGTATCGAAAAGAAAAAACACACAAAAGAACAAACAGAAACATACGAGTAGACTAATAAGAAAAGTCAAATGACATGATACTTGATACTATCTATGATCTCCTTTAAAAACTAATAAAAGAACTAAGAAACAATCAAACCTTGAACGTATATAATATAATACCACCATTTTGACTAGACTTTAGAGTTTATGGAGATACTATAGTAATCGTGGGGGAGTTCATTCGTCTACTGAATATAGAATATCGACATTCTTTATAATTTTTATACAGTCGTATGTATTATAATAATAATAATTTGGAAAATTATTTTTAAGACTCAGTAAATTTTAATCATGTAATCGTGATTTATTGGATTCATATTATGTAACGTCGTTATATCTATACTTCGTTAATTGGATTTGATTGGTTTGATACGATTGTTCGATTCGTTGATTTATAAACTTAGTATTGACAATTTGAATCAATTATCTTAAAACTGATCTTTTTTTTTTAAATTATAAAATAAAATATAGAATTTATAAAAGTTTTCGGAGAACTATTAGAGGGAATGTGAAAGTAAGGTTATAAGGATATGTATAAATACAATTTGATCTCTAAATCACTTTTTTTTGTTGTCTGTAAATAGTTATAGTTGTCTATAAATAGTTATCTATTAAAAGGTAAGTCTATTATTTTAATTTTTAGGTAATACAAAGATTTTAATTCAATACCCTTACTTAATAAAAATGGGAATCTATAAGTAATAGTGTCATTGTCCCTGCCAATCCTAAAATTATTAATTTTGTAACGTACACAGTAGGGTTTATTTAAGACGAGTAACGATTTAAAAATTCACCATCGTTCTCATTCATCAAATATAAGTTATAAATTCTCTGAACAAGATTTACGAAATAATAAGAAGTAAATCTTAGTAGTAGGATTCGTTAATACCAATTAAAAAGTCATGACCACAAAATATCTACAAAAGAAGACATTTGTTATGTCTCGGGTGACTGTCTCTAGACACTTTCACATAAAATTTTCTTTTTTGTTTGTTTTTTCTACAAGTGTTGACTAGAGGTTATTTCGTGTCGTTTTACGTCTTAAATTTTCCCCAGTAATTTTTGTAAAATCGTGTAACTGATGTAAATCGAGTTAAAAGATTCTGTGAATCTTCTTTACCAAAAGACAGTCTCTTCAGTTTTAAGTGTTGGATTAAATAATACAGATAGTCGACTTGAAATTGAAAAAAAAATTAGGTTTTACTTCTCATTAAAGTTCCATCGTTAGGGAAAATACATGAACTAACTGACAGGTCTCCGAAGTCACAAGTTTCTACGAATCTATGTCTGTATACGATGAAATCTTCGATTTATTTATCTTTTATTTCAAGTTTATGTTTAATCTTTTCACAATTATGATAATTTCAAATCTCTTTCTTACAGTAAAACAAGTCTCAAGTTCCACAGAGTTCGTCGTACCCTCTTTTGGGAGACTTGATAACCAGGAGTAACGACTATCGAGAGATCGATTAGGTACATAGGAATTTCACCCAAAGGTCAAATGAAGACCCCTTTATGTGTAATAGGTGCCCAAGTGTCAGTACCTCTCGGAATCCCTTTCAGATTTGTATATACACAAGAAGAAATTTTGACAACATAGACTTTTATGGATGGAAAAACGGTTAAAGGGTAGAGAGGAGAGTGAAAACTCACAGAGGATAGTATGTATGTCTTCAGGGTAGAGTGTGGTAGGGTTTAGACAGATACCAAGAAACGAGACTTCAAATTTTATAGACGAACAAAAACGTCTTTCTCTTTTTTTTTTTTACCTTCTCTGTAAATCGATCTGCAATTTTCTTACTCAGTTGACTTGTTCATCTTAATTCGTGGTTAAACATGTGACCTTACCTTCGTCTAGTAGCACCTTACACAATTAAATCTCGTTGATTATAAGTTAAGTCAGTGAGTCAGTACAAGCTAAGAGACACTGTGGGATCAGACATCGTGCGGTCCGGAGGGACAAGTAGTGGTTGAGGACCTCAAATGGGTTTGGGTACAAGTAACTCAGCGACTACGGTAGGTCGGTAGAGTAGGAGACAGCAGAGGAAGAGGAAGATGGGGGTTAGAAAGGGTCGTAATCCCAGAAAAGGTTACTCAGTTGAGAAGCGTACTCCACCGGTTTTATAACCTCAAAGTCCAAGTCGTAGTCAAGAAGGTTACTTATAAGTTCTGACTAAAGGAAATCCTACCTGACCAACCTAGAGGAACGTCAGGTTCCCTGAGAGTTCTCAGGAGGGGTTGTGGAGTCAAGTTTTCTTAGTTAAGAAGTCTCGAGTCGATAGAAATATCAAGTTGAGGGTATAAGTATGTACTAATGACCTTTTTTCTATCGAAGCTGATCTACCTGGAAACAACCATTTCATTACAGAGACGAAAAATTATACGACAGATCCAACCTGTCTTACACCAGACTGTCATACACCAGACTCTCTTACATCAGGAGACCTCTTCCCTTACCGTTTGGGTGAAGTCATGAGAACAGAACTTTTGAGGTACTTGTCATACTTTTCCGTTTTTCTATCCTGTAACTTTCTACTTGAGGGGTCCAGCCATCCACGGGTTATACGATGACCTCCAGTCACCTCTTTATTGAGGTCTTCCTTACTTCCCTGTTTTGGTTTCGTTTTTGTTGTGGGTCAACACCTACACTGACCACTATCCTCGTTCCAGACTAAGACATTTCTCATTATAACGTATCCTTGGACCTTACAATCCATGTACTTAGTTCCGTTTAACCTTCACCAGTTTGTTCTCTACCCCTCTCATTTTCAGTTGTAAGATCCTTAGTCGTTTGATTCTACCTGACCTTACCCACTTAAATTGAGTGTACCGACACCCGTCCTTAGGGAATCTTCTTTACGTCATTAACCTACGTTAGAGTTTTTGCTGTCTAACTAGAGACAAACAAAGGTTCCGTTTGGTAAGTTAAAGTACCATTATGTTCAGATACGGAGCTCGTCATTACGATTTCTTCGACTTCAACTTACCAAGATACTTCTTGATGTTCTGGAAAATCTTGATTGTGGGTTTTTTCTACAGGAAAAGTAATATCCCCTGACCTTACGTTTTCGTCCTTCAGTCCTTTGTGGACCTCATTATCCGTTTAAACCGGAACCTCATATCTTACTTAGTTCCGTTTACGATTAGCTCAAAACGGTTCTCTTGCGTGACCAGTAACGTTTGTGGGAGAAGTTTGTTGTGTTCTCTTCTGAGATGTGTACCTGTACTGATCTACCAGTTGTGGTTTTAGTTTAACTAATATAAGAAACGTCGGTTTCTACCTCTTCGAGATCTGTCAGTCGTTTTTGTTCGGACCATTTTGACACCGAGTCTGGTACTTGAGGAATAACGGTTTAAGTCTGAATTTCTTTCACTCCTTTTGGTGATCTGGTAAGTTCATACTGGCTTTAGTTTAGAGAATACTAATATGTCAGTTTCACTCTTTATCTAAATTCCCTGATCTAGACTATCTCATGGACTACTTGATACTTACCTCCAAGTACTCTAACATGTCCTCTGTCCCTAGTACTGGTAAGGGTTCTTTTTATTTACGTTCTTTCGTTTTACCGACAAACTCCTCCGGAATATTTATCGACACTTTTCTTCTCCTCGCGTTTCGTTTCCTCTTTTCCTTTCCATGTGGGTAAACTTACGTCTCAAGGTTTCTTATCGTTCCTCTCTATTCTTTCGGAAGGAGTCGCTAGTTACGTTTATTTATCTCCTTTTGTTATCTTATCCTTTCTGATCTCTAGAGAAGTTCTTTTAAGTTCTATGGTTCCCTTGTAAAGTACGTTTCTACCCGAGTTATTTCCTGTCTTTACCATCCATGGATTGTCTTCGTCTTCTATAATCTTCTCCACCGTTCATATATGTCTTCTTCACGTGTGTGTTTTTTTTCTAGAAGTACTGGGTCTATGAGAGTGACACACTAGTGGGTGTGAGTGGATCTCGGTCTGTAGGACCTTACACTTCAGTTCACCCGGAATCTTTGGTAGTGATACTTGTTTCGATCACCTCCACTACCTTAAGGTCAACTCGATAAAGTTTAGGATTTTCTACTACGTCACTTTCACGACGTGAGTTATACAGTCGTTTAAACCTTCTGAGTAGTAACCGGTGTCCTGACCTTCTCTAGTCTAATTCCTTGTAATTTTATTATCCCATTACTCAAATCCACATTAGATAATACGTCACCCTCGAATACACATTAAAACTCGTATCTTCTTTTTATTTCCTTTTTGTCTCTCATCTTGTGTTTAACCTTAATCCGTACGGACGTAAAGTCAGGGTTGACAAAATTACCTGTTTTGGATCGAAGTTAAAAGAGCATGTACTATGACTGACGATTTAATATAAACCCCCTAACTACACTTGTAATCTACTTTATGACATATATTTAGTGGATCCACGATCTGTCTAATAATTTAATAATTAATAATTTAAAGTTACTTATCATCGATAGGATTGTCATTCATGACACCCCTTGTCTAAATAGAAACTTCTATGAAGTGTGTCTTTGTCAACTAATTATGATAATTGATCTCCGTTATTTTAAGACTCTTTCAGACAACGGTAACCTAACCCATCAACTTATACTATTTCCCTATGATATCTGATCTCTCCCTTCGAGAGATCTTATACTCTACAGATATACCCATTACCTCTCTTCTTACACTCTAATATGACAGTAAAACTTTAAATAGTGGATCCTTTATAAGGACAGTGTGTTACCATTCATTAAGTTCTTCTCTTTATCTAAATCCCTTATCTACTAAATCAAATCTTGGACAAATAAAACACCAACTAAAGTGTCACAGTCACTTTACGGGTCCTTTGTACACCTTAACTTCCAATCTTCTCTTTAGTCTCGAGTTCTATTAAATCCCGTTATCGACATTCCGTTCTTTTGTTATTGTTGTTGTTGTTGTTGTTTTTGACCTGTTCCTTGATTTTTCGTCTTCAATTTTAATTTTGAAACGAAACACTAAAAGAATTGGAAAATGTTTCAGGGGATTCGAAGTTAAAATAAATTTTTTATTCAACAAAGTCTAATAATGCTCTGAAGGGACCACCGAGTCTACCATTTCGCAGACGGACGTTATGCCCTCTGGGTCCAAGTTAGGGAACCAACCCTTCTAGAGGACCTCTTCCTTTACCGTTGGTTGAGGTCGTAAGGACGGACCTCTTAAGGTCCCTGCCTCCTCGGACCATCCGACGTCAGATACCCCAGTGTTTCTCAACCTGTGCTGACTCACTGAAGTGAAGTCTAATAATATGGTTTCTACTTACTATATAACTTATAACTCATGAAACATTAGATTTTACGTTACATGTTCATTATTACAATTTATTAATAACTTGAGAATAATTATCTTATTCGTGTGTACGTATCTCTTTATTTACCGAACCCTGTGTTTTTCGTATTCATTACACAGTTTCAGGAGTACCAAACCTACACCAGTTCGACCAGATCTATGAATCTAGTCCGAGGTATCCTGAACGTAGTTTGATGATGACAAAAAGTGAAAGTTCAATAGTTCATAATGTAATTTTGAAATAAAAACTTCTTTTGTGTAAAATAGATTAAATATAAACATAGGGGTCATGAATCGTCTAAACAAGTAACATTACCGTTTACTTACAAGTTGTTTAATTAACCACATGTACCTCCACTATATATTTCGGTATTTTTCATTTCATATAGTTTACTTAACGTATACCTCTTCTCCTTTCCTCGTTTCCCTTTACTCTCTTATCCGACTTCTTTCTTTAGTAAATCCTTATCTTTAAACACATGACAGTGCCAGAAACATCTGGTCTGGACCCCTGACCTCAGCTGCTCTTTTCCCTACGTCCCGTGGGTTTGGAGCTCACTTTGTTCCCACGAAATAAACGTCTTTACGTACAAATTTATAATAGTATTTTCCGTCGAAATCCGTAATTTTTATTAACTCGTTTTTGTTTCGGTTTGTTTAGATAAAAGGTCCTTGACTGTTCCTTATCTCAGGAACTCTTTGTCATGTGTTTTCTTCTTGTATAACCTAGGGAATTTCAACTTGCAGGGGACTGTCACATGGAAGCATCTTTAGACTGAAAATGGGACTATAAGTGTAAACCCTTTAGATGGGTCATTATTAACCAGAGGAAAAGGTGGAGAGTAAGTGAAAAGGGGTTATTTTCCTTCCTACTAATAGACTAATATTTAAACCCTCTTCTTAAAAAACTTGTATAAGTGAATTCTTAGAAACAGTCTAGAAAGGACTAAGTATCAAAAAATCTCTATTTATTATATTGACCAAGTCTTCGGGACTTTAAAAAGTGGACGTAGTCATTTAGACATATAAAGTCTCCAATTTTATGGTTTCAGGTGACCTTGACAAAGAAAATCCTATACTAAAGATTAAATCGACGACGACGACGATTCAGCGAAGTCAGTACAGACTGAGATCCGTGTTTCAATTAAAAATTACAGACAAACGGAGAACTCAGACACAGGTTAACTAAGGTTAAATTCGTAACTTCTCTCTAATAAATAACCTAGGAAAGTTTGAGGTTGATATATATACATATACATATTAACAAGAACGGGTGGTACTAACCTTAGGTAAGAAATTACCGACCTATAGAGTCGAGGTGTTTCATAAAGACCGGAAGAAGGGGTTCTTACCATTACAGTAAATAGATTTGAACGAAGAATGAAACACTGACATTACTAAATGGAGAGATCTTCATGGACTGGATTATTTCTCATCAACGAAATCGTTTGGTCTAGTCCAAATTTCAGGATCGGAGGAGGGTACTACCTCAAAGTGTTAAAGACCCCTTGACTGTTCCAGACTTTCATAGATTTCCTAGTCAAGTTTTATTTCTAATAGAAAGGATACGGTCGAAGGGAGCACCGAGTCTGTCATTTCACAGACGGACGTTACGTCTTCTGAGTCCAAACTAGGGACCCAACCCTTCTACGGGACCTCTTCCTTCACCGTTGGGTGAGGAAAGGTTGGGTGTGAACGAACCTTTTAGGGTACCCACTTCCCCGGAGCATCCGATGTCAGGTACCGCAACGTTTCTCAGTCTGTACTGACTCACTGAAGTGAAAGGATACATCGATTCCCTTTCTGTTCTCTATATATCTTTAAGTCTCCAACTTCTGAGTACATCCTGGACTGATGTGAGGTTAATTTTTTTATTATTCTGTACGTCCAACATTTTGTTCTCAGTACCAGGTCTCGTTTATAAATTTTCTATTAACGGTTTGAACTTAAATAGTAAAATTAACATACGTAATCCGTGTGTCTGTCTAATTTTCAGAATCAAGTAAAGGGTAACAAAGTACGTCTCGTAAGATCTTATATAATATCGACTTCTGTTAATACTCTAGATACCTTTGCAAACTCTTTATTCATAATACTCTCTAAATCTTTATCTTTGATCACCTCCTCCCTCAACCTACACTCTTTCGTCTTTCTTTTATACGTAATAAAGAGAAAGTTGAACCTACGATTATCTTTCTTCTTATAATATCCTTACTCTCTCTAAATATAAAATTCGTTATATTGTGGGTACATCTTTCTACTTGATTAGTACATACGTGTTAAATTACTTAACGATCTTATTTATCACGGTCCAGTTCTTTATGTCTTAGCGATCTAGGGTAATTAGAAAAGTGTAAGAGAGAGTTAGTGATTGGGACAGTAGGAAAGGTTTCTATTACTAATAGAAATGAAGACAACTTTAACAAATAAATATAGACGAAAACTTCAATGGATATGGAATTTAATACCCGAAGGGTCCACCGAGGTGACCATTTCTTGAATGGACGATGACGTCCTCTGAAGTCTCTGTTTTTGAGCTAGTGACCCAGCTCTTCTAGGGTGCCTCCTCCAGTACCGTTGAGTGAGGTCGTAAGAACGGATCTCTTAGGGTGTCTGTCTCCTCGAAACGTCCGATGTGAGGTATAGTAGTGTTTCTCAACCTGTACTGACTTCACTAACTCGTAGGCACGTATGTAATTTAATACAGTGCATAAGAAAACGTATACTGATGAGATTGTAAAATTCACACAAATATAACGACATCAATTTATTAGTAGGAACGACTTATTGTAAGGTAACATAATTACATGTGTTATTCCTAAATACGAAAGACAACCATTACCGGTCAAGACAAATAATACTTTATTCAGGACTATTTTTAACTAGTTTTAATTACTTAAAATCACATGCAAATCTTCTTGAAGACATCCTATATAGATCTTTACCTAAAAATCTAGTAACACATACTTATCCAAGTTTTTATCTTCCCTAAATATCAAAGAAAGAGATAAGGTCTAATCAACATGGTTAATCTATAATCCACCATTATTTGAGTCATTAAAGGTACTTTAGTTAGGGAAGTACATTTGAGGTGTTAATAGTACATCTAGAGATAAAAAAAGGGGGACTTTGAAACTTCTTATAAACGTCTGTAGTAATATGAAATGGTACTTATATATATAAGTTTCTTATACTTATAGGAGGATATGTCGATTCATAGGGATAGTATGTAAATTATGTCAATTATTATAAAGGTTTTATTCTTATAGTCAAATATAAGTTTAGTGGGGTTTGTGAAATGTTTACATGTAAAATTTCAAAAACCAAGTCTCATGATAGTTTCAAAATCGTAAGTTAAAACCGGAAGTATAACTTCCTATAAAAGTGAGACATACCTTAAAACTCGACTTTAAAATCAAAAAGAAATCCTTGAATTTCTATAGTAAGTTGACAGAAGACCAATGGTATCAAATACCACTATTTCTCATTAAACGTAACAACCACGGAGAAACCATACACAGTCGGAGACAAAAGTTCTAATAGGAAAATAGAGATAAAAGGTCGTTATATTGATATTACACATATCCAACCTATAATAAAATAAAATAGGTAAACCTCAGTGAGTCTAAAAACTCAGACATTCAATATGGGAAGTGTTTTAAACCCTTTAATAACCAGTAATAAAGAAGTTTGTAACAAAACATGGTAAGGGAGAAGAGAAGAACCTGAGGTTTGAGGTGTTTCAAATCTCAAGAATTATAACAGAGAGTAAATCGATACGTAAATAAATTAAAAATTTTTATAAAGACGAAGAAAAGATATATAGTCTACTAAAGGGATCTAGATAGAAGTTCAAGTTGTAAAAAAAGATAATAGAGGTAAGTCAAAAATTCGAGTAGAATACTTAAAAAATAAAGTTAATGACATGTAAAATGTCAATTTATCAAGTAATTAAAACAAATATTAAAGATAGAAAGACCAATCAAAAGGTTAACAACGTAAGTGAGACTCGTATAAAAAAGAATGGAATCAATCATACCATATAATTGGTGAATAGGGAAAGACTGTTAATGGTGTAGACTTATTAGAACCTGAACCAAAAGGAAAGGGTTATTTTAAACTGTATAAAAGAACAAAATAAAAAGATACAACTCATTAAATCGAAATTAAAATCATTAATTAATTCTAATTAAAATCGAAAGATATTCAAAATTTATGAAACCATCGTTGACCTAAGACTATGACGGTAGACTTCTCACAATTATAAAACAAAGTCGTTCGTAAGTAGAACCTTTCTACCTTTTGTAAATAAACTCTAATTTTTAGTTTTAAATTAGAATATCACAAATATAAATCACTCGACGAACCTCAAATTGGACTTGTACGTACAAAGTTCCCAATCGGGTTATAAACTAAAATACACATCTTTAATGAGACGGGAGACCAAACGAGGGAAACTTTGAAATGAGAGACCGTAAAGTCCGGTCTTTCTGACTTCAAAAAGACAGTCAAGTGGATGAGGTATATCTTGACTGACGTTTGAAAGGGAGTCTAATTTTCAGTATTTTCAGTATTTTTACCCGTACCTATTTCAGTAAGGTACGGGTAAGAAAACCTAACCACAAGATAGAAATTTATAGTAAAGTAGTATTTAAATCACGGAATTCGTCCTCTGTTAATAATATAGTGTCTACCCAGTTATCAGACCAGTACAGAAGATGAGTTCCAGAGTGTTTAAATTTGAATCAATAGTCGGTTCTTTATAAAAGAAGACCTCACACCACAGAAGAAGATAGTGAACCCAATAATCGGTTTAAATGAAAGATCGTCAACGTTCTCACTTCCGGAGTAAATGAGTTGATAACAGGACTCCATGTATAAATCTGTCATAATTATAAAATGTTTAGGTTTATTTTAAAAGAAATTTTTTTACTTCATATAACCTGAATATTATAAAATACTTAAAGTCTGTTTGATATATCCCAAAGGGAGTATCGAGTCAACCATTTCTTAGACGGAAGTTGTGTCCTCTATACCCAAGCTAGGGACTCTATTCTTCTACTTCTAGGGGACCTCTTCCTTTATCGTTGTGTGACTTCATAAGGACGGAGAACTCTTTGGATACACGTCCAGTCCATCGTTGTCAATCTTGACCTGTACCTTTTTGTCTGACCAAGGTTTATCCTTTTCCTCATGTAGTTCCGACATATAACAGTGGGACGAATAAATTGAATATACGTCTCATGTAGTACTCTTTACGACCCGACCTTCTTCGTGTTCGACCTTAGTTCTAAGGGCCCTCCTTATAGTTATTGGAGTCCATACGTCTACTGTGGTGGGAATACCGTCTTTCACTTCTCCTCGATCTTTCGGAGAACTACTTTCACTTTCTCCTCTCACTTTTTCAACTGAATTTCGAGTTGTAAGTCTTTTGCTTCTAGTACCGTAGACCAAGGTAGTGAAGTACCGTTTATCTACCCCTTTGTAACAGTCTGAAATAAAACCCCCCGAGGTTTTAGTGACGTCTACCACTGACGTCGGTACTTTAATTTTCTGTGAATGAGAAACCTTCCTTTCAATACTGTTTGGATCTCTCGTATAATTTTTCGTCTCTGTAATGAAAAGGTTGTTTCCAGGCAGATCAGTTCCGATACCCAAAAGTTGATCAGTACATACCTACACTCTCAACCTGACACTTCTTTCGACTCGCGACTTCTTAACTGTGAAAACTTGACACCACAACCTCTTCTGAGAACTCTCAGGGTACCTGACGTTCCTCTAGGTTGGTCAGAGACTTCCTCTAGTCAGGACCCACAAGAAACCTTCCTTACTACGATTTCGACTTTGAGGTCATGAAACCGGTGGAGTACGTTTCTCAACTGAGTAACCTTTTCTGAGACTACGACCCTCCCTAACCCTCGTCCTCCTCTTCCCCTGCTGTCTCCTATTCTGCCGACCAACCGTAGTGGCTGAGTTACCTACGTCCAAACCCACTTGAGACCCGCAACCACTACCTGTCCCTCCGGACCGCACGACGTTAAGTACCGCAGCGTTTCTCAGTCTGTGTTGACTCGCTGACTTGACTTGACTTGACTTCATAAGAACGGACCTCTTAGGGTAAGTGTCTCCTCGGACCTTCCGATGTCAGGTACTCCAACGTTCAGTATGTACCGAATCGCTGATTTGGTGTTGGTGGTGTATCACTAAGTTAAAAAAAGATTTAGTATGAGTTATGTATCAATGAGATTTAAAACCGATATAAGGAACATGACGTATATTGTATAACACTGTAAATAAAATATATGTCATTAATGTTTAAGGAGAATTGCAGGATGGAGATAGAACATAGAGGGAAGAATGGAAGGGTTACCATTGGTAATCAAACAAGAAAAACATATACTTAGACAAAGACAAAACAATATAAGTAAGTAGTCAAAATGAAATTTTTAAGGTATATATCACTATTGTATGTCATAAATAGAAGAGATAGATTGAAAAAAGTCATTCATATTGTGGGAGACCCAGGTAGGGACAATAACTTTTACCGTCTTAAAGAAAGGGAAAAATACCCGATTAAATATGTGTGTGTGTGTGTGTGTGTGTGTGTGTGTGGGGTACATACTTCTCTTTCACTTCCACTTCAGTAAGTCAGTACAGGCTAAGAAACACTGGGGTACCTGCCATCGGATGGGTGTATACTTTCTCATTTCTTCTGTACCACATGAAAAATCAGAAAGTATACACCCAAGTTACCGAACCGATCATATTTATTACTACAGTATTTATGACACCACGTATATAGAAAACCTTAATCATAAAAGTAAAAGGAACGTATATATAAATTCACACCAAACAAAGTGAATCCAAATAAAGGTTTACTTTGAAAAAAAAAAAAGTTTTCATGTACAATTTTAGTTCTTGAAACAATTTCAACTCACCCAAAAACTTCCTGAGTTCAAGAAAGTTGTTTAAACTCGATACTACCGACTTATTGGTGTATCATATTTTCTGTAGTATAATGACAAAGTTAGAACTGTATAAATGATTAAATAAAATCGTCAAACCTAAAAGAGAAATTTGAAGTGACAATTTTGACTTAGTGGGTAGAGAATTTATAAATGATATTTTCTTTTTAGTTTCAACGACTTAAAAGGTATTTATTTTTCCATTATAGAAGTTTTAATTAACACTTCTTTAAATATTTTCGTCGAAAATTTTATGACTCTATAAAATGTATTTCTTCCCTTAAGTCTAATCAAAAAGACTATTTTAGTGTAGTTTATTGTTTTCGATAGATTACGGAAAAGAAAAGGTGAAATCTGATTATCGTAATAGTATTGAAACAAACTTTGTTTTTACTGAACTCGGTTTCACGATGTAAGAAACATTCACGAGAACGTCGAAACAGTATATTTATTCAAAAATGGACTTTGTGTGTCCACTACTAACCTCGAACTCGATATGATACCAAATCCTACCTTGGATACATGGTATTACCACGTTCTTTGTTATTTTTAAATGACAGATATCTTTCATTTTCCTGTCACATCAGTAATATGGTCCAAAGTGACGGGTATACAGACCTCAATATCTACCTGTTTTATGTAAGATAAAACAATTAGTCGATAAAAAACTCCGAAACCAAGATACTATGTTTATATACGATGATCAGCTATCTACGTTAAGTACAGTTTGTGACTTTTATAACATTACTACTTGAAGTCTTAAAATTTTTTTATCAAATTTTAATTTGTCTTTAATTAAATTTACCAAGTCCTAAACTAGTCTAGGTTCTGAATGTATATTTTATCTAAAATCGACAGGTCAAATGGATCGTCGTGATAACTACTCTGAGAAAAGAAGCAAAATATAAGAACGGAGGAAACAGTATTTAATTAACTGGTATATACACACCCAGATATAGATCCAAAAAATAGGACAAGGTAACTAGACATACAGACAAAAAGACGGATATGGTATGACAAAACAGATGACATCGAAAGATCATATTAAACTTCTGTCCTAAAACTAATGAAGTCGAGGTAAGAAAAAAGAGATCTTACAACACCGATAAAAAAAATTATTTTTATTATTTTATAAAACAAGATAAAGACATTTTTCACTGTAACCATTAAACTATCTCCAACGTCACTTAGACATCTAACGAAAGCTATCATACCAATAAAATGTTATAACTAAGAAGATTAGATAATTGTATTATACAGAAATAGACAAACACAATAGAAATTGAAAGTAGTTGTAAATTATCAAAAGTCTCATATATAGAAAACGTAGTTTAATATATTACTTTAATCTGGTAAGACGTTGTGGTATATGTGTTTTTTGAGTTTTACTTAATTTATGGATTTACATTCTGACTGATGATGTTTTGAAGATCTTCCTTTTTGTCCGTATTGTGTGAAACTGTATTTAGTGTCGTTATAATAAAAACGTAGACAGAGGATCTAATTACCTTTATTTTTGTTTTTACACTCGAAAACTCCGGTAAAAAAAAAAGGTCGAGGGTTCAACACCCAAGTTCGGTTGTGATTTTACCATACACCCTTTTTAGAAATTTTTTTTTTTTTTTTCATAACTTGGTGTCTGTTATTGTCATAATATTACAAAAAGGATTTAAAAATGTTGTACATAAGTGGAAGTATAATAGAGTCGTTCGTTCTAAGATATGTCCAAAATAGTTTTATTCAAACTTTGACTTTCGTTTCGTTAATACTAATTTTTGTAAGTTAAATATTATTGTGACATTAAATTCATAGAACTCTGTCATTGTTAGTGACATAAACTCTTTATACTGAATAGGACTTGTAATTTTTTTTCTTTCTTTCTTTTTTTCTTCATAAATCGATGAACAGTAAACTCAGATTAATAAAGGGGACCGATATTAGATCTTACTAAAAAAAAAGGACTTGTGATTATTAATTGAGTTAATAAAGGGGTGTGTAAATGTCTTTAGGGTCGTAGGGTTTCGGTCCAAATGGACAGTTCACATAAGTTTTACATATGAAATTTTGCCTCAATGATTATCGATGTTTTTTTCCGGGGAATTCGGCTTAAATATCGGTCATGTTAGTTATGATTTAATCTATTTTAAAATTTCAATACAAAAAAAGACATCAGACAGGGAAAATTAAAAAAAGGTCACTATACTAGACAGTGACGTTAAGAGATTTAAAATTGTAAATACTTGGGATAGGGTTCTGTGCGAAGATTTAGAAAATAGAAGTTTAAAAGACACAACACTTCACAACACTTTAGAGATAAGATAATTTCAAGTATCTCTAGAGAAGATAAACAAGAAAGAAAGAAAGAAGGAAGGAAGGAAGGAAGGAAAGAAAGAAAGAAAGAAAGAAAGAAAGAAAGAAAGAAGGTCTTTTCTAAGAAACACTTTCGACATTTTCACGGTCCTGTAAAAGAACGACGGGAGAACGAAGAGGTGATATGTAATCCAAAGTGTCAGACTCCTTATAACCGGGACTTGGACACTTCGTCTCCATAATTAATCAACGTTGGGGTACCTGACATCGGGTGGTCCAAGGAGACAGATACCTTAAGAGGTCTGTTCTTATAACCTCACCCAACGGTAAGAGACGAGAAATGGTCGATTCGATGGTCCTTTTAGGGGTTCCATTTAATCATCCAGAATTTACTATTTACCAAAGTCACACAGACGGGAGACTACGGGAGAACGTTGTGGATGGTAGAATGAACCCAAAGAGAATGGAACCCTCACCCCATAGAGAAGTGCCGAAGAGGTCGTTTCACGTCGACGACGAGGAATGGAACCTGCTTCCCATAGAGGAGTGGTGGTGGGAAGGACTGAAAGTTGTACCCTATCGAGAAGATCCGGGAGGACACGGTCGCATCGGTGGTGAGGAACCTGCACCCAACGACTTTGGTATGAGTGTCTTTTGATCAGTTAGATGAGTGTGATCCTGGTGTCAGAACAGATTGAGTTACTTTGATTCGGTACGGGCACCCCGTTGGGTTGTGCCCGCCCAGTACCACCTCTCCAGACTGTCTTATACCAGGTGACCTCTTCCCTGACCGTTTGGTGAAGTCATAAGAACTGAACTCTTGGGGTACTTGTCATACTTTTCCGTTTTATTATCCTATGACTTACTCCTTGAGGGATCCAGTCATCCACGGGTTATACGATGACCTCTAGTCACCTGTTTATTGAGGTCTTTCTTACTTCCCTACCTCGGTTTCGTCTCTGTTATAGGTTGACATCTACAGTGACCACTATCTTTGTTCCAGGCTACGATATTTCTCGTTATTCCGTATCCTTGGACCTGACAGTCCAGGTACTTAGTCCTTTTAACCTTCACCAGTTTGTTCTCTACCGTTCTTACTTATAGCTGTAAGATCCTTAGTCGCTTGATTTTACCTGACCTTACCCACTTAAATTGAGTCTACTGGTAATATAGACAATGACACCCGTCCTTAGGGAGTCTTCTTTACCTTATCGTAAGTACCAGTTGTTTTCCCAGGTTTTACGTCATGAACCTATGTTAGAGTTTTTGCTGTCTTACTAGAGACTAGCAAAGGTTCCGTTTGGTAAGTTATAGTAACATTAGGTTGAGATACGGGGTTGGTCATTACGACTTCTTCGACTTCGACTTGCCAAGATACTTCTGGATGTTCTGGAAAATCTTGATTGTGGGGTTTTTCAACAGGAAAAGTAATATCCCATGACCTTACGTTTTCATCCTTCAGTTCTTTGTGGACCTCATTGTCCGTTTAAACCGAAACCTTACGTCTTACTTCGTCCCGTTTCTGATTATCTCAAAACGCTTCTTTTACGCGACCAGTATCGTTTGCGGGAGAAGGTTGTTGTGTTCTCTTCAGAGATGTGTACCTGTAGTGGTCTACCAGTTGTGGCTTTAGTCTAACCAATATAAGAAACTTCGGTTTCTACGTCTTCGAGATATGACAGTTGTTTTTGTTATGGTCCTCGACTGACACGGAGTCTAGTACTTGAGGAATAATGGTTTAAGTCTGAGTTTAACTTCTTTCATCCCTTTTGCCGATCTGGTAAGTCCATACTGGGTTTATTTTAGGCAATACTAATATGTTATCTTCACTCTTTATCTAAATTCCCGAATCTAGACTATCTATCTCACGGACTACTTGATACCTTACTCCAAGCACTGTAACATGTCCTCTGTCCCTAGTTCTGGTAGGGGTACCTTTTATTTACGTTTTTTTGTTTTACTGACAGACCCCTCCGGAATGTTTATCTACACTTTTCTTCTCTTCGTTTTTCGTTTCCTCTTTTCCTTTCTATGTTCGTAGACTTACGTCTCAAGATTTCTTGTCGTTCTTCTCTATTCTTTCGGAAGAAGTCTCTAGTTACGTTTCTTTATCTCCGTTTGTTGTCTTACCCTTTCTAATCTCTAGAGAAGTTCTTATAATCTCTATGGTTCCCTTGTAAAGTACGTTTCTACCCGAGCTATTTCCTGTCTTTACCATACCTGGATTGTCTTCGTCTTCGATAATTCTTCTCCACCGTTCTTGAGTGTCTTCTTGACAGGTTTTTTCTAGAAGTACTTGGTCTATTATTACTACCACACTAGTGAGTAGATCTCGGTCTGTAGGACCTTACACTTCAGTTCACCCGGAAGCTTTCGTAGTGATACTTGTTTCGATCACCTCCACTACCTTAAGGTCAACTCGACAAAGTTTAGGACTTTCTACTACGACACTTTCACTACGTGAGTTATACGGTCGTTTAAATCTTTTGAGTCGTCACCGGTGTCCGGGTCTTTTCCAGTCAAAAGTAAGGTTAGGGTTTATTACTGTTACGGTTTCTTGCGAGTTTGATGGTGTGTTGACATGAATAGAGTGTGTGATCATTTCATTACGAGTTTTAAGAGGTTCGGTTCGAAGTTGTTATACACTTGGGACTTGTGAGACCACAAGTTCGACCAAAATCTTTTCCGTATCCTTGCTCTCTAGTTTAACGGTTGTAGGCTACCTAATAGCTTTTTCGTTCTCTCAAGGTCTTTTTGTAGATAAAGACGAAATAACTGATACGGTCTCGGAAACTGACACACCTAGTGTTATTTGACACCTTTTAAGACTTTCTCCAGCCTTATGGTGTGGTGGACTGGACGGAGAACTCTTTGGAGATACGTCTAGTCCTTCGTTGTCAAGTTTGACCTGTACCTTGTTGTCTGACCAAGGTTTATCCTTTTCCTCATGTAGTTCCCACATATAACAGTGGGACGAATAAATTGAATATACGTCTCATGTAGTACTCTTTACGACCTGCCCTTCTTTGTGTTCGACCTTAGTTCTAACGACCCTCTTTATAGTCATTGGAGTCTATACGTCTACTGTGGTGGGAATACCGTCTTTCACTTTTCCTTGATTTTTCCGAGAACTACTTTCACTTTCTCCTCGCACTTTTTAAACCGAATTTCGAGTTGTAAGTCTTTTACTTCTAGTACCGTAGACCAGGGTAGTGAAGTACCCTTTATCAACCTCTTTGTCACCTTTGTCACTGACTGAAATAAAACCCCCCGAGATTTTAGTGACGTCTACCACTGACGTCGGTACTTTAATTTTCTGTGAATGAGGAACCTTCCTTTCGATACTAGTTGGATCTATCGCATAAGTTTTCGTCTCTGTAATGAAACGGTTGTTTCCAGGCAGATGAGTTCCGATACCAAAAAGAAATCAGTACACACCTACACTCTCAACCTGACACTTCTTCCGACTCTCGGTTTCTTAACTACGAAAACTTGATACCACAACCTCTTCTGAGAACTCTCAGGGAATCTGACGTTCCTCTAGGTTGGTCAGGCAAGACTTCCTCTAGTCGGGACCCTAAAGAAACCTTCCTTACTACTACTTCGACTTTGAGGTCATGAAACCGGTGGAGTACCCTTCTCGACTGAATAACCTTGTCTGAGATTACGACCCTCCCTAACCCCCCGCCCTACTCTTCCCCTGCTGTCTCCTACTCTACCGAACTACCGTAGTGACTGAGCTACCTGCACTCAGACTCACTTGAAGGCCTTAACCACTACCTGTCCCTCCGGACCGCACGACGTTAAGTACCCCAGCGTCTCTCAGCCTGTGCTGACTCGCTGACTTGACTTTACTATTTAGGTAAGTTTATAAAATTAGAGGTATTCGGAAACTCAGAGGAGAGATGGAATTTGATATTCTTTACTCCATAAAGGTACAGTGCATGTCACCTAATGGTAAACTGAGTTTAAAGTTGATTGGTTTGTTCGGTTGACAACAACTGGAAAGATTGATGGAAAGGGTGACGTTGTAATTTACATCTCAGAGACACATCACCGAGATATAGTTTTTTAAGTCGAGCTAGGTAACAATACAAGGAGGGTAGTAATAGGGTATACTAATTATTTTGGTAAGGGTTGTATAAGAGACCTAAAGACAGGTATATTTAAACTTTTAAGTTCATCAAGAAAACCTCACTTTGTATAAGGAGTACCTAGTATTAAATAAGGAGTAGAAATCTCCGGATGACACCGAAGGGACCACCGAGTCTAGAATTTTTTTAAGGGATGTTATCTCCTCTGAGTCCAAGTTAGGGACTCAACCTTTCTAGGGGACCTCCTTCCGTACTGTTGGTGGAGCCATAAGAACGAACCTTTTAAGATACCCGTCTCAACAGGCATCCCAGTGTTTCTCAGTCTGTCTTGACTTCGTTGAATCGTGCGTACGTGTGACTGAACTTACCTCAATATCCATGTCTGTATTTTTCTTCACCAGTCCCCACCCGGGAGTCTTTTTAGTCCTATCAAAAAGTTCCGTTACTTGATTAAGTTTTAATCTTTTCCTCATGCACTTCTAACATATAACAGTGGGACCAATAAATTGAATGTTCGTCACAAGTCAAGTCAAGTCTAGTCAGTGAGTCAACACAGACTGAGAAACGTTTGGGTACCTTACGTCGTACGAAGGGATAGGTAGTGGTTTATGACCTCAGACGATTTTGAGTACAGATAACTCAGTTACTACGGTAGTTTAGTAGAATAGGAGACAGTAGGGGAAGAGGAGGACGGAGGTCAGAAAGGGTCGTAACCAGAAAAAGTTACTCAGTGAAGAAGGGTAGTTCACCGGTTTCGTAAACTCGAAGTCGAAGTCGTAATCAGGAATGTTACTTATAGGTCCAGACGAAAGGAAATCCTAAATGTCCAAACTAGAGAAACGTCAGGTTCCCTGAGAGTTCTCAGAAAAGATTGTGGTGTCAAGTTTTCGTAGTTAAGAAGTCAAGAGTCGAAAGAAATACAAGGTCGAAAGTGCAGATACGTACTGATGACCTTTTTGGTATGGAAACTGATCTGTCTGGAAACAACCGTTTCATTACAGAGACGAAAAATTATACGACTGATCCAAACAGTATCGAAAAGAAAGTTCCCCACTCACAGAGTTAAACTACCGACGTTAGTGGTAGACGTTCCTAAAACCTCGGGTTCTTTTATTTCCGACAGTGACAAAGGTAACAAAGGGGTAGATAAACGGTACTTTTCTACCCTGGTCTACGGTACAGAAAAAAAAAAAAAAATTGAAAAACTCCAAAAACAAATCAAAATTCGGTTGAAAAGTGAGAGGAGAAAGTGAAAGTAGTTCTTTGAGAACTCAAGGAGAAGTGAAAGATGGTATTCCCACCACAGTAGATGTAGAAACGTCAATAACTATAAAAAGGGTCGTTAGAACTAAAGTCGAAGACGAAGTAGGTTGGGACCGTAAAGTGTACTACATGAGACGTATATTCAATTTATTCGTCCCACTGTTATATATCGGAACTGTATGAAGAAAGAGTTAAACGTTGATCAAGTAAAACGGTACAGTTCAAGTTGGACATACGTTACATGTAGTACACTATACGACCCGACCTACTTCGTGTTCGACCTCAGTTCTAACGGTCCCCTTTGTTCTTATTGGAGTATATACGTCTACAGTGGTGGGAGTACTGTCTTTTACTTCTCCTTTATTTCTCGGGGAACTACTTCCACTACCTTGTCTCTCCTTTTCGACCGAATTTCAATTCGGAAGTTTTTTACTTCTGACACCATAGACCAGGGTAGTGAAGTACCGTTTAACTACCCCTTTATTACCTTGGTTACTGTCTAAAATAAAAGAACCCGAGGTTTTAGTGACGTCTGTCACTGACGTAGATACTTTGATTTTCTGTGAACGAGGAACCTTCTTTTCGATCTTCTTTGGATCTGTCGTATAATTTTCTTCTTATACTTGCATAATCAAAGAGTCAGTACAGACTTAGAAACGTTGGGATACCTGACATCGGACGGTCCGAGGAGACAGGTACCCCTAAGAACTCCGTTCTTATAACCTTATCCAACGGCAAGGGAAGAGGTTTCGTGGAAGGACTTGGTCCCTAGCTCGAGCTCAGAGGACGTAACGTCTGTAAGAACCGGTAAACTCGGTGGTCCCTCCGAAACGGTTGTTTCTAGACATACCAGTTTCGATACTAAAAAGGTCATCAGTATACACCTACACTCTCAACCTGGTATTTCTTCCGACTCACGGATTCTTTACAAAAGTTTGACACCACAACCTCTTCTGAGAACTCTCAGGGAACCTGTCGTTCCTCTGGTCGACGACGACGACGACGACGACGACGACGACGACGACGACGACGTTCAAAGAAGTCAGCAGAGACTGAGACACGTTGGGGTATCTGCCGTCGGGTGATCCGAGGAGACAAGGACCCTAAGAGGTCCGTTCTTATGATCTCACCCAACGGTAAAAGAAGAGGTTACGTACTTTCACTTTTCACTTTCACTTCAACGAGTCAGTACGAGCTGAGAATCGCTGGGGTACCTGACGTCGGGTGGTCCAAGGGAGCAGGGACCCTAAGAGGTCCGTTCTCATCACCTCACCCAACGGTAACGGAAGAGATCCTCTAGTCGATCAGTTAGGATTTCTTTTAGTTGGGACTTACAATTAGCCTTCCTGACTACGACTTCGACTTCGAGGTCGACTACTCTGGTCGACTACTCTTCCCGGTTCATTAACCTTTTCTCGACCTATTCTCGACTATGACCTTTTCTAACTCCCGTCTTCCTCTTCCCCTATTGTGTCCTATTCTACCAACCTACCGTAGTGACTGAGTTACCCGTACTCAAACTCGTTTGAGGTCCTCTACCACTTCCTGTCCCTTCGGACCACACGACGTCAAGTACCCAGTATTTCTCAACCTGTACTGACTGCCTTACTTAAGTCGACTTGAACGTTTCTTTATCAGAGTCCCTTGGAACAAATCGTTCTTATGTTGGAGTCCGTTACGTCCTAATTAGAGTCTACCCTCTTTCTTTCGATGAAGGTGACTTCTACCTCTCATAAGAGAATTATCCCTCATCTTTCAAATAAAGAAGATCGTTTTGTAATAGACTTAAAACCCGACGTCATAGACTCGAAACAGTCCTATAAAGGTGTACAGGGTAAGACTTAACATCCTAAGTTAAAAAAGAAACGGTTAATGACGGGAGGGAAATTGTCATTTGTAGGAAACTTTGACACTTAAGTTAAACGTAACATTAAGGTGGTGACTGTTCTACTTTAAGACCAAAACCAAATGTAAGTACAGTCAGGACTCCGAGGTTCCTTTATTCTAGAGAAACACACACACACACGCACACGCACGAGTCAGTACCAGCTAAGAAACCCTGGGGTACCTGATATCGGTCGATCCGAAAAGACGGGTACCTTAAAAGGTCCGTTCTTAGACCTCTCCCAACGGTAAAGGATAAGGTCCTCTAGAAAGGTTGGGTCCCTGACTTGGGTGTAGAAGGATACAGAGGACGTAGTCGTCCACCCATTCCACCTATATTTTAGAAAGTCCAGTACTTATTCCATAAAGTCGATCTTTAATCTTAAGAACTCGAGTAAAAAAAAGGGAAGGTAAAGTACCGTCCTCTTTGATCAGTTATGGTAAGATGAGAAATCAAACTGATTTCATAGAGTTTCAAAATACACGTAATAGTAGGTATAGGAACGAAGGATATTCACAACCTAATTCTCATAGGTTACCATTATAGGACATATAGAATGACGGTCTATTACGGCACCTGATAAAATCGAAAAAAAATTGAATGTCTTTATCTCATAAATTACAGAAATTTAGATTACTCTAATCTGTCAGTTAAAGTCTAGGGATCTTAGTTTAGTCTTCTAAATAATCATGTTAAGACAAGGAGATCTTAGTTAGAACCCTAGTTTTAAACATAACTAGTCACAAGAGTCTCTTTGTGTGGTTATTGTATGTACGTCTAAACATCCATCTATTTATATATCGATATATCCATCTATTATTCCATAACCGATTACACCAATACTTCCGACCATACAGGTTTCAAATCTCACAGCCACTCATCCGACTTCTTCTCTCGACGATTAACACATAAAGGTCATACATTCGGTTATGTGTCTCTTTGTCCTTACGGTTACCCCGTTGAGATATAACTTTCGTCATACGATATCTCAAAGAAGAAGGAGTCTCCTCTGATCTGAAAAAATAAGATAAGTCAGGAAGTAGACGCCTACTTCCGGTCAGTGTAATGACTTCTGTTAGACGAATGAGTTTTTAATAACCAAATTTACAATTGGAGTAGGTTTTGGTGGGAGGTACAACTGTATATCTTAATTGGTAGTGTCTACATTATCGGTGAAAATATATAGAGTGTGAGTGAAGTAGAAGGGTTAAATCAGAGACATAAGCAACGGAGTTCATACACCATAGGATCCTGAGTGAGTATTGAATGTGGTTAGAAACAGGTTTACACAAAGATGCTTTAAAGTAGGGAAACATTATAAAATATATAAAAATAAGAAGCACTTAAACAATTACAACAACCAGTGGATGTCTGTATAAAAAAGTAAAAGGTCATTCCAGGATTTAAATAAACATTTTTCGGACGGGACTATCAGGTTCTCCTTTATGTATAAATTTGAGTTAGTAATAGAACTATGTGAGTAAATAAAGAACTTTACAAGATACGAGATTCTTAACGAACTATAAAACGAAAGATCAAAAACAAAAATGTCGAAACTATACAACGAGCGATTGAGGAATCTAAGAAAAAGAAAAGGAGTCTCAGTCAAAGAACTATGAAATAAGAAGAATAAACTGTTAAAAAGAATTTACTCCAACTCCGTTTCATAGCCTTCTTGACGTATTTCATAAGGTTTCATAACGTTAGAGTTTTGTTGTCTTACTAGAGATAAACAAAGGTTCCGTTTGATAAGTTATAGTGTCATTAGGTTCAGATACGGTGTTGGTCATTGCGACTTCTTCGACTTTAACTTATTAAGATACTTCTAGATGTTCTGAAGATCTTGATTGTGGGTTTTTTCTACAGGAAAAGTAATATTCCCTGACCTTACGTTCAAATCCCTCAGTTCTTTATGGACCTCATTGTCCGTTTAAACCGGAAGGTCACTTCTTACTTCGTCCCGTTCTGATTATCTCAAAACGGTTTTCTTGCATGACCAGTATCGTTTGTGGGAAGGTTGTGGTGTTCTCTTATGAGATGTGTACCTGTGGTGGTCTACCGGTTATCGTTTTAGTCTGACTAATATAACAAACGTCGGTTTCTAGCTCTTCGAGATATTTCAGTCGTTTTCGTTCTAGCCCTGGACTGACACCGAGTCTAGTACTTGAGGAATAACGGTTTAAGTCTAAATTGAACTTCTTTTTTCCCTTTTGGTGATCTGGTAAGTCCATACTGTAATTTGTCTAGGGAATGTTAATATGTCACCTTCACTGTTTATCTAATTTCCCTAATCTACACTAATTGTCTCACGGACTTCTTGATGTCTGTCTCCAACCACTCTAAGATGTCCTCCGACCCTAGTTCTGGTTGGCGTTCCTTTTATTTACGTTTATCTGTTCTACCAACAGACTCCTCCGGCATGTTTATAGACACTTTTCTTCTCTTCGTTTTCCTTTTCCTCTTTTCCTTTCTGTATAGGTAAACTTACGTTTCAAAGTTTCTTATCGTTCCTCTCTTTTCTTTCGGAAGGAGCCACCAGTTCCGTTTCTTTATCTCCTTTTGTCAGTCTACCCTTTTGGTCTCTAGAAAAATTTTTTTTAATCTCTATGGTTCCCATATAAGGTATGCTTCTACCCGTGTTATTTCCTGTCTTTACTATACCTGGATTCTCTCCGTCTTCTATAATCCTTCTTCACCGTTCTTATGTATCTTCTTGATAATTTTTTTTTTTTTTTGGGTGTGTTTGGGAACTACTGGGTTTATTAGTACTACCACACTAGTGAGTGGATCTTAGTCTGTAGGACCTTACCTTTCAGTTCACCCGGAATCCTTCTTATCGATGTTTGTTTCGACCACCTCCACTACCCTAAAGTCAACTCGATAAAGCTTAGAATTTTCTACTACGACACTTTCACACCGTGAGGTAAACGGTCGTTTAGACCTTTTGTGTCGTCACCGGTGTCCTGACCTTTACCAGTCAAAAGAAAAGTTAGGGTTCTTTTCGTTACGGTTTCTTACAAGTTTGATGACGTGTTAACGTGAGTAGAGTGTGCGAGTATTTCATTACAAGTTTTAAGAAGTTCGGTCCAAAGGTGTCATGGACTTGGCACTCGAAGGACTACAAGTTCGACCTAGAACTTTTCCGTCTCCTTGGTTTCTTGTTTAACGGTTGTAGGTGACCTAATAACTTTTTGGTTCTCTCAAGGTCCTTTTGTAGATGAAGATGAATTAACTGATACGGTTTCGGAAACTGAAACACCTATTGGTCTTTGACACCTTTTAAGACTTTCTCTACCCTTATGGTCTGGTGAACTGGACGAAAAACTCTTTAGACATACGGCCAGTCCTTCCTTGTCAATTTTTATCTGTATCTTGTTGTCTGACCAAGGTTTAGTCCTCTCCCCATGTAGTTCCGACATATAACAGTGGAACGAATAAATTGAATATAGGTTCTCATGTAGAACTCTTTACGACCCGACCTACTTCGTGTTCTACCTTAGTTCTAAAGGTCCTATTTATAGTTATTGGAGTCTATACGTCAACGGTGGTGACAATACCGTCTTTCATTTCTCATTGATTTTCTATAGAATTACTTTCACTTTCTGCTCTCACTTTTTCGACTGAATTTAAAGTTGTAAGTTTTTTGATTCTAGTACCGTAGACCAGAGTAGTCAAGTCAAGTCAAGTCAAGTCAAGCAAACAAGTCAGCACAGACTGATAAACGTTGGGGTACTTAGTATCGTACGGTCAGGAGGGAGAGGTAGTGGTTGAGGACCTCAACTGAGTTTGAGTGCAGGTAACTCAGCCACTACGGTAGGTCGGTAGAGTAGGAGACAGTAGGGGAAGAGGAGGACGGGGGTTACGGAGGGTCGTAGTCCTAGAAAAGGTCACTTAGTTGAGAAACGTACTCCACCGGTTTTATAACCTCAAAGTCGAAGTTGTAGTCAGGGAGGTTACTTGTGGGTCCTGTCTAGAGGAAATCCTATCTGACCCACCTAGAGACACGTCAGGTTCCCTGCGAGTTCTGAGAAGAGGTTGTAGTGTCAAGTTTTCGTAGTAAAGAAACCACGAGTCGAAGGAAGTGTCAGGTTGAGAGTGTAGATATATACTGATGACCTTTTTGGTATCGGAACTGATCTACCTTGAAACAACCGTTTTTTTATAGTGACGAAAAGTTATAAGATAGATCCAACCAGTATTGCAAGGAAGGTTCCTCATTCACAGAAAATTAAAGTACCGACGTCAGTGGTAGTCGTCACTAAAACCTCGGGGGGTTTTATTTCAGACTGTGACAAAGGTGACAAAGGGGTTGATAGACGGTACTTCACTACCCTGGTCTACGGTATTAGAATCAAAAGACTTACAATCGAAATTCGGTTGAAAAAATGAGAGGAGAAAGTGAAAGTAGTTCTTCGAAAAATCGAGGAGAAGTGAAAGACGGCATTCCAACCACAGTAGACGTATAGACTCCACTAACTATAAAGAGGACCGTTAGAGCTAAGGTCCAACACGAAGAAGATCGGGACTTAAAGAGTACTACCTTGAGACGTATCTTCAATTTATTCGTGTTATATGTCGGAACTGTATGAGGAAAAGAATAAACCTTGGTCAGACAACAAGGTACAGGTCAAGATTGACAACGAAGGACTGGACGAATATCCAAAGAGTTCTCCGTCCAATCCACCAGACCATAAGGGTAGAGAAAGTCTTAAAAGTTTTCAAATAACACCAGTTGTGTCAGTTTCCGGAACCGTATCAGTTATTTCGTCTTTATCTACTAAAAGACCTTACGAGAACGAAAAAGCTACTAGGACGTCTACAACCGTTAAATTAGATACGAAGGAGACGGAAAGGATTTTGGTCGTACTTGTAGACCTTCAAGTGCCAAGTACATGACGACTTTGGACCGAACCTCTTAAAACTCGGAATGAAATGATCGAGCACTCTACTCACGTTAACAAACCATCAATCTCGTAAGAAACCGTAATGGAAAGAAACCCTAACCTTACTTTAGACTGGAAAAGGTCAGGACACCATTGACGACTCAAAAGGTTTACACGACCGAATAACTCACGTCGTGAAAGTGTCGTAGTAGAAAGTCCTAAACTTTATCGAAGAGACCTTAAGGTAATTAAGGTGATCGAAACAAGTATCACTACGAAAGATTCCGGGTGAACTGAAGTGTAAGGTACTAAGGACCGACATCCACTCACTAGTGTGTTTGTACTAATAGACCCAGTACTACGAAAAAAACATGTCAAGAAGAGATATAAGCATGGTGAAGAAGGAGAGAAAAAAACAAGAAAAAAATTTTAATTAATTAATTAATAAAATAATAATAATAATAAATTGAAATGTTATGACATAACCAACACGGTTTGTAGTTGTACTTAGACGGTGCCCACATGTATTCAAGGATGAGGACTTGGGGGGAGGGTGGAGGGAGTGGTATGGTAGGGAGACCCAGTAGGGTCACGTCGTCGGGGTTCGTAGGACATAGGGCGTAGCTTGGATTTGATCGTTAAGTAAAGAATGTACTATAATATGTACAAAGTTACGGTAAGAGGGTTTAGTAGGGTGGGAGAGGGAGGGGGAGACTCAGGTTTTAGACAAGACATGTAGATGTAGAGAAAACGACAGAGCGTATGTCCCAATAACAATGGTAAAAAGATTTAAGGTATATATACGCAGTCATATGACATAACCACAAAAAGAGAGACCGAATGAAGTGAGAGATATTAGTCGAGGTCAAAGTAGGTGGAGTAATCTTGACTAAGTTTACATAAGAAAAACTACCGACTCATTATGAGGTAACACATATACATGGTGACGAAAGAATAGATAAGTAGACGACTACCTGTAGATCCAACGAAGGTACAGGACCGATAATATTAGTCACGACGTTACTTGTAACCCCATGTGCACACAGAAAGTTAAGATCAAAGGAGTCACACATACGGGTCGTCACCCTAACGACCCAGTATTCCGTCAGGATAAAGGTCAAATAATTTCTTAGAGGTATGACAAGAGGTATCACCGACATGTTCAAACGTAAGGGTGGTTGTTACATTCTCCCAAGGGAAAAGAGGTGTGGGAGAGGTCGTAAATAAAGAACATCTGAAAACCTAACGTTGGTAAGATTGACCACACTTTACCATGGAGTAACACCGGAACTAAACGTAAAGAGATTATTACTCACTACAACTCGTAGAAAAGTACACAAAGAATAGGTAGGCATACAGAAGAAACCTCTTTACAGATAAATCTAGAAACCGGGTAAAAAACTAGCCCAGTAAATAAAAAGACCTTAACTCGACGTCCTCAACGAACATATAAAAACTCTAATCAAAAAACAGTCAACGAAGTAAACGATAATAAAAGAGGGTAAGACTTCCGAGAAAAGTACAGAGAAATTGTTCACCACGACTCCTTTGACCAGTTGATGAACATTTTCTTACTTTGCTCTTGTGAAAGATTGTGGTATATGTTTTTATTTGAGTTTTACCTAATTTTTAGATTTGCATTCTGGTCTTTGATAGTTTGATACTCCTCCCAAGAGGATCTCCTCTTGTATCCGTTTTGTGAGAGACGGTGGAGAAGAATTATAGAGGACGAAGACAATCCAGGTATGGTAAAGACAGGAAACAACTCGGGAAGAAACGTTCTTTACAAGGGAACCATAGAGATTAAAAGAACTTCTCTATAGATCAGAAAGGGTAAGACAACAAACGGAGATAAAGAAACGTAAATAGGGACTCCTTCCGACAGAGTAGAGAGGAACGATAAGCAACCTTAAGACGTAAGTCTACGAATATAGAAAGGAAAAGAGAAAACGAAAAGCGAAGAGAAGGAAAGTGTCGATGAACATTCCGGAGGAGTCTGTCTGTAAAACGAAAAAACGTAAAGAAAAGGTACCCCTACCAGAACTAGGGACAGAGGACATGTTGTAGTGCTTGGAGGCAGGTATCTAGTAGTCCGTGAGAGAGAGTCTATATCAGGAAATTAGACAAAGAGTGAAGGTGACATATTAGTATTTCCTAAACAAAATCCACTATGGACTTACCAGATCACCAAAAGGGAAAAAAGAAGTTCAATTCAGACTTAAACCGATAACGGTTTATACTCAAGTACTAGACTCGGTGTCAGTCGAGGACCAGAACAAAAACGACTGACACATCTCGAAGAGGTAGAAACCGACGTTTGTTATATTAGTTAGACTAAAGACAGAACTGGTAGTCTACTACAGGTACACATCTCAGAAGAGAACACAACAACCTTCTCCCACAAACGATACTGGTCACACAAGAGAATCGTTTTGAAATAGTCGTAAACGGGACGGAGTAAGGTATAAGGTTCCGGTTTAAACGGACAATGAGGTCCACAAAGAACTGAAGGATGAAAACGTAAGATCAGGGAACATTACTTTACTTGTATAAAAAACCCACAATCAAGATTTTCCAGAAAATTAAGAAGTATCTTAGTAAGTTACAGTCGGAGAAGTCACAATGACCAACCTCGTACCCGAACCTTTTGGTACTATAACTTACCAAACGGAACCTTTACTTGTCTCTAGTAAGACAGCAAAAACTCTAACGTAGGTTAATGACGTAAAACCTGAGGAAACAACTGGTACTACCGATGAGGTAAAGAAGATTCCCTAAGGACGGGTGTCATCAACTATATTACCAGTAGACTCAATTTAAGTGGGTGACGTCAGGTAAAATCAAACGACTAAGGATCTTACAGCTACAAGTGAGAACGGTAGAGGACAAACTAGTGAAGGTCAAACGGAACTAAGTACCTGGACTGTAAGGTCAAAGGATACGTTATAACGAGAAATGTCGTAGCCTGGAACGAAGATAGTGGTCAGTGTACGTGTTGACCCATAACAAAAACGAAACCGAGGTAGGGAAGTAAGAAAGACCTTAATAATGAGGTGACTAGAGGTCATCGTATGACCCGTGGATGGATAATCCCCTCAAGGGGAAAGTAATAGGACAGTAAAACGGAAAAGTATGACAAGTACCCCAAGAGTTACGTTCTTTTGACTTCACCAAACGGTAAGGGAAGAGGTCACCTGGTGTAAGACAGTCTGGAGAGGTAGTACTGGGAGGGTAGAACCCACCGGGGTGTACCGTACCGAATCAAATTGACTCAATCTGTTACACTAGTTACACCAGGTACACTAGTCTAACCGATCAAAAGATACAAATACCAAAGTCACACAGACGGGAAACTACGGGAGAGCGTTGTGGATGGCAAAATGAGCCCAAAGAGAATTGAACCTGCTCCCCATAGAGGAGTGCCGACGAGGAGGACTGGAACTTACACCTCATCGAGGAGAGCCGGGAGGAAACGGGCGAGTCAGGGACGAGGAACCTACACCCCAACGACCAGGGTAGTGAAGTACTGTTTATCTACCCCTTTGTCTTTCTCCCTGTCTGAAATAAAACCCCCCGAGGTTTTAGTGACGTCTACCACTGACGTCGTTACTTTAATTTTCTGCGAACGAGGAACCTTATTTTCGTTACTGTTTTGATCTATCACATAATTTTTCGTCTCTGTAGTGAGACAGTTGTTTCCAGGTAGATCAGTTTCGATAACAAAAAGGTCATCAGTAAATACCTACACTTTCAACCTGACATTTCTTTCGACTCACGACTTCTTTACTACGAAAACTTGACACCACAACCTCTTCTGAGAACTCTCAGGGAACCTGTCGGTTCTCAAGGTTGGTCAGGTAGCATTTCCTCTAGTCAGGACTCACAAGTAACCTTCCTGATTACGATTTCGACTTTGAGGTCATGAAACCGGTGGACCATACTTCTCAACTGAGTAAACTTTTCTGGGACCACGTCGCTTTCTAACTTCGTCTTCCTCTTCCCCTACTGTTTCCAACTATACCAACCTACCGTAGTGACTGAGTTGCCTGTACTCAAACTCATAAGAGGTCCTCAACCGATACCTGTCCCTCCACACCACACGACGTCAGGTACCCCAGCTGACTTGACTTGACTTGACTTTCATAACAATAGAAATTTATTGATGGATTATCAAACAGGTCTCCAATGAACAGTAAACGAAGTCTTATACCCGACCAAAGGTTAAAGAAAAAAAGAAAAGATAGAATTTTCACTAAGTTATTGATCTTATAGTCATCGGAGGTTTAGGTATCTCGATCGAATCGGTTCTTAAAGTACAATAGTTGTTATGGGTGAGATAAAAGACCCATCATACTGATCCCAATGATAATAACCCCTTTTCTTTATAAAAGTGTCGAGTCAAAAAGACGTCAACACCACATGTCATTACCTCTTATAACACACACGTACATTAACACATACAACGATTCATATGACCTTTACAAAATGGACAAGTGTTACTCTTACTGTATCATACAAGACGGGTTTATTCCGGTACTGAATAAATGAGAGAATCTCATTATAAAGAAGATGGAGAGTGAAAGAGATAAGTAGCGGTACACAGAAACGATTGTCGATCTTTCGACTGAACCTTCAACGGAGTGATATTTTAGTTCGAAACATTCCGGAGTGCCATTTATAATATGAAAGTGAACTGATAAAAAAGAAGAAACCATGGTCCCATTCGTACCGTCTATTAAAAGTAGAACTTTCGGTCAAGAATAACAAAGTGTCATTAACGGACCTCACTATGTAATTTTTGTCAAGATTCAAGTTTATGCACGAGAAAACCTTTATTACGGTAGTCAATCGTTATAAGGGATACCCATTATTCTCCTTACTTATAATGTAGACCATATCTAAAAAGTGGTTTAAGGGACTTTGACAGTTTACAAAACAGTGTATAAATAGACCGTATAAAAAAAGAACCAAAGAGGGTTACTTTTAATAATTAGATTTAGATAAGTTTTTATAAATCATTTCTCAGAGTACAAAATAAATACATTAAACCTTTTACGAAATAGAGTTAAGAACAAAAGTTCTTTAGTTTTGGTTATACCAAAGAGAGAAAAACTAGAGATGTAAACTTTAAATATCTGTCATCAATTCTATATAAAAGACTATCTGAAGTCCTTTTCTTATAGACACAACTCTCATTTTTTTTTTTTCTCTCTCTTACTTTTTGCTTCTGTACGAGGACAGAATGTTATAGAACATGATTAAGAGTTAAAATAAGGTCTTACTGTTACGTGTGACTGTATAGGTAGGACTAGAATGAAACTGGAATAACTATAGTGTGATATAATTATTTTAATTTCTTTTACAGATCTTAATACGTTTTAGTGTGTGTGTGTGTTTATTGCAGAAAGTCTTTTCTCTTCAAAGACATTGTAGTGTCACTAAACTCCTAGTTCCACAACTGTAGACGAACATGGACCATATGGTTATGTGTTTATTCTTTAACGTAACGATATAGTCAAATGAATCAGTAGTATGAATGGTCTAGGGTCTTTAAAATCTATTTTTTAATATTAAAATGTTCAGAGGAGATCAAAATAGATGTTGAGAGATTGGGTCTCTCATAAAGTAAACTTGTAGATAATTTAAATATTAGACACAGTTAGATTTTGAATGTACACCTAAACGAAGTTATGTAAAAATCAATGTATTAAATCAAAGTAAAGGGACTAGTCTCGGTTCCACAGAGTCCCTATAAAATTAATCCATAAATACTTATCGACAGTCAAACATTGATTCACAAAGATCCTGTAAAAGTCTACTGATCTACAGTAGTCGTAACCAAGTTGAAATAAATTTAGTTACAATATCAACTAGTGAGAATTAGTTTCTCCCTATGACCCATTATTTAAACCATCTTTTATACGGATGAGAATTCTCACGAATAAACGTGACCGGTTTGTGGAGGAAAGGACTCAATTCGATGAACCCTTTATTTTATTGATCTCCCGAGGGACTATATTTACCTAAGATGTACTTTTATAATAATAGTAAACAAAGGACACTTCACTGACAAATAATATTCATATTCGTTCAGTATGTCTGATTTTACAAAGAAATATATCCGACCATATACGTGAATGGTTTTCAAGGAACGGTTACTGTTTGGGTCAAACGTCAGGTTCAACAAGTTGTGACAATAAACTCTTTGAAATCATAGAGTGACAAGTAGGACGGTATCAAAGAATTCTATAATATTAAGAGTTGAAAGTCCAATAAAAATAACTCCCTTTTTCTAGTTGTTCGACTTAGATTTGACAGTAAACGAAGACAAGGAACAAGTATATAAAGATCTTTATGTACGAAATATGAGACAATAAACGGTCAATTTAAACTTTTCTTTTAAATTAAACATAGTCACTTTACATATAACTTGTTATTCTTTCAAAATTTTCAAGACTCTACCTTAGTATGATGTTCATTTTTAAAATATTTTCAAAATATACAAAAAAAGTAATATACCTTTAGTTACATTCCATGTAAAATAAATCAACACCAAATTTTTTCATTTACCAAAGAAAATTTCTACGATTGTCAATACAGGATTTAATAAATCCATCTCTCTAACAATGAATTTTTTATCGGTGAAATGAAAGATTTTTTCTTTAAAAGAAAAAAACTTTTTCTTTTGTTGTTTTTTTTAATGGATAAAAAATTAGATACAAAATTCTAATATTGTTATCAGTTTTAAGAATTTTTAGTTTTAACCTTTATTCAAAAAGTACTAAAGTTACATTAAATAGTATGAAAAAATGTAAAATTTTCTTCTTTTTATAATTATTTATATATTTTCGAAATAGAAAATCCCAATACTATGTCTTTCTGGTAATACAAAAGAGTTGTTATACGTAATAAAAATCTGGAAACTAAAGTATTTAAAACTGTTTTTTAAAGTCTCAAGGAGGAGTACAAAATGACTAGAAAATATAAAGAAAGGATTTACAAAGAAATATAAAATTGTCTATAAATTCACTAACTCGTACGTATGTCGTCTAGTGAGTCACGACCACTATTGGAACGGTTTTACGTACTTTGTTGAAACGTTGTTACTGAGACCCTAGGGGACCTAATATCGGATGGTCCGAGGAGGCAGATACCTTAAAAGGTCCGTTTCATGACCTCACCCAACGGTAAAGGAAGAGGTCCCGTAAAAGGGTTACACCCCTAACTTGGGTACAGAAAGTGTAACGTCCGTCTACGATATTTGAGAATCGGTGATCCCTTCGGGTATTTTGTTGAACCTTCACGTAATAAACTATTTTTGTTTTCCTACTGTTCATGATAATAAAGGTTGTCTCATATACTTTTAATTAGTAAAAATAAAATAAGAAATCTATATATTCAACTTACATATATGTAATTAAATATAATTACCTGGACCTTAATTACTTGCCTGAACCTTACAATCCAGGTACTTAGTTCCGTTTACCTTTCACCAGTTTGTCCTCTACCGCTCTCTTTTGTAACTGTAAGATCTTTATTCGTTTGATTTTACCTGACCTTGCGTACTTAAATTGAGTACTGGTATTATAGATAATGACACCCGTCCTTAGGAAAACTTCTTTACGTCATCGGTAGTACCAGTTGTTCTCAGGTTTTACGTCATGAACCTACGTTAGGGACTTTACTGTCTTAGGAATAACGGTTTAAGTCTGAATGTAAATTATTTCACCCCTTTTGGTGATCTGGTAAGTCCATACTAGATTTATTTTAGGGAATACTAATATGTCATCTTCACTTTTTATCTAACTTCCCTGATCTAGACTATCTGTCTCATGGACTACTTGATACCTGTCTCCAAGCACTGTAACATGTCCTCTGTCCCTAGTTCTGGTAGGGGTACTTTTTCTTTACGTTTTTTCGTTTTACAGACAGACTCTTCCCGAATTTTTATCGACACTTTTCTTCTCTTCGTTTTTCGTCTCCTCTTTTCCTTTCTATATGGGTTAACTTACACCTCACGGTCTCTTATCGTTCCTCTCTATTCTTTCAGAAGGAGTCGCTAGTTACGTTTCTTTGTCTCCTTTTCTTGTCTTACTATTTCTGATCTCTAGAGAAGTTCTTTTAATCTCCATGGTTCCCTTGTAAAGAACGTTTCTGCTCGAGTTATTTCCTGTCCTTACGATACCTGGATTGTCTTCGTCTTCTATAATTCTTCTCCACCGTTCTTACGTGTCTTCTTGACATGTTTTTTATAGAAGTGCTGGGATATTAGTACTACCTCAGAAGTGAGTGGATCTCGGTCTAGGACCTTACACTTCAGTTCACGTGGAATCTTTCGTAGTGATGTTTGTTTCGATCACCTCCACTACCTTAAAGTCACCTCGATAAAGTTTGGGACTTACTACTACGACACCTTCACGACGTGAGTTATACGGTTGTTTAAACCTTTTGAGTCGTCACCGGTGTCCTGACCTTTTCCAGTCAAAAGTAAGATTAGAGTTTCTTTCCGTTGTGGTTTCTAACGAGTTTGATGGTGTGTTAACGTGAGTAGAGTGTTCGGACATTTCATTACGAGTTTTAAGAGGTTCGGTCCGAACTCGTCATACACTTGGTACTTGAAGGTCTACCAGTTCGACCTAAAACTTTTCCGTCTCCTTGGTCTCTAGTTTAACGGTTGTAGACGACCTAATAGTTTTTTTGTTTTCTCAAAGTCTTTTCGTAGATAAAGACGAAATGACGGAAACTGACACACCTAGATTTCTTTGACCTTTTAAGACTTTCTCTACTCTTATAGTCTGGTGGAGTGGAGGGAGAACTTTTGGACTTACGTCCAGTCCTTCGTTGTCAATCTTGACCTGTACCTTGTTGTCTGACTGAGGTTTATCCATTTCCTAACACAATTCCGACATATAACGGTAGGACGAATAAATTTAAGACACGTCTCATGTAGTACTCTTTTCGACCTGACCTTCTTCGTGTTCGACCTTAGTTCTAAGGGCCCTTCTTATAGTTATTGGAGTCTATACGTCTACTGTGGTGGGAATACCGTCTTTCACTTCTTCTTGATTTCTCGGAGAACTACTTTCACTTTCTCCTCTCACTTTTACAACCGAATTTCAAGTTATAAGTCTTTTACTTCTAGTACCGTAGGCCAGGGTAGTGAAGTACCCTTTATCTACCCCTTTGTCACCGATTAAAATAAACCCCCCGAGGTTTTAGCGACGTCTACCACTAACGTCGGTACTTTAATTTTCTGCGAATGAGGGACATTCCTTTAAATTCTGGTTGAAGTCGTCGTATGATTTTTCTTCTCTGTAATGAAAAAATTGTTTCCACACAGATTAGTTCGGATACCAAAAAGCTTATCAGTACATACCTACACTCTCAACCTGATATATCTTTCGACTCACGGGTTCTTAACTATGAAATCTTGACACCACAACCTCTTCTAAGAACTCTCAGGCAACCTGACGTTCCTCTAGGTTGGTCAGGTAGGATTTCCTCTAGTCAGGACCCACAAGTGACCTTCCTGACTACAACTTCGACTTTGAGGTTATGAACCGGAGAACTCCGTTTCTCGACTGAGTAACCTTTTCTGGGACTACGACCCTTTCTAACTCCCGTCCTCCTCTTCCCCGACTGTCTCTTACTCTACCAACTTACTGTAGCGACTGAGTTACCTGTACTCAAACCCACTTGAAGCCCTCAACCACTACCTGTCCCTCCGGACCGCAAGACGCCAAGTACCACAACGTTCCTAAACCTGTGCTGACTCATTGACTTAACTTGACTTGACCTGTAGTTAACTTTGACCTTCATTAATACAAAAATATCAGTTGACTCCAGATCTTTCGTTTGTGTAATGAGATATAACGTGTCTTTTTGACTTCATTAAATATGTCAGAAATGTAAACTTTCGAAAAGTGAATGTAATGAGTAGAATAAACTCGGGTAGTTATTAGAAAAGACCTCTTTCCTTTATGATGGGTAAAGTCATAAGATCGGACCTCTTAAAGTACTTGACATATCAAGTACCCCAGTGTATCTCAGTTTGTGCTGACTCTCTGAAAGTGAGTGAGTATTAGAAAATTAAAAAAATAATACCTTAAAAAGATTATATGTGTTTTCAACCTTCATATAAGATAAAATAAAAATTATATTTAAATGAATAAAATTAACCTCCAATTAATGAAGTGTCATAACATAACCAAAACGGTGTGTAGTTGTACTTAGGTGGTGTCCATATGTGTACACCTTCATATAAAATTATTTAGACGTTTATAGATTATAGTTACATGATCTTAATCACTATAAAAATTAGAAGGTCAAAATCAGATAAAGGAATAAAATGGAAGAGAAAACTAATTTTATATGATAAAATCGTATGTGAATTTTATGTTTAATTGATTTTTAAAAGGACGTACTTTTTCGATTCAATATACTTTGAGTAATACCCCGTGAACATAGTCTCCAGAGGTATACAACTCTATATAAGATTTATGTATTACACACCAGTTTTTCAATACTGGTTGGATCTATCGTATAACTTTTCGTCTCTGTAATGAAACGGTTGTTTCCAGACAGATCAGTTCCGATACCAAAAAGGTCATCAGTACATACCTACACTCTCAACCTGACACTTTTTCCGACTCGCGGCATCTTAACTACGAAAACTTGACACCACAACCTCTTCTAAGAACTCTCAGGGAATCTGACGTTCCTCCAGGTTGGTTAGGTAAGATGTCCTCTAGTCGGGATTCACAAGAAACCTTCCTTACTACGATTTCGACTTTGAGGTCGTACAACCGGTGGAGTACTCTTCTAAACTGATGACCTTTTCTGAGACTACGACTCTCCCTAACCCCCGACCTCCTTTTCCCCTGCTGTCTCCTACTCTACCGACTTACCGTAGTGACTGAGCTACCTGTACTCAAACTCACTTAAGGTCCTCAACCACTACCTGTCCCTCCGGACCGTTCGACTCTAAGCACCCCAACGTTTCTCAACCTGTGCTGACTCGTTGACTTGACTCCACACGACACGAGAGACGTCGGAGTACCTGACATCGGGTGGTCCGAGGAGACAGCTATTCTCAGTCAACGGTTCTGGAGGAGGTCCCCTAGAAGGACTGGGTCCTTATCTTGGCCCCAGAGGACGTAACGTCCACCCAAGAAATGGTCGACTCGATGGTTTCTTCGAGGTCGTCAGTGATATAACGTCGGTTTAATAAATCTTTTTATTGACCTTTATTATCTGGTAAAAGAACTTTCCTACACAAAATAAATCAGACTATTCGATGTATACAAAAGGAATTTTCGACTAACTTTCTTTTGAGTAATTAATTACGTAAAAGAGTATAATCTTTACTTTTTAAGTTCTGTTTCTTCTGGGTAAAAGGTACGGAAAAGGACGGAGTACGTCTACTTACAGAAAATGGGACCTCAATCTTCAGAGACGAAACTTCATAAAGATGTAAGACGGTTCAGAAAACGAGATAAAAGTTTCATGTGTATCAGAAATAAGACGTCACAGGAAATCGGTAAGACTTTATTTGTATTGGACTTAAGTATGTCACGGAGAGTCTGTGTGTGGGGTACCGTCCGGTACCTATAATTAATTATCTTAGAGTACCCGGTATACTACTATATACGACAGATTAAGTTCTCCTGGATGACAGAAATTTGTGATCACTGAACATCCTTTAGATCTAAGAATCGACACAATAAATCTAAAATAACTCAAAGTTTACCGTCTGTCCGATTGGATTTTTGAATTTTTTTATTTGGGTCTTAAATAACAAAAAAAGGAGGATTTAAATGTAATAAATATAGTTTTCGAAACTGAAAGTATATCCGACGAGTCTCAGAATACCTAAAAAGAATAAAAAGTTATGATAACGGTTTATACTCAGTAAGTGAAATACAAAATACATCGAAGAACTCTATTTCTTTACAGTAAAGTTTCAATCGTTTTTAGAAGGAATAATAAGATATGGTGTTTTTGATTTTATTCTATATAAAAGGTTTATATTTACGAGTAGAAACTATTTACATATACTACAATACCTTTTTGTTGGTTAGAAGAGAACGGAATTAGTGAGTACGTATACAGTAGTATCTCGTAAATATTTTGGAGATAAGAATTACAAGGTTTTCTAAACTCTTTCTCCAAAACGAAATTCAATGTCAAGACTTCTATCTTTTTAGACTTATGTAGGGGTAAACATTTTACGTAAAAAACAAACAACCATACCAGTAACTAAGAAAGAAGGAGGAGTCTTCACGAAATTATTGTCTTTACTAAAAAAAAAATTCAATATTGATAAACTTTCAGACCTTACCGTATGGTTAGGGTTTTACCTCTATCAATTGTACCACCCCTGACAAATAGAAAAATTGAAAAGACAAAAAGGGAAGTTATTTGGATTAAAAGGAACTATTATTATCGATTGTAAATCATTTGTTACACAAACCATAAAAAGACTTTAGGAATATGTAATAGATTGGAGTAAAAGTGTCGTTAGGATACGTCGTCCTACAAATAACTAATCCTTAATCTTCTGGTCTTTATTTCGTGAAACGAATACCACTGTTTTATCCGTCTATCCACTATTCATATATCTATCCAACTATCCATCTATCTGTTATCCTATTACCTGACAATCCACAAACAAAACAAAAGGTAAACAAAGACAAAAGTGAAGGGACCGGAACGTCCCGTAGGTCGTGGAGATCGGGAACGGACACTATACAGTCTACCTGAAGGGGTCAGTGACATTTCTGGTCTGGAAGAACCAGAGTAATCTAGGGTTTTAGAAGAGGTTCCTCGTTCTGGTTGAAGCAATTAACAACGGAGGTCTTTTCTTAAGTTTTGTGAGACACCGAAAAGAAAGACAGAAGAGAGGAGTTAAAAGGGAAAATCCCAAACTCATCATACATCCCTTTCACTTTCACTTCAACGAATCAGAACAGACTGAGAAACGCTAGGGTACCTGACATCGGATGGTCCAAGTTGGTAGGTACCCTAAAAGGTCCGTTCTTATGACCTCACCCAACGGTGAAGGAAGAGGTCCTCTAGAAGGACTGGGTCCCTAACTTGGGTCCAGGGGACGTAACATCCGTCTGCGAAATGGTAGACTCGGTGGTCCCTTCGTACATCCCTTCATTCTCTTTTTATTGTTGATTAGGACTTCATTCAGAAATCACTATTTGAAATCACCATTTCTTGGACGGACGGTTACGTCCTCTATAACCTCTACATCCAAGTTAGGGACCCACTCCTTCTAGGGGACCTCCTCCTGTACCGGTGGTGAGGTCATAAGAACGGACCTCTTAGGGTACCTGTCTCCTCGGACCCCCCGATGTGGGGTATCCTAACGTGTCAGTATGTACTGACTTCGCCGAATCGTACGTGTTTGATTCAGTTCGTAAGGAAGGAATTGTGAGGTTCCGTCTACATGCACGTCGAAGGAAACCCTGGGTGAGACACAGTAGGTGTAACGACAGTATGTTGAAAAGTTCGACTGTTGTCAAGTAAACACACGTAAATACAAAAGAGGTGTTCTTGTTTTCGTTTAGTAAGTAAAAGTGAAAAAAACAAACAAAAAGGGATCCTCTAGAGGACTTCTTCCTTTACCGTTAGGTGAGGTCATAAGAATGGACCTCTTAAGACACCTGTCTCCTCGGACCGAACGATGTCAGGTACCCCAGTTTTTATCAACTTAGACTGACTCGTTGATAATGTGAAACTCCTCGACTTTTATAAAACATTACTAGAGTTGGAGAAAAAACTTTTATAGAAATAATACCATATTAATCGTATGTCTCTTATATATTATTTGAGATATGAAATTATATAACCCGTACACATACGTAGGTCCTTCAACAACAGTGTTAGTTTTATCACTTGTTTCGGTAATCTGGTTTCATAAAGTTAAGGGGATGTACGGGGAGGTGGTGGGTGAGTAAGGTTTCTTTGTCGTTGTTGGTCAGATGAAGAACAGTAATATATAACCAAACGTGAAAGGTCTTTATATACGTTTTCTTTGACACGATATCTGTTATAAAACAAGACTTCATAAAGTAAGTCTTATTAATAATACACTCAGTAGGGACAAGGAAATATATAGTGAATGAGTAAAAAATTTAAAAATTTAATTTTTAAAATAACTTCGTATCAACTAGATGTTACGATATAATCAAAATCTACATGTTGTATCATTAAACTACAAAAATATATAATATGAAGTCTGTTTAAATTAATCGAGTAATAAAAATCTACTACTGAAGTAAGATAATGTACCTATATCATATAAAATGAACGGTTAAGAGATAAATTACTTATAAACTTAACAAAAGAGAAAATCTGATCGTTGGGACATAGAATGTTGGAACGATTAAACTTTTCAGTCGAAATTTAGTACGGGAATATGAAACTTCTATTAGACAATAAAAGAGACGAAAATTATCAAAGGAAATAGAAACAAAGAAAGTATAATACGATTTATTTATAATATTTTATAACAAAGTGAATTTACACGTACTTTCAAATTACATCACCTTTCTTGAGTCCAAAAAGAAGACTTTTATACCTTTAACTGTCCAAATATTTTTGTAGTGTTACAAAAGGTAGAAAGTCGAAGAGATTGTTATTGTCTTTATAGGTATAAAAACCACAGTATTATTTATACATTAATTAAAAGTTAGTGACATTATTAGACTTATATTTCGTTAGTGATATTGTCTTAATAATTTGATATTCTGATAATACCGTTCCAGAGACAAAATAAAAAGTATAAGACTTAAGTCGTCAGAAGGGATGGATAATTCGTCTCTCATGTCTCAATTTATTTAGGTAAATATTTATCGTTTTAACGACAATGTACACCATCGAGTTACACCTAAATAGAATGTGCTCCTACTATACTTGTATAATAATCGTTATTCGTTTTTTGACAAGTATAAAAAGGACATTATATTCGTTATTTAGAAGAGTAGTAAACAACCGAAACTTTTGATAAACTACTATACCTGTAAACCTTCCTGAACAACTAAAAATAACAAACAAATTTTACTTTAATGAACAAATTCTAAATTGAATTATAATGTATCAGGAAATCTAAAATCTCTTATCATAGTCTTCTATCTTTTATATAATCTATTCGTCACTCTTACCCTTGTGAAAGAACCGAATCGTAACAAAAGAATCCTAAAGAGAGAGTAGTTGTCTTCATAAGACTGAATTATTTCTCGCTTATATCCGTCATTAGAGTCCATTTGAGTTATAGTGACATAAAGTCCAGACCCTTGGAGACCACGAGAGGAGAGTGTTATGTATTGTCTTAAGGAACAAGAACGTTTCGGTCCAGTCTGACACCGATGTATTCTGACTGATAAATTATATGAAATATATAATAGAAATTAAAATAGACAAAGTAGGTAAAATATTGTAGATCGTTAGAAAAACCGTAAATTTTTTAATTATTTATCTTTAACTTAACACCTCTGTTCGACTTCTCGTAAAACAGACTGAGTAAGGACATAAGAAGTTATGAAAATTACTTTTTTTGTGACTTGTAAGGTTTATTATGCTTCCACCCCAATCCTATTCCTGTGTCCCTGAACGACATATTAAGAATATTATGAAAGAACAAAGGACCAAAATTTTCCCAAGTCTCCAGAAAGACGGTCGGTTATCTAACAAACAAGGATCATAGAGTTCGTAACACGTTCATAGCCGCTCCAACTAAGACCGATCTTGTGGTTTCCCTATAACCTCATTTATAGTGTTTCGACATTACGACATAAAGAAAGGGAAAGGATGTTGTCAAATTAACACCTATTATAAAGGTTTTTCATAATTTTAATCTATTAATGTGTGAATATTTACTTTGATCTAACGACTTTCCGTCAAAATAAACTTGAAATTACTGTCTTTGTTTACGTAAATGATAACTTTGACTGAATTCAATATACTTCATAGTATGTTGAATCTTCAATTTAAATCATCACCATATGTTATATCTTTTGATATAGACATTAAGTGTTGAAAATAAGTCTTATACGTAAACAAATCCTAAACATTAAAAATAGAGGACGATTTTGACTTATAAATGAAGACTTTAACAAATAAAGAAAGAAAAAGAATTGACAAATACACTTACGGGGAAAAGTAAAGAAAGAAACCTTCATTTTATAAATACACAAGAGTTATTAGTATCAAATTACGAAATGAGATTTACTTTCAATTATATGACTATGGAATAACTAAAGGGTGTTCCCAAAAATATTTGAAAAATATATGTATAAAACTATTTTATCGAATACTTAAATATAAATAAAAGGTAGTCTACGATTAACGATAGTTTTTTACAGGATACCTCTTCTCATTTTAGACTAATTGAATAAACCATTTGTCATCTTTCAAAGGAGAGAAAATGTAACTAGTATTAGAGAGTATATTTACTTTAAAAAATTACTTTTATTCGTCAGTTGTTTTTGGAGTCTTTAAATTGTTAGAATCTTTTTTTTAAACAAGAGTGTAAAGATCAATAACAACGTGAGTTTCAATTTTGGTGGGAAAACTAACTATCAGTTAAGTTAATCGTTTTGAAAAAACTCAGAGGTGGTACAATCTCTCTACCCCTCTCATCAAGTACTTATTGACTGATAGAAAAAGGATGATTATATAAAAATATGTATATCATTTATTTTTAAGTTACAAAATGTGATAATAAAAAATTACTACAGTAAAAGGACTTTCGTTCTAAGTATTAATAAAGTGTTGTCATCAGACGAAGAACAAATAGAGACGGTGTTTCTCCAATTATATTAAAATAAAGTGTTTCCAATATACAGACGTTTCTATCATCGAAGAAAAGTACACCTCAAAGTACTCCTTTTTGAGCTATCTAAGTCCACTTACGACGTAAATCGATCGCTCCACATTTTATCTCCCGTTCAGTTTTGTTTTACAGTATTCATTACCTAAGTTACCTATGTAGAAATTAATAAATAACTCTATCTGTTCAAATCGTAAATGTAGAAATTTGGTACCAAGTTCACTAGTGTTAGTAACGAAGAGGTCACCCGAAGTGAAGTTGGGAGATCTTACACAGACAGTTATACATTCAGTACTTTACTGTAGCTAATCTGTTACTCCATAGTAATAATCACCCACAATAACTTATACTTAATTTATACTATTAGTAGAGAAGAGAATTGTAAAATTTTTGTCTATACATTAAGGATTCGTTGTCAGTAAATCGTTAGTCATTCAGTGAATCGGTTAAATGATACTATATCGATAATTTTCCATCCGAAATAAAAGAAAAAATTAAAATTTTAGAAATTAAGAATGTACGCAAGGGTTTGTACTTGGGGGGAGGGTGGAGGGAGGGGTATTGTAGAGACACCCAGTAGGGGTACGTGGTCGAGGTTCGTACGACATAGGACGTAGTCTGTATCTGACCGCTAAGTTATGAATGTACTATCATATGTACAATCTTACGGTAAGAGGGTTTAGTAGGGTGGGAGAGGGAGAGGGAGACTCAGGTTTTCAGGTAATATGTGTAGACACAGAGAAAGGGACAGAACGTATGTCCCAGCAGTAACGGTAGAAGGATTTAAGGTATATATACACAATCATATGACATAACCACAAAAAGAAAGACCGAATGAAGTGAGACATATTAGCCGAGGTCAAAGTAAGTAGAGTAGTCTTGACTAAGTTTACTTAAGAAAAAATGCCGACTCATTATGAGGTAACACATATACATGGTATCGAAAGAATAGGTAAGTAGACGACTTCCTGTAGATCCAACAAGGGTACAGGACCGATAATATTTGTCACGACGCTACTTGTAACCCCATGTACACAGAGAAAGTTAAGACCAAAGGAGTCACACATACGGGTCGTCACCCTAACGACCCAGTATTCCATCAAGATAAACGTTAAAAAATTCCTTAGAGGTGTGACAAGAGGTATCACCGACATGATCAAACGTAAGGGTGGTTGTCACATCCTCCCAAGGGAAAAGAGGTGTGGGAGAGGTCGTAAATAACGAACGTCTAAAAACCTAGCGTCGGTAAGACTGACCACACTTCACCATGGAGTAACACCAAAACTAAACGTAAAGAGATTATTACTCACTACAACTCGTAGAAAAGTACACAAACAATCGGTAGACATGCAGAAGAAACCTCTTTACAGATAAATCAAGAAACCGGGTAAAAAACTAACCCAGCAAATAAAAAGACCTTAATTCGACGTCTTCAACGAACATATAAAAACTCTAATCAACAAACAGTCAACGAAGTAAACGATAATAAAAGAGGGTAAGTCTTCCGACAGAAAAGTGGAACGAATATAAAAGGAAACAACACGTCTTCGAAAATTAAAATTAATCTAGGGTAAACAAATAAAAACGAAAATAAAGGTCTTAAGACCCTCCACCTAGTATCTCCTAGGACGACACTAAATACAGACTCTCACAAAACGGATACAAGAGGAGATCCTCAAAATATCAAAGACTAGAATGTAAATCTAGAAATTAGGTAAAACTCAAATAAAAACACACGCCACAATCTTTCACTAGATCAAAGTAAGAAAATGTTCACCAACTGGTCAAAAGGGTCGTGGTGAACAATTTCTCTAACAGAAATGAGGTAACATATAAGAACGGAGGAAACAGTTTCTATTCCACAGGTATACACACACCTAAATAGAGACCCGAAAGATAAAACAAGGTAACTAGATATACAGACAGAAACACGGTCATGGTATGACAGAACTACTGACACCGAAACATCATCTCGGACTTCAGTCCGTTCAACTAAGGAGGTCAAGGTAAGAAGAAAGAGTTCTAACGAAACCGATAAGCTCCAAAAAACATAAAGGTATGTTTAGAACTTTAATAAACAAGATCAAGACACTTTTTACACCGACCATCGAACTATCCCTAACGTAACTTAAACATTTAACGAAACCCATCATATGAGTAAAAGTGATATAACTAAGAAGGATAGGTACTTGTACCATATAAAGAGGTAGATAATCACAGGAGAAACTAAAGAAAGTAGTCACAAAATATCAAAAGATATATATCCAGAAATCAAAGAAATCCATCTATATAAGGATTCATAAAATAAGAAAAACAACGTTACCACTTACCTTAACAAAGGAATTATAGAGATAAAAGAGTAATAATCACATATCCTTACGTTCCCTAAAGACACACAACTAAAATATAGGACGTTGAAATGATATAAGTAACTAATCGATCGAGATCATTAAAAGACCACCTCAGAAATCCCAAAAGGTACATCTCCTAGTACAGTAGACGTTTGTCACTCTCAAAATGAAGAAGAAAAGGTTAAACCTAAGGAAAATAAAGAAAAAGACGAGACTAACGACACCGGTTTTGAAGGTCTTGATACAACTTGTCATCGTCACTTTCACCTGTGGGAACAGAACAAGGACTGAAATCCCCTTTACGAAAGTTAAAAAGTGGTAACTCCTATTGCAAACGACACTCAAACAGTATCTATCGAAAATAATACAACTTCATACAAGGAAGATAAGGACGAAAGACCTCTCAAAAATAGTAGTTACTTACAACTTAAAACAGTTTCCGGAAGAGACGTAGATAACTCTATTACTATACCAAAAATAAAAAGTTAAACAATTACACCACTTAATGTAACTAACTAAACGCCTATAACTTCTTAGGAACGTAGGGACCCTATTTCGGGTGAACCAGTACCACATACTAGAAAAATTACACAACAACCTAAGACTAACGATCTTAAAACAACTCCTAAAAACGTAGATACAAGTAGTCACTATAACCGGACATCAAAAGAAAAAAACACTGTAGAAACAGTCCAAAACCATAATCCCACTACCACCGGAGTATCTTACTCAAACCTTCAAAGGGAAGGAGACGTTAAAAGACCTTCTCAAACTCCTCTTATCCACAATCGAGAAGAGCTTTCAAAACCATCTTAAGTCGACACTTCGGCAGACCTGGACCCGAAAACAAACGACCTTCTAAAGACTAATGGCAAAGTTAAAGACACGAACACTACCCAGACAATTCTAAAAGATAAAGAAGGACCAAGTCAAAACCTTTTAACATGAAAAGATTCTTAAACAGGTAAAGAAGGTGCAACAGGTAAAATAACCGTATGTTGACGACTATCATCAGAGAATACTAGGAAACATAAAGACACAACAGACAACACTAGAGAGGTAAAAGTAAAGATTAAAATAACTAAACTAAAAAGAGAGAAACGAAGAACTACTCAGACCGATTACCAAACAGTTAAAATAAATAGGAACGTCTCTTGGTCGAAAACCGAAACAACTAAAAATGATACCAGAGAAAAGAAAGAAAACGTAAATAAAGACGGGATTAAAAATTCTAAAGAAAGGAAGATGATTGAGACCCCAAGAGGTTAAGAAGGAAAAGATCAACGAAATCAACATCTCAATCCAATAAATAAACTGAAAAAAGAACAAAGAACTCCATACGGACATAACGATACTTGAAAGGAGAATCGTGACGAAAATATCACAGGGTGTCCAAAACCCAACAACACAAAAGTAAAAGTAATCAAAGATACGTATAAAACTAAAGAAAAAACTAAAGAAGACACTAAACAACCAATAAGTCTTCACACAACAAGTTGGAGGCATACAACCTTAAAAATTATCAAAAAGAAGACATTAACTCTAGATTAGAATTACGTAATACCAGTCTTTTCTACGAACCTTACTAAAGCTAAAAAAACTTAAATAGTTCAAATCTAAATACCGGGTCCTACACTAGATAGGACCTCTTCCAAGGTACTCGTGAACTTTTTTTCCACTTTAAGTAACAAAACCCCACTTTACAGGATATCTATAGTTAATCCAGATTGACTAGATTACATAGTAAATTTCAAACGCAAAGAAACAATTAAAAGACAAATCGACTAGACAGGTATCGACACTCAGCCCATAATTACAGAGGGTGATAATAACACAATAACAACTAAAGGGGAAAGTATGAACAATCGTAAAGAGAATGTATAACGCCACGAAGATATAACCCACGTATATATAAATATTAACAATATAGAAGAAGAACCTAACTAGGAAACCAGTAATACATCACCGGAAGAAACAGAGGAAAGTGTCGCAAACAAAATTTCAGATAAAATAGCCTATACTCATAACGGTGAGGACGAAAGAAAACCAGAGACAAACGCACCATATAGAAAAGGGTCGGGAAGTGAAAGTCAGACATACACAGGGAACAAAACTCCACCCAGAGAACATTCGTCGTATATCTCCCCAGAACAAAAACATAGGTAAGCCGGTCAGAAACAGAAAAACAACCCCGCAAGTTGGGTAAATGCAAATTCCACTAATAACTATTCATACTAGGGCAATGGTAAATAAAGTAACAAAACCCAAGTCCAAATATGTGGGAAAAACACAAAGGACAGATCTCCTATAGGAAATCTTAAACAACCTCTCGACCAAACCACCACGACTTAAGAGAGTCGAAAACGAACAGACATTTCGAAAGTTAAAGAGGAAGAATAAACTTACTCTAGGAACGACCTATGTCATTAGACCCGACATCCAATAACAGAAAGTAGTGAAATTCATACAGAACGGTAAGGGAGGACCGGACTTCTCAAAGATAACTTTCTAGTCGACAATAGGAATACCCTTAGGGGAACACACAATAAACAACAAAAAGGGAACGACGAAAATTATAAACAAGAAACACAAACTAGAAACAATTAAACTAATCATACACAGAACCCCACAAAGTGGAACCCAAATAGGATAAACCTTGAGAGACACAAAGAACCTGAACCCACTAATAAAGGAAGGGGTAAAATCCCTTCAAAAGTTGATAATAGAGGAGTTCCTAAAAGAGTACTAGAAAGAAAGACAGAAGAAGAAGACCCTGAGGATATTAAGCTTACAACCTC
>SJYO01018757.1:2125805-2162999 GCA_006410555.1 Capra ibex | reverse complement strand
ATCTTTGTCAGGTTTTGGTATTTGGGTAATGGTGGCCTCATAGAATGAGTTTGGAAGTTTCCCTTCCTCTGCAATTTTCTGGAAGAGTTTGAGGAGAATAGGTGTTAGCTCTTCTCAAAAGTTTTGGTAGAATTCAGCTGGACCTGGGCTTTTGTTTGCTGGAAGATTTCTGATTACAGTTTCAATTTCCTTGCTTGTGATGGGTCTGTTAAGATTTTCTATTTCTTCCTGGTTCAGTTTTGGAAAATTGTACATTTCTAAGAATTTGTCCATTTCTTCCACGTCGTCCATTTTATTGGCATACAACTGCTGATAGTTGTCTCTTATGATCCTTTGCATTTCTGTGTTGTCTGTTGTGATCACTCCATTTTCATTTCTAATTTTATTGATTTGATTTTTCTCTCTTTGCTTCTTGATGAGTCTGGCTAATGGTTTGTCAATTTTATTTATCCTTTCAAAGAACCAGCTTTTGGCTTTGTTGATTTTTGCTATGGTCTCTTTTGTTTCTTTTGCATTTATTTCTGCCCTAATTTTTAAGATTTCTTTCCTTCTACTAACTCTGGGGTTCTCCAATTCTTCCTTTTCTAGTTGCTTTAGGTGTCGAGTTAGGTTATTTATTTGACTTTTTTCTTGTTTCTTGAGGTATGCCTGTATTGCTATGAACTTCCATCTTAGCACTGCTTTTATAGAGTCCCACAGGTTTTGGGTTGTTGTGTTTTCATTTTCATTAGTTTCTATGCATATTTTGATTTCTTTTTTGATTTCTTCTGTGATTTGTTGGTTATTCAGAAGTGTGTTGTTCAACCTCCATATGTTGGAATTTTTAATAGTTTTTCTCCAGTAATTGAGATCTAATCTTAATGCATTATGGTCAGAAAAGATGCTTGGAATGATTTCGATTTTTTTGAATTTATCAAGTTTGGATTTATGGCCCAGGATGTGATCTATCCTGGAGAAGGTTCCATGAGAACTTGAGAAAAAGGTGAAATTCATTGTTTTGGGGTGAAATGTCCTGTAGATATAAATTAGGTCTAACTGATCTAATGTATCATTTAAAGTTTGAGTTTCTGAAAATACACATGTGAGAGGGAGAGATGGCGGAGGAATAGGACGGGAAGACAACTTTCTCCCTCACAAATTCCTCAAAAGAACATTTCAACGCCGAGCAAACTCCACAAAACAACTTCTGTAGGCTGGCAGATGACATCAGGCAACCTGAAAAGCAGACCATTGTCTTCAAAAACAGGTAGGAAAAAATATAAAAGACGAGAAAGGAGACAAAGGAGGTGGGGAGGGAGCTCTGTCCCGGGAAGGGAATTTTAAGAAGAGAGGTTTCCAAACACCAGGAAACACTCTCCCTGCCGAGTCTGTGGTGAGCCTTGGAAACATAGAGGGCAACATAACAGGAAGGAAAAATAGATAAATAATTAAAACCAAGAGATTACAAGCCCAACAGTAACTCCCCCAGCGGAAAAGCAGCACAAACGCCTGCATCCACCATTGGGACGTGGGGGCAGGGCCAGGACGTGCGGGAGGCGCGGGCTGCAGTGCTTTGTAAGAATCGGGCAGGAACGCCCTCCGCGCAACCAGAACAATCTAACTTGGGCTAGCAAACCAGACTATGGAATAGCTACCACGCAAAAAGCTCGAACATAAGACACCACCAGGACCGAGCACAGAACAAAGGGCACAAAGCACAGTCCCAGCCGAATCTGTGCCTCTGAGGGCTGCCTGAGCGCCGAACCTGAACGGCTTGGACCGGGGAAGTGCACGCAGCCTAGGGCCGGCCCCAGATGGTTCCCGGCTGAGCATTGTAGAGCGGGAGTGGTTTGTGCACCACGAAAAGGGAAAGGTCAAGCGGGGCTGAGACACTGTGTGCACATGACAGTGCTATTTGTTTGCAGCATCCCCCCTCCCCACAGCGCGACTGAAATAGTGATCCTAAAAAACCAGCAAACAGAAGAAGTTAAACAGAGGGAACCACCTCGGAAGTGATCCCACACGGCCCATAACATCAGAGAACGGATCTGAAGAGGTAGATATGTCGTTTCTACTATTTTGTAGATCCAATTTCTACTTTTCAAAGAGGTGTAACTCCCTGTGGGTCTCTCCAAGTGACTCAATGTTCCTCTTCTCTTCTACCTCCCCCATCAATCTCCATTGACCTTACTCTACGCCACTCTAGTTTTCTCCTCTCTCGTTCGATCGGTCATCAGTGAAGGAATACACGCGAGATATCAGACCTGGCGAGTCTCCATAAATGTCTCAATATGCCCCTTCTCCTCTCCCTCCTTCATCTGTCTCCACTGGTCCTCCTATTCTCTCTCCTTACTCATCCTCTCTCTGTTTAGGACGGTCATTGGTCAAGGAATCCACAAGAGGTGGCAGACCTTGTGTGTCTCTAAGTGTCTCAACCTATCTCTTCTCTACCCCCTCTTTTCTCTGTCTCCGGTGGACCACCTCTTTTTCCTCTCAGGTCTCCTCCTCTCTCACCAGTTCGGTCATTAGAGCGAGAGTCCATTTGAACCCATCACTTCAAACCCAAAAATTTACATGTTTTAACTGTTGTTTTTGGATTCTCGTTTCTAATTTTTAGATCTCATCTCCAACCTAAAAGTTTCTATGTTATAATTTCTTTTCGTCTTCCTTTTTCCTTCTTTCTTTTTTTTTTATAATAATTTTTTGTTTGTTTGTTTGTTTGTTTGTTTTTTTTGGTGGTTGTTGGTAGGTTTCTGATATATACCACAAACGGAATTTTTTTTTTTTTTTCAGAAAAAAAATTATCATTATTATCCAATATCTTTATTTTTAATCTCCTCTTTATCTTCTGAATTGTTAAATTTTTTCAATCTTTTTTTTCTTTTTTCTTTTTTCCTTACTAAAATTTTTATCATTTTTATATAGATCGGGAAGAGACTACAACACCCGGTACACCCGAGTGAAGGTTCCACCAAGGGAGACAAATTGAAGAAGACAAACGACCAAAAAATCGGAGTGATCAAGTCAGTGCGACACCCCTCCCCACTACGACGTTTGTTTGTCGTGACAGCACACGTGTGGCGTAGAGTCGGGGTGAACTGGACAGGAAAGAGCTCCGCGTGTTTGGCGAGGCCGAGATGCTACGAGTCGGCCCTTGGCAGACCCCGGCCGGGATCCGACGCACGTGAAGGGGTCAGGTTCGGCGAGTCCAAGCCGCGAGTCCGTCGGGAGTCTCCGTGTCTAACCCGACCCTGACGCGAAACACGGGAAGGGTCCAGGCTCATCGAGTCCTCAAACCGTTCGCGCTAGTGACGCCGAACAGTGGAAAAGACGGGGACGACGGGTCGAAAGACCCACCTGGCGACCGTGGGGGGCACTCCATCTAACACTGACAGGTCGTGGGGGTCTTCAGAATCGTTTCTTCGGACGAACGTCAATCCATGCATTTCAGAGAGGCCCAGACGTTAACGGGGAAAGGTCGGTAATACCGAGACCGACGGACAGGGGCCGCCCCCTACCAGACGTCGGTCGAAAAAGACAAGGTAGGAAACAAGACACGAGTCAGGACCACCACAGAATACAAGCTCGAAAGGCACGTCATCGATAGGGTGTCCGACCAAACGATCGGGTTCAATCTAGTAAGACCAACGTACACCCCGTAAGGACGGGCTAAGAATGTTTCGTGACGTCGGGCGCGGAGGGCACGCAGGGACGGGACGGGGGTGAAGGGTCACCACCTACGTCCGCAGACACGACGAAAAGGTGACCCCCTCAATGACAACCCGAACATTAGAGAACCAAATTAATAAATAAATAAAAAGGAAGGACAATACAACGGGAGACACAAAGGTTCCGAGCGGTGTCTGAGCCGTCCCTCTCACAAAGGACCACAAACCTTTGGAGAGAAGAATTTTAAGGGAAGGGCCCTGCCCGAAGGGAAGGACCCTGCCTCGAGGGAGGGGTGGAGGAAACAGAGGAAAGAGCAGAAAATATAAAAAAGGATGGACATAAACTTCTGTTACCAGACGAAAAGACCCACGGACTACAGGAGACGGTCGGATGTCTTCAACAAAACACCTCAAACGAGCCACAACTTTGCAAGAAAACTCCTTAAACACTCCCTCTTTCACCAGAAGGGCAGGATAAGGAGGCGGTAGAAATGTCAAGGAGGATGTTTTTATAAGAACTATCAATAGACACGATATTTTTTCTTATAGATTCTCGACTCTGAGGTGATTGAAGTTTCCTGCACGTATGAATGTAATCGACTCGTTACACGTCCTGTTCTATTCGTTACTGGGGAAACTAAGATAATTATATTTATCTCTGAAGATCGGCCAAGGTACAGACTTGAAGTAGGTAGATAAAAAACTTTTTTACAGTAACTACTCTTTACAGTAGACTTCCATCAACGGAGTAGGTTATGGAACGAAGAAGAACTTGACTACCTCTATGTTCCCACAACTATATTTTATATATTTATAATTACAGTGTTCTTTTGTAGTTATACAAATTTACACAGGGGTTCACTTGTTTTAATTCTTCAAATTCATTTTTTAAAGTTTACCGGAAAACATAATATATACTTAATGTCTACAGTACTTCACAAACCATAGTATTTTTCATGATAACGACTATTTTTAGAATACACCTACTTGACTTTAATACTCAAAGGAAAGTTTCCAGTATACACGTCTTGAGAAACTGAACCAACTCAAAAACGTATAAACGTTTCCATATCACTCCTTAATATTCACACTATACTAGTAAATACATCCTTTGCTTACTCATTCGGTCTTTCTTTTTGTGGTTAAGTCATATGATGTGTATATATACCTTAAATCTTTATACCATCACTATTGGGATATACGCTCTGTCGTTTTCTCTGTGTCTACATTTCTTGTCTGAAAACCTGAGACACCCTCTCCCTCTCCCACCCTACTAAACCCTCTTACCGTAACTTTGTACATATCATAGTACATTCTTTACTTAGCAATCAGATCCAAGTTATGTCCTATGTCCTACGAACCCCTACCACGTGACCCTACTGGGTCTCTCTATTATACCCCTCCCACCACCCTCCCCCACAAGTCCCAACCCTTGAGTACATGTGGACACCACCTAAGTACAGTTACATACCGTTTTGGTTATGTCATAACATTTCATTTTTTTATTTTAAATTTAAATTTTTTAAGTTATTTTTTAAAATTTTTTATTTAATTTTTTTTCATAAAAACTTTTTTGATACAATGGGAGAGTATTCTATATAACCTTACGACTGTAATCATCACAAAATAAAAAGGGGAGGAGTTAATATTAAAATTCTCTTGTATTCTTTATATATATATATCTCTCTCTATCTCTACTATGAATATAATTGATATATATGTGTATATATAACATTCAAAGTTACATTACTAATACGAAAGAAGAACTAGAAAAAGATGTAAAAAATACAGTTATACAAAAGAAAACCCCCTTAATAAAAAATTGTGTTTTATAAATAACTCACTCATACCAAAAAACAAAATTGTAAGGATGAACCAAGTCAATTTGTAAACGTTTGAACATGAGTATATACTTAGATACTTTATAAAGTTAAACCGTGTACGTCACCTTCGAGACCGTGTTGTGGATTCAGGTGGTAAGTCTTGGGTCCGTGAGTGAGGAACTCGACGGTCCATATAACGGTCCTGATAAGTGTCGACTCAGGGAGAGGTCCTTAAAGAGACTTCCCTCGACGGAGTAGGTTATGGAACGAGAGAGAGGTTCTCGGTGACATGGGTCACTGATTAGATAAAAACCGATGTTTACGGACCCAGAGAAAAGTACTGACTCTTGTCAAGACCTACAGATATGGACGAGTTATCAGGGAGTATCCTAGTCAGTTCTAGAGACGATTTTGACAGAACCTTTCCGTAGTGTCAAAGGGAAAAGAGAGATTGTCACGTCGACGAGTGTGTTAATATCCATGAAGGGGTCTCTTTTGGGGGGTTATTAACTGGACGTGTGTTTAGAATAAGATTCTCTGAACACAAAGATCCTGTCTGATTGAAGGCTATATTCGTGTTAAAATCTCTAGTGAGGTTGATACCGTAATTACAGTTAGTTATAATGGAACTTTGTTTCGGTCCGTTATAAGTAAATATTTTCGTTATCAATATAAGAACTATATATTACAATATACTAGTGAACATGGAATTCCAATTTTTTTTTAATGCTCATTCTCTAGGTAGTGTTTTTCGTTTTCCGTTGGATTGCGGACACAGAATGGAAGTGTAATATTGAATTCCACACTGATACGTAACCCGTTATTCCTGGAAGCCTTCAATAAGGATGTGGTTTTACTAACCATTATTGTTATACGTGTTCACTAAAAATCGGAGTACTTGTATAAGGTGATACTGGTTTGTTACATTTGAGAGTGAGATCAAGGGTGATCAGTACATTTTTACCGTTATCGGGAGAGGTCACTGTGGAACCGTACTCATCTTGACAGTATCTCCTCTTCAGTATCAGTTCTCTCTGACCCAATTATTGATCACTATTACTTACACTTGAACATTTATTCCAGGACTATTTCGTCCGTCTACGAAATGGGAGACTCGGTGGTCTCCCGAGTCATTTATTATTCTATTGTAAATAGTTGATGAAAGACATACGGTGTGCTAACATGTAATAGAAATAGGTAACCAGTGATGTTTATACATGACTATTTATTTTAGTTTACAGATCCAATAAATGAGTTGTGTCAAATTGTTTTGGTTGGAGGTTCAGTCGTAGACAGAATAGGACTTTAGAAAAGTATGACACTTAAAAGACGAGATTTCTGACGTTCTGATCGATTCTGGTTTAGTGACCCCTGGATCAGCATTGTGAAAACGTCAGACTTTTTTAATGACCTATTCTTTTTACCTATGTCGACAGGACTTCCTCGTCATAGATACTCCTTTCGGCAAAATTTCGTAAGGTCTTCTTTTCAAATGTAGGAATCTCACTAGGTGTAGTTTCCTTTCGTCACGTCTAGTGTTATCGAAGTTTGCATCTTGGTAATAATCAAAATCCCCCAATCGATCTTCAACTTCGTTTAGTACTTATGAAAGTATTGATTCTAATTAATCACAACAAACAGATGTTAAAGAAATTATCGTAGAATCAATGAAATAACCGTTTCTCAAAGGTCGTCTTTTTTGACGTAACAATTGTCTTTTACAAAGAGTCTAAACCCCCTACCACAGATTTCCTTTTCTTATCGGGTCTGTACTTCACTTCCCAATCAGTGGGTCAGTACAAACTGAGAAACGTTGGGATACCTGACATCGGGGGGTCCAACGAGACAGGTACCCTAAGAGGTTCGTTTTTATGACCTTACCCAACGGTAAGGGAAGAGGACCCCTAGAAGGGTTGGGTCCCTAGCTGAGACATAGAGGACGTAACGTCCGTCTAAGCAATTGTGGACTCTATAGTCCCTTCGTTGGGTCTGTATGGTGTTTATAAGAATTTCACAGGAATTACTGACAGTTGAAACCATACTCAGTACCCACAGTGAAACCACAGGAGTTTTTCAACACTCTTAAACGAATGAATACCGGAATAATATAAATTTTGTCATCATTCTTTTTATAAAAAGATACATTAATTCAGTTTAAGTTAAAGAGGTGTTTTATAAAAACCTTCGTAAAAGTATATTTGTATTACTCCCTTTACGAGTTGTCCCCTCATCCCCCTTCCATAGGAGACTTCAAAGAGACGTGAAAATAATTGATTAGTTTGAACTTGTTTTACAGGATGAGAGACAATCAACAAACAATATTTTCACAAAGTGTAAATTAAAACTACTTTCATGAATTTTCTTTAGAGAGAATGTTTGTACTTGTGAATTTTGTGAAGTCAATCTGTACTCACGGACATTATCAGTTTCGACTTGAGTTACTCCTTCGTGAACCTTTTATAAAAATATTTAATGTACATTTTAGACATTCTAAAAATCGGATAGAGACTTTATGGTCGTCATGAACGAGTTCCTGTGTGAGTTCATACTCGAACTCTTACTTCCATAAACATCTCACACTTTGGACATCACTCAACTAGTTTTCACGTTAAGACGTATAATTACTCTATTTAAATACGAAACCTCAAAATGGTTTGAGGTAATCCATCCCCGTGTAGACCTATCACACTGGTGTTTCCCTACTTTCTTCGGACCTTCTCATCCTCTATACTAACTCCTATCTATTTAGATAAAACAAGATTAACTACTACTATCTCTCCAATTGATAAGATCTTTTCATTCATTTTATAGTCACTTTGCACACTAAGTCATGTTCGTCTTGATTTAAGAGACGTAGAGTAGAAAATCCATAGATACAGAGTTTTAGTAAAAGACAATTCTCTGAGGACAATCTGACAGTAGTATTAGTTGTCAGACAGTTGATGTTTATAGGTGACAGATACTAAGTTATTTATCGACTCCTTGTCCTATGACTTACAGGAATAGAGGAATTGTACCTCAAAAGAAAGAACATATTAAGTAACGATAATCAACAAATAGATCTAAGACTGTTGTCAAGACGAAGACACACGGTTGAAACACTGGAAACCATTCATGGAGTCAGGGAGGTAGACATTTCTTTAATTATTATGTACATATCAAAACTCTTAATTTTACTACTCATACTCTTCGTTGACGTAAAGAGAATGTGTCACTTAAAGTTTAATACGATAATAAGAGTATAATAGTAATAATTTCGTAATCGTTTAGTTTTACAGTCTTTACATGTATATACGTTTATTATACACGGTAGAAAATTAATGGAAAGGATGATGGTCGTGTAAGTGAACTATAGAACCGTACAAAGACTTTTTGTTTTGTTTGAATCTGACTGTCACTTGAAAAGAACTAAGGTTCAAGGAAACGTTAACCATTGTCAGAAGGGGTATAGACAATTTCTATATCAAGAACGTTCGAGGAGAAGGTGTGTAAATAATTAAGTCCGTCTGAAGGAGAACAAAAACCGGACACACATAGAAACACATTCGTCTCGACGTCTACCAATACTGTTCAAGAACAAACACGTATAGTCTTCCGTACGACACACCGTTTAACGTGAGAACAAAAAGAGCTCATCTAAGTCACTTAAAAGAAAGACAAAGTAAAAAGGGGTACTATCCCGTAGTATACTAGGTATCACTTCTTTACATTTTGACTTCATCGTACCCGTGTTTTATTCCACGATTATTCTATTGTAAAGATATCATAGTTCGAAGTAATTCCGAACATTAATCAAAACCAACGGTTTGTATACCCAGTCACTCTTATTGCAGGTTTTATCTAATATACGTTAAGTCCGTCGATATAATTCTTGAGTCCCATCACTCAAAATGACAATGAAATCTTCATCTCCACCATACAGTAACTGCAGTCACACGAGAGCAGACTAGACTTCTGAATTAGACACCACTCTCGGTTTTGACTTCTTGATTGGTGTTCAAATATTTTAATTGTATTGAAATAACACATTTACTTTATCATCTCTGTTTAAATAAGTGTTAGAATATAAATACTGTGTCATTAATGATTTAAATGTGGTTATCCTTTTAACTTTTTGCTCAATTGGGTCTTCAAAGGTATATCAGTGTTTTTTCGGATCTAAACTCACAACCCAGTGGTTCATTGTCAATAATTTTCCCGAACTGAAATCAAAAACGACGATTTCTTCCTAAATTTTAAAAGACACCATCCTTGACGAAGGGAAATGAACAGGACGAAGGTTATGATCATCATTATAGGTTCACGTAATAAGGTTTCTCCCGAATATATTATAACTGGGTCTTTCATAACATTAGGCGAAATACCCTTTCGTCTTACTTCTAAAATAATGGTCCCCTGATACGTCTCACGTACATTATCGTATAGACTTAAATTTCATAATGCACATCAGAACAAGACACTAAGATCAACTAAAGGAATTATGTAAAATTTGTTTTAATTAATTTCAAGAATATGTATACTTAAGAATCTTTTAATAGTTATTTTGTCGATGAGTGTAAAGTGTCGTCAAGTTCCATGGTTTGACAAATGAGGGGGTACAGGGGGAGTGAAAGTACTTCACCTCTAACTCTTTTGTTTCGATTTTATTTAACTGTCGTTTCTAGTGTAATTTAAGTCTTAAAGATAGAAAATAAATCATAAAAAAGATGATTAACCGTCACGGTAATTGATCTCTTAACTTGTTCGTAAGTATTATATAATATATTCGAATGTATACATATATTCGATAGTATGGTATGAGTAGATTTTGTGGTGGTTATCGTTAAACCCGAAGGGAGTGTCGATTCCACCATTTCTTAGACGGACATTACGTCCTCTGGATCTAAACTAGAGACCCAGTCCTTCTATGAGACCTCTTCCTTTACCGTTGGGTGAAGTCATAAGGACGGACCTCTTAGGGTACCTGTCTTCTCGGACCGTCCGATATCAGGTACCCCAGTGTTCTCAACCTGTTTTGAAACACAGATTAGGTGGTAGTATTGAAGGTTTTTAGAACTTATTAAAAATATTTAAATAGAACTAGAAAAAGAAAGTGTTATTCTCGAGATAAGGATAGTTCTAAGTCCAAATATGAAAATCAACGAGAATTTACTCGTGTTTATGTACCCTCCCCTAAAAATAGTCTTACTCTTTTAATTGAAACAAGTAAGAGTTCATTCATGTTCTTTTTTTTTTTTTCCGATTTAAGTAAAACCGATTTGAGAGGTTTTATAAGTGTAAATTCGACTCAAAGTGGAAAAGAAAATCTTAGTTTCTTTTTTTATAAGTCGAGTCTTTCAAAAACTACTGTAATATTCGATAACGCTATCTATAAGTTCGAGATTTAGTGAAAGTTGAAACTCACAAGTGATAGTGTTTCCAACTGTAGTGTCACAGGTGTGTATTAAACACAACTAGAGTCTTTACTAATTTTTTTTTTTTTCGATTAGGATCATTTCGTTTTCTTTTATACTCGATTGTACTTAAGAAAAAAACGTTTTATATGTTTCATTTTTTTTTTAAAAACCTGACACGATCCAGAATCAACGACACGCCCAAAAAGAGATCAACATCTCTCACCTCCGATGAGAGATCAACGTCACGTATCCACACCTCGTACTCGAGATATCAAGTGTCTGAAGTTTTCACCGTCGTGTACCCGACGTATCAACACCGAGGGTCCGAGATCTCGTGTCCGAGTCATCAACACCATGTACCCGAGTCAACGAGAAACCGTACATCCTAGAAGGGACTAGTCCCTAACTTGGAGACAGAGGACGTAACCGTCCGCAAAGGGAATAGTGACTCGGTGCTCCCCTCTGGGATAAAAACTTTTTATAGTACCTTAAATCTCCTTTTGTACAGAAAGACCTTATTTTATAGAGTAAAGACATCTTTATATACTATTTACTAATCGAGTGAACGGTTAAAAGTAAGTTATTGACTTTTTAGAGTATATTATAAATGACTAACGTTTTGTGACCTTTTTTTTTTTGTGGTTTTATGAGTTTTCATATTCAGTAAATGAAACGATCTTCAAAACGACTCGTCCTCTATGTTCCCTTTTACTTATTTTTTACATTGTTGGTAACAAAATTTTTAATTTTTTGATGTTTCATAGTGTAAGTGTCTATATACTTATTATTTTAACTTCTACTGAAGTTTCTATGAGTTCAAGTTTCGAAGAATTATGTCTCAAAACCTGTGAAACAGGTCCTGTACTAGTAAAAGTATCCAATCCTTTGATTCTGTAATATTTCGATTTTTTTTTTTTTTTTCCTACGATTAATACCTTAGTAACTATCTCGTCTTAGTAGAACGTGTATGGTTTTAAAGGTATCGAACCTTAGAGAATAAATTTCAGTGACATTACGTTCAGATACGGGACTGGTCATCACGACTTCTTCGACTTCAATTTACCAAGATGCTTCTAGATGTTTTGGAAGATCTTCATTGTGGGTTTTTTCTACAGGAAAAGTAATATCCCCTGACCTTACGTTTTCACCCTTCAGTTCTTTGGGGACTTCATTGTCCGTTTAAACGGGAACGTCATGTCTTACTTCGTCCCGTTTCAGATTGTCTCAAAACGGTTCTCTTGTGTGATCAGTATCGTTTATGGGAGAAGGTTGTCGTATTCTCTTCTGAGATGTGTACCTGTAGTGGTCTTCCAGTTGTGGTTTTAGTCTAACTAATATAAGAAACCTCGGTTTATACCTCTACGAGATATGTCTTTCGTTTTTCTTTTGACCTTCGACTGACACCGAGTCTAGTACTTGAGGAATAACGGTTTAAGTCTGAATTTAACTTTTTTCGTCCCTTTGGGTGAGATGATAAGTCCATGTTGGATTTAGTTTAGGGAATACTAATATGTCACGTTCACTCTTTATCTAAGTTCCCTAATCTGGACTGTCTCACAGACTTCTTGATAACTGCCTCCTGGTACCGCAACATATCTTCCGTCCCTAGTTCTGGTAGAGGTTCTTTTTATTTACGTTTTTCGGATTTACCAAAAGACTCCTTCGGAATGTTTATTAACACTTTTCTTCTCTTCGTTTTCCTTTTTCTCTTTTCCTTTCTATATCGGTAAACTTACGTCTCAAGGTTTCTTATCGTTCCTCTATTCTTTCCGAAGGAGTCACTAGTTCCGTTTCGTAATCTCCTTTTGTTATCTTACCCTTTCTGATCTCTAGAGAAGTGCTTTTAAACTCTATGGTTCCCTTGTAAAGTACGTTTCTACTCGTTTTATTTCCTGTCTTTATCATACTTGGATTGTCTTCGTCTTCTATAATCCTTCTCCACCGTTTTTATGTGTCTTCTTGACATGTTTTCTCTAGCAGTGTTGGGTCTATTAGTGCTATCACACTAGTGAGGAGTGGATCTCGGTCTGTAGCACCTTCCGCTTCAGTTCACCCGGAATCCTTCGTAGTGACACTTGTTTCCACCACCTCCACTATCTTAAGGTCAACTCGATAAAGTTTAGGACTTTTTACTACGACACTTTCACGACGTGAGTTATACGGTGGTTCAGGTCTTTCGAGTCATAACCGGTATTCTGACCTTTTCCAGTCAAAAGTAAGGTTAGGTTTCTTTCCGTTACGGTTTCTTACGAGTTTGATGGCGTGTTAAAGTGAGTAGAGTGCAATTCGTTTCATTATGAATTTTAAGAAGTTCGGTCCGAAGTTGTTACTAACTTGACTTGACTTGACTTGACTTGACTTGACTTGACTCAAATTGATAAGAAATGTAAACAAAATACGATACGTAATAGTCCTAATTCCAAGTCAGTCCAGACTGAAAACACTGGGGTACTTAACGTCGTAAGGTCCGGAGGGACAGGTAGTGATTGAGGGTCTCAAGTGAGTTTGAGTGCAGGTAGCTCAACCACTACGGTAGGTCGGTAGTGTCAGAGACAGCAGAGGAGAAGGATGAAGGGGGTCAGGAAGGGTCGTAGTCAGAAAAGGTTACTCAGTTGAGAAGCGTACTCCACCCTTTTCATGACCTCAAAGTCGAAATCGTAGTCAGGAAGGTTTCTTGTTGGTCTTGACTAGAGGAAATCTTACCTGACTAACCTAGAGGAACGTCAGGTTCCCTGAGAGTTCCCAGAAGAGGTTGTGGTGTCAAGTTTTCGTAGTTAAGAAACCGCGAGTTGAAAGAAGTGTCAGGTTGAGAGTGTAGGTATGTACTGGTGACCTTTTTGGTATCGGAACTGATCTACCTGGCATCAGCCGTTTCATCACAGAGACGAAAAATTATACGACAGATCCAACCAGTATTGAAAGGAAGGTTCCTCATTTGCAGAAAATTAAAGTACCGACGTTAGTGATAGACGTCACTAAAACCTCTGGTTTTTTTATTTCAGACTGTACCAAAGGTGACAAAGGGGTAGATAAAGGGTACGTCACTACCCTGATCTACGGTACTAGAAGTAAAAGAGTTACAATTCGAAATTCAGTGGAAAAAGTGAGAGGAGAAAGTTAAAGTAGTTCTTCGAAAAATCGAGGAGAAGTGAAAGACGGGATTCCGACCACAGTAGACGTATAGACTCCAATAACTTAAAGAGGGCCATTAGAACTAAGGACGAACGCGAAGAAGGTCGGGTCGCAAAGAGTACTACATGAGACATATATTCAATTTATTCGTCCCACTGTTATATGACGGAACTGCATGAGGAAAAGGATAAACCTTGGTCAGACAACAAGGTACAGGTGAAGACTGACAACGAAGGACTGGACGTATATCTAAAGAGTTCTCTGTCCAGTTAACGAGACTATAAGGGTAGAGAAAGTCTTAAAAGGTCAAATAACACTAGGTGTGTCAGTTTCCGAAACCGTATCAGTTATTTCGTCTTTAACTATAAAAAGACCTTGAGAGAACGAAAAAAGGTACTAGGTCGCCTACACCGTTAAACTAGAGACCAAGGAGACGGAAAGGATTTTGGTCGAACTTGTAGACCTTCAAGTGCCAAGTACATAACGACTTCGGGTCGAACCTCTCAAAACTCGTAATGAAATCTCCGCGCACGACGACGACGACGATTCAGCGAAGTCAGTACAGGTTGAGGTACGTTGGGGTATCTCACGTCGGGTGATCCGAGGAGACAGGGACCCTAAAAGGACCGTTCTTATGACCTCCCCCAACGGTAAAGGAAGAGGTTACGTACTTTCACTTTCACTTCAGTGAGTCAGTACAGACACACACTCTACTCACGTTAGCACACCATTAAACTCGTTAGAAACCGTAACGGAAAGAAACCCTAACTTTACTTTTGACCGAGAAAAGGTCAGCACACCGGTGACGACTTAAAAGGTTTAAACGACCGTATAACTCGCGTCGTGAAAGTGTCATAGTAGAAAGTCCTAAACTTTATCGAGTCGATCTTAAGGTAGCAGAGGTGAGCGAAACAAGCATCGCTACGAAAGATTCCGGGTGAACTGAAGTGTAAGGTCCTATAGATCGAGACCCACTCACTAGTGTGGAAGCACTAATAGACCCAACACTTCAAGAAAAACATGTCAAGACACATAATAACGGTGGAGAAGAATTATCGAAGACGAAGCCAATCCAGGCATGGTAAAGACAAGAAATAGCTCGGGTAGAAACGTACTTTACAAGGGAACCATAGAGATTAAAAGAACTTGTCTTGAGATCAGAAAGGGTAAGACAACAAAAGGAGATAAAGAAAGGTAACTAGAAACTCCTTCCAAAAGAATAGAGAAGAACAATAAGAAACCTTGAGACGTAAGTCTACGAATATAGAAAGGAAAAGAGGAAACGAAAAGTGAAGAGAAGAAAAGTGTCGATAAACATTCCGGAGGAGTCTGTCGGTAAAACGAAAAAACGTAAAGAAAAGGTACCCCTACCAGAACTAGGAACAGAGGACATGTCACAGTACTTGGAGTCAGGTATCAAGTAATCCGTGAGATAGATAGTCCAGATCAGGGATTTAGATAAAGAGTGAAGGTGACATATTAGTATTCCCTAAACTAAATCCGGTATGGACTTACCAGATCACCAAAATGGATGAAAGAAAAGTTCAATTCAGACTTAAACCGTTATTCCTCGAGTACTAGACTCGATGTCAGTCGAGGGCCAGAACAAAAACGACTGAACATATCTCGAAGAGGTAGAAACCCACGTTTCTTATATTAGTTATACTAAAGCCACAACTGGTAGACCACTACAGGTACACATCTCAGAAGAGAACACAACAACCTTCTCCACAAACGATACTGATCACACAAGAAAACCGTTTTGAGATAATCGGAACGGAACGAAGTAAAGCGTAAGGTTCCGGTTTAAATGAACAATGAGGTCCACAAAGAACTGAAGGATGAAAACGTAAGGTCAGGGAATATTACTTTGTCTGTAGAAAAAACACACAAGATTTTCCAGAACATCCAGAAGTATCTTGGCAAGTTGAAGTTGAAGTCGAAGAAGTCACAATGACCAACCCCGTATCTGAACCTAATGACACAATAACTTATCAAAAGGAACCTTTGCTAGTCTATAGTAAGACAACAAAAACTCTAACGTAGGTTCATGACGTAAACCCTAAGAAGACAACTTATACTACCGATGAGGTAAAGAAGACTCCCTAAGGACGGGTGTCATCATCTATATTACCAGTAGAATCAATTTGAGTGGGTAAGGTCAGGAAAAATCAAGTGACTAAGGATCTTATAACTGCAAGTGAGAACGGTAGAGGACAAACCTAATTCCAATTACTGGAAAATGAGATAAAAAAGTTTAAAGGGTCTCATATTCTTTATTTATTATTTGATGTTTATACCTGTTAAATTCACTCGGTTCCTTTATTAAAATAATAATAATATAATTCTAAAACTCAGTTCGTTTTTTAACTTTTTAATTATAAGATATGAACTTCTACAAAAAAGATTACACGTTTCGTAGTATGTTAATAATCTATATTATTTTTCGTCTCTACTAAATTGATTACGAATTTTGGTAAACCGTACTAAAACTCAGTAGTCACTCCAAGTTCAGTGGACAATTTTACTTCATTGATCGTAACTTAATTTCTGTCGAATCTTTTTAGATCAAAACCAACACATGTGTCTTAGTCTCATACAAGTGTTAATAGAAATAAAAGGTACAGAGTAAGGGACATAAGATCTGAGGTCTAAAGGTTCAAACCATAAAGTTCTAAAGGTTCAACTGGTCTAAAATTTTAACTGGAACTGGTCATCTGATTTTAGGGAACTAAAAAATCTCAGATCGGAAATCATTTGTGATCGACAGAATATGCTCAGTTTACATTTTATATTGATCTATGTTTCATACTTTGTTTTCGTACCTGTGTCTAACTAAGAAAAGTTTAATTTTATACTGACTTATCGTAATAAATATATTTTCTTCAATTTAACAATCTCAATTTTGTTATATATATTGTTTTTATAGTGAAACAACATTACACATAGATATTTATATAGAGGGTTTATTGTGTTGTTTAAATACTTTTGTTTCATAAAAATCTTTCAAACTGTATTTATGATGGTATCCTCTCTCGATTTATGTACAGGTACATATTTATGTCGATTTATATATTATTTTCTCAAACCTAGAACGGAGAGTGAACGTGAAAGGTTTTTCTTTCTTAAATCTAACTAATCATTTAATAAATTTTTAATAGTGTTGTTTATTACAGTTACAGTATATTTTATAATTTTCGTGTATTTTTATACCTTTTCATAAGTTTAAATAAATTACGTTCACCGTCAAGAACTGGGTTTTAAACTTTTTATACATGGTAACTTTTCTTACAAATATTTGTATCTGTGACTCTTGACTTTAATTTATGTTTCTGTTATTTGGGACTTTAATTTTCACTACTTATACTCACTAAACAATACCTTACATAAGTACGACTATAGAGTCGTTTTTCAATATGTAATTTTTTAAGTGTTCGATTATATAAGACTTTTTCGTAACCTTTTGTGTAAAAAAATTATAAAAAAATAAAAATGAAATAAAATGAAATGTTATGACATAACCAAAACGGTATGTAACTGTACTTAGGTGGTGCCCACGTATGTTCGAGGGTTAGGACTTAGGGGGAGGGTGGAGGGTGGGTATAGTAGAGAGACCTAGTAGGGGTACGTGGTCGGGGTTCGTAGGACATAGGACATAGCTTGTATCTGACCGTGAAGAAGACTAATTAATAAGTTTTAGTCCTTATGCCACGAATTGTGTTATTATATAGGTGAAAGATACTGTCACATTAAAGTTAATAGTTTCAATTAAAACTATATATATCCATATATATATATTTCAACCCACCTATAAATCCGTCTAATATTTATATACATTGTTAAATATTAACATTATTTCATATTAATATTATTATGTACAATATTGACTATTATTAAATATCAAATATTAATATTAACGGACGAGGAGACGGGTACTCTAAGAGGTCAGTTCTTATGACTTCACCCAACGACTGTCGAAGATGTGTGAAGATCCTGAGGGTTTGTTTATCAATTGTGGTAAGGGGATTCAGCACCCTGAATTGACTAGATTTATCCCTATCCTTTTTCTGAAAGATTCGTATTTCATATTAATTTACTAACTTATTATAAATACAAGTGGTAAAAGTCTATAAAAGATATAAAAAGTTTTTTATTAGAAGGAACTAAAGTTTATGCTAATCTTTTACTTTAATAAAAATTTTCTGATCTATTGTTTTTTTTACACAGGACATAAGATCTAACTCAAACTGTGGACAAAAATGGATATATTTTCGTTAAATAAATAAAACCATAAATATAATCCATGTTTAATCTCCTTGTCCAAACGATAGTGAGTGAGAACTGGAAAAAAGAAAAATATACACGTTGGAAAATTTTCATTTGTTATTTTTCTAAATAAAATTCTTGTATTCATGGTAGTACTATAAAAGATGATAATTTTATAGACGAAAGTCTTGTAGGAACAAAAACCAATATCTAAAACCAAGTAGGATGTTTGTCTTCACAGAGAACATTGTCGACCCATGTCTATGGAAAACGTACACCGGAGACTTTTTCATTAGGTGACTCGAATTTAAAGTTTTTGTCGAACGTACAAATAGTTACGAAATTTTAATTTTCTCAAGAGTTAAATTTTTTTAAAAGTAAGATATACTGGTAAAATTTGAATAAATTGGTACAATGTATTGAGTTCTCTCGTGAATTTGGTAGTACTTTACAAAAGATTATAAATTATAGAGAATGATAGTTCCTTAGTCAGAAGGATAACTTGAATTTAGTAAATACGTTATCAATCTGACTGAAACATTACAAAATATGAGGTACCACTCCTATAAGAAACATTCGTGGAAAAGAATTTTTTCCTGAAAGGTGCAACAAAACCTCACATCGATTAATTGTCACAACACTATCTAAGTCCACTTATCACTTCCCTGAGGTGTTATGTATATGTACATGTGTAAGAGGGAGTGAAGTGATTTTATGTCCTCTCAGAACCTCAATAAAACGAAAATAAAGTCGTTCACTTACGGTATCAATATAACATTGTAACATGGTTGAGGTTTTTTTATTGCGACTTATTTCTCCAGTAACTCTCTTTCAAGTTGGACCTACACTTTTGTACATATGAATCTTAATGAGGATTTTACAATAGTATTACCCACTGTTACCACCCGGAAAGATCTACTTTACTACCTCGTTGAAATCTCACTTAGAACATATAACATATAACACTTAGAACATATGTTATATTAAAAATACAGTGTCTTTCTGTGTGTATTGAATATTCCGTTCGTTCTTAGACTTTTAGTTAGAACTAAGTCTTTCTATTTAATGAAGACCTAAGTTTTCTTCACTGAATCATTGTAGTACCTTTTATTACCTCATCCTTCCACGTTTTATAATCAAGGAGGTGGTTTTGTTCATAACCGAACTGTTCTTGATAGCCTTATTTAAGAGAGTATTGAGACCTCAGACTTGTTTAAGAACACCTAAAGGCCCCTCATAAACTACTCTTTCGCCGATGATTTAAAATCGTAAAGGGTATCGTTGACAGTAAGGAGTACTGGACAAGGATCTGGTCCGTCAACACCCTTACTTTCTAGCAGAAACACCAAGTTGTACGTCCACGGTCCTACCTACTATTTCTAAAATAGCAGGTTCTTGGTTCCAACACACAAAGTTAGATGAACCATACAGTGTTTCAAGTCGTGTATAAAATTGTTACTGTACCGATTCTTCCGTAAGTCTCTCTGTAGACACTTTCTTAAGATTTCTCTGCCCTATGAAATAGAAAATAAGGGGAAAAGAATAACTTAATTGTTAGAATTCGTCAGTTCCTTTAACCATGTCAATTCATCGAACCAGTACAGGCTGAGAAACGTTGGGGAACTTTACGTCGTACCGTCCGGAGGGACTGGTAGTGGTTGAGACTCTCAAACGGGTTTAAATACAGGTAACTCAGTTACTACGGTAGGTTGGTAGAGTAAGATGTAGTCGGGGAATAGGAGGACGGGAGTTAGTAAGGGTCCTAGTCCCAGAAAATTTTACTCAGTCGAGAAGTGTAGTCCACAGGTTTCATGACCTCAAAATCGAAGTTTTAGTTAAGAAGGTTACTTACGAGTCCCGACTAGAAGAAATCCTACCTGACCAACCTAGAGGAACGTCAGGTTCCCTGAGAGTTCCCAGAAGAGGTTGTGGTGTCAAGTTTCGGTAGTTAAGAACTCGCAAGTCGAAAGAAATATCAGGCTGAGAGTGTAGGTATGTACTGGTGACCTTTTTGGTATCGGAACTGATCTGCCTGGGAACAATTTTTTCCAGAACAGAGACGAAAAGTTATACGACAGATCTAACTAGTATTGAAAAGAAGGTTCCTCATTCACAGAAAATTAAAGTACCTACGTTAGTGGTAGACGTCACTAAAACCTCGGGGGGTTTTATTTTAGTCGGTGACAAAGATGACAAAGGGGTAGATAAAGGGTACTTCACTACCCTGACCCACGGTACTGGAATCAAAAGACTTACAACTCTAAATTCGGTTGTAAAAGTGAGAGGAGAAAGTGAAAGTAGTTCTCCGAGAAATCAAGAAGAAGGTAAAAACGGTATTCTTACCACAGTAGAGGTATAGACTCCAATAACCATAAAGAGGGTCGTTAGAACTAAGGTCGAACACAAAGAAGGTCGGGTCGTAAAGAGTACTACATGAGACGTATATTCAATTTATTCGTCCCACTGGTATATGTCGGAAATACATGAGGAAAAGGATAAACCTTTATTAGACAACAAGGTATAGGTCAAGACAAAGATGGACTGGACGTACGTCTAAGGAGTTCTCCGTCCAGTCCATCAGACCATAAGGGTAGAGAACTTCTTTAAAAGTGTCAAATTACACTAGGTGTGTCAGTTTCCGAAACCGTATCAGTTTTTTCGTCTTTATCAACAAAAAGACCTTGAGAACCCGAGGTTTTAGTGACGTCTACCACTAACATCGGTACTTTAATTTTCTGTGAATGAAGAACTTTCTTTTCAATACTGGTTGGATCTATCGTATAATTTTTCGTTTGAAACGGTTATTTCCAGGCAGTTCAGTTCCGATACCAAAAAGGTCACCAGTACATACCTACACGTTAAACCTGACACTTCTTTCGACCCGTGGTTTTTTAACTACGAAAACTTGACACTACAACCTCTTCTGAGAACTCTCAGGAAACCTGACGTTCCTCTAGGTTAGTCAGGTAAGATTTCCTCTAGTCAGGACCCACGAGAAACCTTCCTGACTACGATTTCGACTTTGAGGTCATGAAACCGGTGGAGTACTCTTCTCGACTGAGTAACCTTTTCTGAGACTCCGACCCTCCCTAACTCCCGTCCTCCTCTTCCCTTGCTGTCTCCTACTCTACCGACCTACCGTAGTGGCTGAACTGTCTATACTCAAACTCACTTGAGTTTCTCAACCACTACCTGTCCCTCCGGACCGCACGACGTTAAGTACCTCAGTGTTTCTCAGCCTGTGCTGACTGTCTGACTTGACTTAACTCGTAATGAAACGATCGCACACTCTACTCACGTTAACACACCATCAAACGTAACGGAAAGAAACCCTGACCTTACTTTTGACTACAAAAGATCAGGACACCGGTGATGACTCAAAAGGTTTAAACGACCTTATACCTCACGTCGTGAAAGTGTCGTAGTAGAAAATCCTAAACTTCATCGACTTGACCTTAGGGTAGTGGAGGTGATGGATACAAGGATCACTACGAAGGATTCCGGGTGAACTGAAGTGTAAGGTCCTACAGACCGAGATACACTCACTAGTGTGGTAGTACTAATAGACCCAGAGTTTCTAGAAAAAAACATGTCAAGAAGACACGAAAGAACGGTGGAGAAGAATGATACAAGACAAAGACAATCCAGAGATGGTAAAGACAGAAATAACTAGGGTACAAACGTACTTTACAAGGGAACCATAGAGCTTAAAAGTACACAGACAATCGGTAGACATAGAGAAGAAACCTCTTTACAGATAAATCAATAAACCGGGTAAAAAACAAACCCGGAAAAAAAAAAAAAACTTAACTCGATGTACTCGACGAACATATAAAAACTCTAATTAATAAACAGTCAACGAAGTAAACTATAACAAAAGAGGGTAAGACTTACGACAGAAAAAAAAAAAATGGAACGAATATCAAAGGAAGTATCACGTTTTTGAAAATTTAAATTAATACAGGGTAAACAAATAAAAACGAAAATACAGGTAATAAGACCCTCCACCAAGTATCTCCTAGGTCGACACTAAATATAGTCTCTCACAGAAAAGATACAAAAGGAGATCCTCAAAATATCAAAGACGAGAATGTAAATCTAGAAATTAGGTAAAACTCAAGCAAAAACACACACCACAATCTTTTACAAGATCAAAGTAATAAAATGTTCATCAACTGGTCAAAAGGGTCGTGGTTTTTTAAATTTCGTGAAAAATTTCTCTGACAGAAAAGAGGTAACATATAAGAACAGAGGAAACAGTTTCTATTCCACAGGTATCCACTTACCTAAATAGAGACACGAAAGATAAAACAAGGTAACTAGATATAAAGACAGAATGACGAAACATCATATCAGACTCCAGTCCTTCCAACTAAGGAGGTTAAGGTAAGAAGAAACCGATAAACTCAAAAAAACATAAAGGTATGTTTAACACTTTAATAAACAGATCAAGAGACTTTTTATGGTAACAATCGAACTATCCCTAAAGTAATTTAGATATCTAACGAAACCCATCATATAAGTAAAAAAGTAAGTAAAGTAAGTAAAAGTGATACAACTAAGAAGACTAGGTACTTGTACTATATAAAGAGGTAGATAAACACAGTAAAAAATAAAGAAAGTAGTCACAAAATATCAAAAGATATATATCCAGAAAAAAAAAAAGGAGAAATCCATATAAATAAGGATTCATAAAATAAGAAAAGTAACGTTATCACTTCTTTTAACAAAGGCATTAAAGAAAGACAAAAGAGTAGTAATCATATACCCACATGTATACAGGGGGTAGGACTTGAGGGGAAGGTGGAGGGTGGGGTAGGGTAGGGTGACCCAACAGAGTCACGTGACCAGGACTCTCGGGACAGAGTACGTAACTTGTTCCTGAGAGTTAGATAAAGTGTATACCATTATATGTACAAAGTTACGATAAGAGAGTTTAGTAGGGTGGGAGCGGAAGAGGGTGTCTCAGTTTTTTAGACAAGAAATGTTGACACAGAGAAAACGATAGAGCGTATATCCCAGTAGTGATAGTAGAAAGATTTAAGGTATATATATCCAATTATATGATATAACCACAAAAAGAAAGACCGAATGAAGAGAGACATATTATCCAAGGTCAAAGTAGGTCGAGTAATCTTGACTAAACTTCCGTAAGAAAAATTATCGACTCATTATAAGGTAACACATATATATGGTGTCGAAAGAATAGGTAAGTAGACGACTACCTGTAGATCCAACAAAGGTACAGGACCGATAATAATTGTCACGACTCTACTTGTGACCCCATGTACACAGAGAAAGTTAAGACCAAAGGAGAACACATACGGGTCGTCACCCTAACGAACCAGTATACCGTCAAGATAAAGGTCGAAAAATTCCTAAGAGGTGTGACAAGAGGTATCACCGACATGATCAACCGTAACGGTGGTTGTCACATTCTCCCAAGGGAAAAGAGACTTCGTAAATAACAAACATCTGAAAAACTATCGTCGGTAAGACTGACCGTACTCAACAATGGAGTAACACCAAAACTAAACGTAAAGAGACTATTACTCACTACAACTCGTAGGAAAGTACACATATATCCTTACGTTTCCCAAAGACACATAAGTAAAATATAGGACGTTGACATGATGTAAGTAAATAATCGAGAGTATTAAAAGACCACCTCAGAAATCCCAAAAGATACATCTCCTAATACAGTAGACGTTTGTTACTCAAAATGAAGGAAAAAAAGGTCAGACCTAAGGAAAATAAGGAAAAAGAAGAGACTAACGTGACCGATTTTGAGGGTTTTGATACGACTTATCACCACTCTCACACGTGAGAACAGAACGATGACTGAAATCCCCTTTATCAAAGTTAAAAAGTGGTAACTCCTATCACAAACGACACCCAAATAGTATATACCGAAAATAATAGAAATCCATACAAGGAACGTACGGACAAAGAACCTCCAAAAAATAGTATTTACCTACAACTTAAAACAGTTTTCGAAAGAGACCTAGATGACTCTATTAGTATACCAAAAATATAAAGTTAGACAATTTCACCACAATAGTGTAACTAACTAAACGTTTATAACTTCTTAAGAACGTAGGGACCCTATTTCCCGTGAACCAGTACTACATACTAGAAAAATTATACAACAACCTAAGAGGAACGATCTTAAAACAACTCTTAAAAAAATAGATACAAGTGGTCACTATAACCGGACATTAAAAGAAAAAACACAGTACAAACAGACGAAAACCATAATCCCACTACCACCGGAGTATCTTACTCAAACCGTCAAATGGAAGGAGACGTTGAAAGACCTTCTCAAACTCTTCCTATCCACAATCGAGAAGAGATTTAAAAACCATCTTAAGTCGACACTTCAGTAGACCGGGACCCGAAAACAAATAACCTTCTTAAAAATAATGTCAAAACTAAAGGCACGAAGACTACCCAGACAATTCTAAAATATAAAGAAGGACCAATTCAAAACCTTCCAAATGACAAGATTCTTAAACAGGTAAAGAAGGTTCAACAGGTTAAATAACCGTATATCAACGGAAATCATCACAGAATATTAGGAAACATAAAGATACAGTAGACAACACTAAAGAAGTAAAAGTAACATTAAGACAACTAAATTTAGAAGAGGAAAAAAAAAAAAAAAAAAACCTACTCAGACCGATTACCAAACGTATAAAATAAACTGAAGAGTTTATTGGTCGAAAATCAAAACAACTAAAAACGATATAAGAGGAAACAAAACGAAAGTAAATAAAGACGGGATTAAAAATACTAAAGAAAGAAAGATGATTGGAATCCCAAGAAGTAAAGAAGAAAAGGATCAACGAAATCCACATTTCAATAGATAAACTATTGAAAATTTTACAATAGATAAACTAAAAAGAGAACAAAGAACTCCTTTCGAACATAACGATACTTGGAAGGGGAAATCGTGACGAAAATGACTTGAGGTATCCAAACCCCAACAATACAATAGTAAAAGTAAACAAAGATACGTAGAAAACTAAAGAAAAAACTAAAGAAGATACTAAACAACCAATAAGTCTTCACACAATAAATCGGAGGTATAAAAACATAAAAATTATCTAAAAAAGGACATCAACTGTAGATTAGAATGGTGTAACGCTAGCCTTTTCTACGAACTACTAAAGTTTAAAAAACTTAAATAGTTCCGATCTAATTACCGGGTCCTACACTAGATAGAACCTCTTCCAAGGTACACGTGAACTCTTTTTCCACTTTAAGTAACAAAACCCCACTTTACAGGATATCTATAGTCAATCCAGATTGACCAGATAACATAGTAAATTTCAAACATAAAGGAACGATTAAAAAAAAATCAACTAGATAGGTATCCACACTCACCCCACAATTTCAGAGGGTGATAATAACACATGACAATTAAAGGGGAAAGTATGAACAATCGTAAACGGAATGTATAACACCACGAGGATACAACCCACGTATAATTAAATATTAACAATATAGAAGAAGAACCTAACTAGGAAACTAGTAATATATCACAGGAAGAAACAGAGAAAAGTGTCGGAAGTAAAGTTTCAGATAAAATAAACTATACTCATAACGATGAGAACAAATAAAACCAGAGGTAAACGTACTTTATAGAACAAGGTCGGGAAGTGAAAGTCAGATATACACAGGAAACAAAGTTCCACCCAGAGAACATCTGTTGTATATATCCCCCAGAACAAAAACATAGGTAAGTCGGTCAGAAACGGAAAAACTACCCCGTAAGTTGGGTAAATGTAAATTCCATTAATAACTATTCATAGTAGGGTAACGGTAAATGAAACAACAAAACTCAAACTCAAATATTTGAAAAAAACACAAAGGACAGATCTCTTCTAGAAAATCTCAAACAACTTCTCGACCAAACCACCACCACGACTTAAGAGAGTCGAAAACGAACAGACATTTCGAAAACTAAAGAGGAAGTATAAACTTACTCTAGGAACGACTCATATCATTAGACTCAACATCCAAAAGGAGAAAGTACTGGAATTCATACAGAACAGTAAGGGAAGACCGGACTTCTAAAAGATAACTTTCTAGTTAACAATAAGAATACCCTTAAGGGAGTAAACAATAAACGACGAAAATTATAAACGAGAAACACAAACTAGAAGTAATTAAACTAATTATACACAGAACCCCACAAAGTAGAACTCAAATAGGAAAAACCCTGAGACCCAAAGAACCTGAACCCACCGATAAAGGAAGGGGTAAAATCCCTACACAAGTTAATAATAGAGGAGTCCATAAAAGAGTACCGGAAAGAAAAACAGAAGAAGAAGACCCTGAGGATACTAGGTTTACAACCCCACAAATTTTAACAGGGTCTCCAGAGACTCCAACAGGAGTAAAGAAAAGTAAGAAAAAAGACAAAAGAAGAGACGATGGAAATAAAGGTGGTAAGATAGAAGGTGGAGTGAATAGCATAGAAGAGGGAGTCAATAAGATGACAACCAAGGGAGGTCTCACGAAAAATAGAGACAATAACGTAATAAGTAATAACTGACTGTGAAAAAATAAAGAAGATCCAGGAACAATTTGTAAAGAACGTAGAAGAGGTAGGAAAAGAGATCAGATAATAGACATTGAGGTAAAACAGAAATTCTAAAACCTAGTAGAAATGATAATAATAAAACTTAAGGAAAAGTCCATCTGAGACATAGTGGAGGAGAAAACAAACCACCCGTAAATAGTACATGGAAATGGACGACTTATAAAGACAGAAAAATAAAACAAATCTAATGACACAAACCCCACCAGAAAGACATACGACCTTCAAACACTGAAGAGAAATAACAGCTCCAAGGAGGGACACCCACCTCAACTTGATCACCGAACAGTTCTAAAGGTTCAATTCCTTTGAACGTAACCACAAGACAACCCGACTTGACCTAGAGAAGAGAGACCTCACGTCACTTTATAGGTCATCACTCAAAACTCCACAGACACCCAAACCACACTGAAACCCATTGGACATAAAATTACGAGTCCCAATCTATTAATCGGACTATACACAACGAGACCTTGAACAACCAAGAACCCACCTTGACCAAAGTTACATCCACACCTCTAAAAACCTACTTGAGAACAAGTAATTAAAGGGGACCTCAATCCTCAAAAGACCACAAGAGTTCAAAACCTAAATACGGAGGACGGGGACCAAAAGTCAGAATAAGAATGTCATCGGAGTTCTGAAGAGGTAGTTATGTCGTGTCCAATATTTTGTAGCTCCAATTACCACTTTTCTAAGAGGTGTCACTCCCTGTGGGTCTCACCAAATGTCTCAATGTACCTCATCTTTTCTCCCTCCTCCCTCTATCTCCATTCTCCCTTAGTTTTCCCCTCTCTGGTTAGATCGGTCATTAGTCAAGGGATTCACAAGAGGTATCGAGTCTTGTGGGTCTCTCTAAGTGTCTCAATTCATCTCTTTTCTTCCTCCTCCTTCCTCTATCTCTACGGGACCTCCTCTTTTCCCTCTCAGTTTTCGCCTCTCTCGTTAGTTCGGTCATTAGTATGGGGATTCCTTTTTACTCATGGTTTCTAATATAAGAATTTCCATGTTTTAACTATTGTTTATGGTTTTTCGTTTCTATTTTTTAGATCTCATCTCTAATCTAAGACTTTTTATGTTATAATTATTATGTTTTTTTAGTGTTTTTCATATTTTATTTATATATAAACACACACACATATATATATATTAAACGAAAATTTTATCCCAGAAAAACGTTCCGTTATCGTCTAATATTTTAATTTTTAATTTCATCATTATTTCTTAAATTTTTAAATTTTATAAATTTTTACTATTATCATTTTTATATAGATCCTTAAAGAGACCTCGACAACTCCCACCACACCCCAGTCAAGTCAAAGTCTATTAGGGAACAAGGTCGAATATGAAGAAGAGTTCTAGATACCCAGGGAAGGTTACGAATCTGTAACGATGTCCCAAAATTAGACAACGTGGACAGTGAAGGTCTCGACAAGGGAGAAGAAACAAATAAAACCGAAGGAGACAAACGTCCAGAGAATTCACAGATCAAAGGTGGGACTGTACGTCCCCGTTTCTACCAGTGAATAGATCCGAGTAAACAAGTCAACAAGACACCCCTCCCTCCTCGAGACGTTTGTTTATAGTGACCACACACACTTATCACGACCGTCACAGACCTGGTGTGACCCAAACGGGGGTGAGTACCACACACACGAAAGACCCAGATGTGACGAGTCCGAGGTCCAACCGGACGTCCCCTTGACAGGTTTAGTCCAGGACCCAAAGTACGTGAAGGGTCCAGATTCGACGATTCCAAGTCCAAGTCCAAGAGCCCATGAGGTGTTTTCGTGTTTGAGTCGACCCGTACACAAAACACCGGAAGAGTCCAGACTCATCAAGTCCACTGGTCCACGAACCGCTCACGTGACAGGATCCACCCGACACGTAGAATTAGTGGAGGGATCAGTGTCGGTAAACCAAAGGACACACACATCGGTATCGAGGAAAAGTCTACACGGTGCACAGAGGAGACCCTCAACTAGAGACTGACGCTGGGAAGACCGTCTACAACCGGTAGGTCCTAGGGTCCTTCTGAACCCATCGTTGACCCTCGGACGAGTGTCATACCACCTCCTACGGTAGAGACCCCGGTTCTGAAGGGGAACGGAAGACCGAGTCCGACAGTGGGTGGACGGAGAGACGGAGACCGTCCCCCTATCCGACCAGGTGTCGGCCGATCGAGAGGAAACCATAAGCGAGTTAGGAAACAAGACACTCACCCGGTCCGACACGGAATCCAATCTCGAAAAGTACCCTTTCAAGAGAGAGAGAGAGAGAGAGAGAGAGAGAGAGAGAAAAAAGGGAGAGAGACCGATAGGGTGTCAAACCCAACGATAGAGTAGAATCGAGGGAGTCTAACAGAAGTCCGTAAGTCCGGACCAGGAATAGGATTTGTACGTTGGGTGTGGAGGGACAAGTCGGGTACGACCTACCACCGTCTGCGCTCAAAACCACGATGAAGAGGTGACCCTCAACACCAATCCATGCATAAGACACGCACACACACACACAAAGGGGAGGAGGGCCAATACAACGAGAGACTCTAAGATTTTGAGGGGTGTCTGGACGGTCACTCTCCCAAAGGACCACAAACCTTTGACGAGGAGGAAGTGCTGAGGAAGGGGTCCTGTCCAGAGGTAGGGATTGAGAAAACAGAGAAAAAAACAGAAAATATAAAACAGGATGGATAAAAACTTCTCTTACCCGAAGGAAAGACCCACGGACCACAGGAGACGGTCCTAAGTCTTCAACAAAACACATTCAACGAGTCGTAAGTTTACTGGAAACTACTTAAAACCCCCTCTTTCATCAGAGGGGTAGGATAAGGAGACGGTAAAATCCTGGAGGTTCTCAAAACTTAAGATTTAAAGTATATAAATATGTATTTTACATAAATATGTATTTTTCTTTTCCGACAACGAGAGTTTGGAGTCTTTTATCCAACAACAAATACGAAATTCATGTAGTTATTGATTATTTTTATTTATCGATTGTCTTATTTTATCGATGTCAATAAGATAATTTAAGTGTGTAATAGATATTATCTCTATCAGTTATCAATATCGACTGATACTTTCATAGATGTCCTTTGTTTTAATTGTTTCGAAACATTAAAAATCTATTAAAGTCAAATATAAGTGGATATAGTAGGTTATATACGTTACATAAGATATAACGTCCGTCAAAGAAATGGTAGACTCGGTGATCCCTTCAGTATATAAAATATCCATATTAACTTTGTGAGAATTTGTATTTTTAAATCGTGTTACGGTTTTGTTCCTTTGTAAATTTTAGTATTGAGACATCTAGAAGTAACTGGGAAACAACGAAAGTTTATTTGAGTAGACAATTGTTTCAGAAGTCTAATATGACTTTGTGTTCTAGGAAGATCTAGGGTGCGATCATCTTTTTCTTTGATTGTAGATTTCGTCGTCATAGAAAACATCAATATGATACTTCAACATCGATAAGGATTCAACGTTTATCAACGGAGTAATCGTAATATACCATCCATCACCGGAATGAATGTCTAATAGACCATGTGAAGTCTGTCATCCGTGTACCCTCTTACAACACCCAGTGAATAAGAACAAACTCTAATCTCTCTGTACTATCGTTTCTCACAGAAATAAGTAATTTTGAAGTCCAAAGACTTTAAAATCTAGGATTCAGTGTTGTAAGTTCTTTTATTACTCATGACCCGTCTCAAAATTCGTGTAGTATTATCTGAAGTTTTCAGACGTTGAGACGGGTGAAAAGAGGTGAATGATTGTGACTCTAGTAATTTGTGGGAGAAAAAATTAGTCAGGATAGGACGAGGAGTAGATTCACATCCATAAAGTACAAAATAGGACACATGTATAAAGAAAAGGAATAAAGAAGATAACGGAGTAAGGTTATCGGTATTATTTGGTGTACCAACCAGGGTCTTAGTTACCCACTCCTTTCATTAGTAAAATCACTGTCCGTTAAGTATAAGTGTACTGTTTCTCAAACTTATCTCTTTTCACACTTTTAGACCCCAGTGATGACAATAGTTTAAGAGTATACGGGTGAACATATACGTATTGTGTTTCGGACTAGGTTTCTTTTGTCTCTGGTAATATTGTTATTTGTGACTTTATCTAACTCTTCAACACTTAATGTCCGACATAATAAAAAAGTAACGATAAGAAAGTTTAATGATGTTTAAATCGTCGATTTTTGGTGTGTTTACATAATAAAGTTTCAAGACATCCAGTCTTCATAACAGTTCCAAAACAGGTCAGACTCTAAAATAGACCTCCGAGACTCTCTTTTTAGACAAAGGTTCCAAGTGAGTCCGACAACTGTCATAAATCAATGTACGTCGTCACCTAGACTCCAAGAACAAAGAAGTGTCTAATAGTCAGACCTCGAAGAGAGTCTATGAATTACAGAGGACGTAGAAAACTGTAAAACCAGGAAAGTAGAAGTTTCTCTTGTTACCGTCCAATTTGGAAGAGACTGAAGATAAAGACGGGATAGAAAGAATAAGGTGGACCTTTTTCTAAAGACGGAAATTTCCAATTAAATTAATCAAACCCGGGAGGTTCCATTAGGTCCTATTAGAGGATAAAATTCCAGGTATTTAAACTAATATATAAGGACATATAAGGGACATATAAAGGTATATATAAATGTTTTAGATCCTTTATCACACACTTATAGAAATCATATAGTAAGACCGATAGTGATTGGTAAACGACTGAAAGTTTCCAGGTACGGGGGGGGTGTGTGTGTGTTATGTTTTATACAAGTAAGGGATTTATTTATACAAAATTTATACAAAATTAGGGGTTTCCAGTGAAAGGTAATATCGTAGTTGAGTTTAGAGTTTAATGTGTATTTAGAGTAGTCGAGTCTTTAAAGTTTAGAGTAGTAGATTTATTAGATTATTTCAGTAGATATAGTACTCTGATTTCAAAAATCGTACTAGATAATTTATATTGTCACCCCGTGTTGAGAGGTAAATCGTTGAATACTTTGGTTTCAATAGACAAGGGTTATATCTCATCATCCTGTACGTATCTGTGTTAGTGTCTGTAGTGATAAAATTTTCACCCTTTTATCTATTCTTTTATAACAGGTATCAGGTTTCGTAAAAATTTACCTTCCGTTCGTTTTATGTAATACAATGTTCCAAACCCTTTAAAAAAGGAAACAAGAGGTGAGTCCGGAGACCAACGAACCGAGGTGAAAACCTTAGTAATAAGGAATACTTTCTATCGTATATAAATTTCTACTCATAAAAACAGTTGGAGAAAGGACGACCATCTCAAAACCTTCGATGTCCTCTAAGTAAGGTTCTATGTCTTCGAAACAGATAAAAGCTCTAATTAGGATACAGACAAAACCCGAAAGGAACACCGAGTCTACCATTTCTTAGAAGGACCTCACGTCCTCTGGGCTCAAGTTAGGGACCAAACCCTTCTGGGGGACCTCTTACCTTACCGATGGGTGAGGTAATAAGACCGGACCTCTTAAGGTCCCTGTCTCCTCGACCTATCCGATGTCAGGTACTCCATTGTTTCTTAGTCTATACTGACTTACTGATTGTGTGTGTGTGTGTGTGTATGGACAAAACTAGAGACAACTCTGTTGCCTTTTTGTTTCTTTCTGGAATTTGATATGTACCCTAGGACCAAACTGACTCCCTTATACCTTAAACATAGAAACTAGAGAAACTTCTTAGAAAACACACTGACTTGTGAATCCGAAGAGCAGGAGACCTGTCCGACTCTTAAAAGGTTTTGAAGTATAACAATGAAGAAAATCAACTAATCGAGAAGGAAATCAAATATAATAAGGAGAACGTAAAATGATATTTGTCGTTCCTTTTTGATCCTGAGTTGTGAAACGAAACATTAGAACGGTGTAGGTTCAAGTAATAAGTGTCTAAGACTAAAGGTGTACTAGAGTCCTGTGGTAAGGTGAGGCAAAAGACTGTGATTTTTAGTTCCCAGAAGAAAAAGTTCAAAGATCATTGCATAAGGACTTAATAAAGACTCACGAGTGGTCTTCACAGGAACTTCAAGTCTAAAGATACCTGTCAGTCAATTGTCTCTAAATCCGAAAGAGATTCCACTAAAGTTTAAAGAGTATTAAGAGTAATGAAGGAAGATTTAGTTAACCACACCGTACTACTTAAGATCCCTGAGAGATTGGAACAAAGTTAACGTCGTTTATTGGGGTTATTCTACTATATAAAGAAGTCACGATTCCTCAACGAACCATGTGCTTGAGACGAATGGTCTGAAGATATATTACTGAATGATTCCTTCTCGATTCTTAAATAGAAGAGACATACAAAAACTTGTATTTAGATCGACCGTAACATTTGATACTCTTTCCATCCTTTATATGTGAGTTGTTTATAACTTTGTTTTGATTTTGACGGTTAGACAAGGAGTTCATACACTCTATTCGGTAGACCGACATAAAAACTTCTCACAAAAGAGTTCTCATTAAATCCACTCTTGGTGATTCGTTTCACCTTTCCTAGACAGTGGATAAGACACTTGTTCTACTGTACAACAAGTAGTCTATCATTCGTGTACGGAGAAGTCTATGTTTAACCCATGTAGTCTTTTACATTTTATCCATAACCCGTACTCCCTCTCTCTTACGTCTACCCAGAATAAAAAGTTTGAGTTTTACTTATCGATTACTCATCTCTTTACTTCTACCTTAAATTTTTAACAGTTAATTTGTCGACAACGTAGTTTATGGATAGTGTCTTTTGTACTAGTAAAGTTATTTTTAAAGTCCTTTCTCATAACAGTAATAATAACAAGTACAGACTGAGAAACGTTGGAGTACCTGACATCGGGTGGTCCGAGGAGACAGGAGGTGATAGAGGGTCTCAAACGATTTTAAGTATAGGTAACTCAATCACTACGGTAGATTGGTAGAATAGGAGACGATGGGTAATAACAAATCGGAAGTTAGAAAGGGTCGTTGTTCCAGTCAAGGCTACTTGACCGAGAAGAGTAGTCCACTGAAGTCGAAATAGTTGTCAGAAAGGTTACTTATAAGTACCAATTAAAGGAAATCTTAACTGACCGAACCAGAAGAACGACAGGTTCCTTAAGAGTTCTCAGAAGAGGTCGTAATGTCAAATTTTCGTAGTTAAGAAGACATGAGTCGGAAGAAACACTAGGTTTAGAGTGTTGACATGTACCGATGACCTTTTTGGTATCGAAACTGATATGTCTGGAAACAGTTGTTTCAATACAGAGACGAAAAATTATGTGACACATCCAAACAGTATCGAAAGGAAAGTTCATCTTTCGTAGAAAATTAAAGTACTGACGTCAGTGACAGTAGTACTAAAATGTTAGGTTCTTTTATTTTAGACAGTGACAAAGGTGAAAAAGGAGAAGATAAACGGTACTTCACTACCCTGGTCTATGGTACTAGAATCAAAACAAAAACAAAACAAAACAAAACAAAAAGAAATTACGACTGAAAGTTGGTTGAAAAAGTGAGAATAACAAGTTGAATACTTCTCCGAGAAATGAAACAGAAGTGAAAGAAGGTAATCTCACCATAATAGATAGACGGATAAACTCAACCTATAAAGAGAGTCGTTACAACTAAGGTCGAACCTTAAGTAGGTCGAATCGTAAAAAGAACTACATGTGACGTACCTTCAATTTGTTCGTCCCACTGTTGTATATCGGAATAGTATGCGGAAAGGGTCAAAACTTGATCAGACAACAAGGTACAGGGTAAGATTGACAACAAAGAACCGGATGTATGTCCAATGAGCCCTCTGTCCATTCGAGACAATGAGGGTACAGAACTTCTTAACAGGTGTCAAACAACATTAGATGTGTCAGTTACCGAAATGTATTAGTCACTTCGTTTTCATCTACAAAAAGACCTTATGGGAACGAGAGGCGTACTAGCTTTCTTACAACTGTTGAACGAGAGACCAAAGAGTCGGAGAAACTTTAGGTCGACTTGTAGACCTTAAAAAGTCAAGTACATGACAACTTCGGATCGAACTTTCTAAAAGTCGTATTGGAACGATCGTACACTTTAATTGTGTTACAATACCATGAAACTTGTAAAAAAGCCGTAACGGGAAGAAACCCTAACTTTACTTTTGACTGTAAAAAGTCAGGACATCAGTGACAAATCAAAGGGTTTAAACGACTGTATAATTCACGTCGTGAAATTGTCGTTGTATAAAATTCTAAACTTTATAAGTCGACCTTAAGGTAGTTAAGGTGATCGAAACAAACATAATCACGAAAATTTTGACTAAAGTTTGAAGTCCGAGACCGAGATCCACTCACTAGTGTGGTGGCATAAATAGGTTCAGTGATTCTGGAAAAAAAAAAAGGGGGGGTCAAGAAAACATATAAGAACGGTGGAGAAGAATTATAGAAGGTGAATACAATCCAGGAATGGTAAGGACAGGAAATGACACGGGTAGGAACCCACTTTATAAGGGAACTATAGAGGTTAAAAGAATTTCTCTAGAGGTCAGAATGGCTAAGATGACAAAAGGAGATAAAAAAGTGTAACAGGTGAATTCTTCCGGGAGAATAGAGAGGAACGATAAGAGACCTTAAGACGTAAGTCAACCTAAATAGAAAGAGAAAGAGGGGACAGAAAACGAAAAGAAGAAAAGAATCTATAAACATTTCGGAAGAGTCTGTAGGTGAAACTAAAAAACGTAAAGAAACAGAAACCCTACTAAAACTAGTAAAGGAGGAGATGTCACAATCTTGGAGGTAGGTATCAAGAAGTCCGGGAGACAGATGTTCTAGATCAGGGAACTTAGATAAGTAGTACTATTTTCTATTCGGCGACATAAACAGGACAATTACTTAGTAAAAGTTCCTTTAATAAAAGAATTATTCATTAGAGTACTTTCTGAGATCCTTTCCGGTAAATTATCTTTTTACGGTTCTGATTTTATGACTTAGAAATTGTATGTTTAAATAAATAAACCAACGAGTTGGTCAAATAATAATATAATGAAAATAAGATTCTTTTTCTGATAACTAAGGGAGAACGAACCGTATGTTTGAAATTCTAAGATCAGAAATAACATATGGAAGTCACAACAGAAATAACTATGGAAGACTGTATGGAACCGTTAGTCGACATCACTACCTAGATCAGAGCACTCAGTGTTTATTCGGTAAAGAGACGGAAACACTTACGAGAAAAGACAGTCCTTCCTGTAAAAGTCCGGTTAACCAAACTGAATACAATTTAAAATTGTAAGAAGGAGGTTCTGACTAAGTCATTAGGGTTTCAATTATTAAAGACAAAGAGACATATAAATCGTGTAAAAATAATGGAGAGAATACCTGAATAACGTATAAAACTTACTTTGTGCTTTGATTATCCTTCCTCATATCAGAAACCCTAATCTATTAAGTACTAAGTTGATGACCGGAGTAGTACGTAATCGTAATACTGGACTTTTTATAGAATAAAAAGAAGATACATTTTATGTTTGTAATTACTGAAATAACATCCTTGTAACTCTAATAATTTACCTATATAATTTTTCGGTACCGTGGGTTGACAATCATATGTGAGTTATATGTACGAAAAAAAACAAGGTAGATAGTGTCGTGATATTTGTGTATTACATATATTGAGATCAGAGTGGACAGACACTGATATCTTATTCGAACGTGAAATAAAAACATTCGGGTATAAAAATACCGTACTCCAAGGTGATCGGATAAAGGATCTTTATTCAGGGTGAGTCACAGAATAAGACAATCAAGGAAATCAAAGATTCTCCCCTTACTTACTTCCTCAGTTTGTAAATAAAGTGTATCCACCTTCCACAAAATCTATATATCGTAAGACCTCTGGTCCCTTCTCATTTTAAATTAGTTGTGTTCTCTCTGATCACACAAATGATAAATGGAATTTCCTATTGTCCCGAAGTGAACACGTTACACAGTATCAGTTTTGTAAGATTCATTAGAGAACACTTAGAGATCCTTAGCGCGAAGAGAAGGAAAGTACAACGGAAGTATGTGACTTTCTACGTCTCCTTTATGAAAGAACTCGTATGTTCTCTATAATCTTCGATGGACGGTCAAATTATCTCTCTTATATTATAAAATATTTTATCTCGAGTTCTCTGAGAAAACTTAAAGACACAGTATTGAAGTATAAAGAAAGAAACATGATGATAGAAATACACTAGTTCAGTTTGTTTTAAGTTGTTCTTTAAAGTTCTATGGATTTTCCGTCAAAGTCTTAACTCATTCGACAATGATTTTGCCCCTATTTTTTTTTTTTTTTTTTTTTTTTTTTTT